>OY856188.1:270316544-270686490 GCA_963693315.1 Diogma glabrata
AGGACAACCGCGCTCCTTACTTTTCTGTTTTCTGCCATCACAAAAAGAAAATACATCTGCAGAAAAAATTAAATTTCTTGTCAATGATAAAGTTTATGTTCGTGATTATACAAATAGGGGAAAGTTGTGTAAAGGAGTCATCGAAAATACTTTGGGTACACTGTACCCTGAATGTATTTGATTTTAACAAATTATGGCTCATAGCGAAGACACGAAAACCAAATAAGAAAAGGTAAAACTGCAGAAGCTTCAGTTTTTGATGCTTCTAGAAGTTCTGATAAGGCTAGTGAAAAAAATAATGATGCTGATAGATCAAAATACCTTCAACAGGTTCAGAAAATACAATTCAAAAACATTCTACTCCAGAATAATTAACTTCAACAAATGTTGAGGTTAGAAGATTAAGTCGACCAAAAAAGCAGACGGTTCGATTCCATTTTTAGTAGACGGTTTCAATTTTGTCAAGGAGGAATTGTTATATTTGAATATTTTATATTACATTTTGTCGTTGAACTTATGTTGCGAAGTGTTAAATTAATTTTTATTTATAAATTCTCACAGAATCCTGTTTCTTATTTTCTCTTTCATTTTATTACTGTTAGTGTTAAAATTCAATATTATATTTATGAAATAATGTAATCACTCTCTTGTTAACTTAATCCGATATCAGTTAAGTTTATAATAAAAGTTGTTATTACAAATAATTAAATACTTGTTAATAAATTAATCCTAAAAACATATCACATGTTTTTCAAGTCTGTGTAGGATTATTTTTTGTTTATATTATAATTATAAATAATATTTTTAAATACACCCCTTACAACTTATTCTTGCAGCCCACTATTTGTTATGAGTTTGAAATTCAGTACTCAACTTATTTCAGTTTACATCACAATTGTATATCGCTGTTAACTTTTATCGGTTACCTTTCAAAAATATATTTTACCCATTGAGTATATAGTCGAACCTAATTATCCAGAAACCATTCATTATGTTCATAAACAACCCATTCTGTGCATGCATCTAATAAATATTTTAAGTGACTGTTTGTTTTTTTTATGATCAAACTAACTTGTACGTTCTTTTACATATGATTAGAAAATAACTGTTTTCCTATGCATTAGTTAGTCTAGTTGTACTTCTCACATGTTTTTTTTTAGTGATTAATTCAGCGTCTTACATAATTCTTACATATTTTAATCCTTAATCCTAAAGTTCGTATTCCATTTTTTTATTTAAAATACATAAATTACAAAAAATCGTATTTCAACTTAATCATACTTAACCATTCATCATTCATTCGAGTATATGAAAGAAAAATCTAAGACGTTACATAACATGTCTGTTTAATTTCCTATGAAAATATTTTATTCAAATTGAATTAAAATTTGTAAATTTTATTTCTATCGATAGATAATTTATGCGAAATTAAATCAAAGAATTAAGTCAAATTTAATATTGAAATCAAAATGATCTTGATCGGAAGTATAAATCGATTTTTTTTCATTATTTTGTTAGTACTTGACATTGAAATTTAATGATATTTTTTGTTGTATACAATTAAAATAATTATATAGAGAAGATAAATTGGATTTGAAATAGAATTTATAAATTTTTAACTATATTTAAATCTAAATTGAATTATTTTTAGAACACAATACCTATCTATGACCTATGTTACTAAAATCATATGTTTAATCATTGATTAGAGTATAGAATATAGATAATTGATCATGTGTTAAGTATTTTAACAACTTACCAGAAGGCAGAATATGTTTGCAAAAAGATTTCAATCGTGGTGAATGCTCTAAGTCAAACGTCAGGAGTTTTGGTATATAAATCTCATATTTTGGTTGTCTTTTGAGATTTACGAACAATAATAGTTTTACTAAGAAATTTATTTTATTAAGCTGGAATGGGTAAGTTCATTTTCTACTAATTTAACGGTTATAAAAATTTGGTTTTCATTTTGGGTTTTTTGAGAAGTAGGGATTAGCTTTTGGGCTAGTCAAACTATGCGGTATGGATTTTCACATGCCCATCAGAATTCTTCTAGAAAAATGACAGAAGCTATATTTAGATCTTTCCATACTAAATTGAATCCGTGCCTATTGAAATCATAAAAAAAACTAGTAACTGATCGAAGGATTTGTTTTAGTGATGCACCTAGTACCAGAAATTACCCGGTAACCGGCTTACCCGGCTCATTTTTGAATTACCCGAAACCGGCATTTTTTTCATTACCCGATACCGGGTAAAAAAAAATTAAAAAAATAAATATTTTTAAATCCAAGATTCGTTTTCCGATCTAATTTCATCTAAACAAAACCATATATCTGGCTCTGTATTTTCGTCTTTTCCATCTTCATTACCATCTGATCCAGACGCTTTCATCATTTCATCTATGATCCAATGTTTGGCTCCTTCTGTTAGGGTAACGTTTATAAATGTAAGTTTATACCATGGATCTAAGACAGTCGCAATGACATACAATTTATTTGTTTTTATGTCTTGAAACTTGGCTTGCAATGAGTTAAACAAGTCTCTTTTCATGGTAGCTACGCCGTCATGATTTTTATTTACATTAAGGAATCGCTTCAAAGCTGCCAAATTAAGAATCACCATTGATAGAGTTCTTTCTTCTGAACTGACTGCGACACTTACTTTAAAAACTGTTCTAGTAAGAAACAGCGTTTTCAATTAATTTAAAGTTGTTTGCGGTTAAATATGGTATATTGTGATCCGAAGAATAGTGCATAATGGAGCGTTTCTGCTCTAATAACCTCTTTATTTCACATATGATAGGTTGAATTCCATCGAGTTGACAACTGTTGAACCAGCTTTTGTTGAGGAAGAGAAAGATTTACAGAAAGGATTTACAGAATTCTCGGTTTGATTGTAAAAGAAACTTAAATTAAATACCCGGACCGGGTATTATGAAATATAAGCCGGGTACCCATTACCCGGTTTACTGGATTTTTAGGACCCGGTGCATCACTAATTTGTTTTTAAACTTGGTTTTTTTACAAACAAAAAACTGCTGCTTTTTTCCTTCCTTAAGCAGCGAGTAAATTATCACTTATCAGAGGCCGCCATTTTGTTTATTTCCTTAAAAAATAATAAGATTCGATCAGGAACGACTTTTACTCTAATTTTTGTTTTATTGATTTAAACTGAACCAGTCAAATGTTAAGCCTGCAACAATAGCGATAACTTGGATTTTGGTGCGACTATGTAGCTAATCCCTTAAATACATGGGGCATTCCACTTGAATGGAAACAAACAAAAATTTGTTTTCTGATATTTTCCAACTTCTGAAATAAGTCCAAGGTGGGAGGAGCTAGATCATGTCCAAAAACTTTTCCAAAAAAATCTTAATTTTGAGAAAAATCATATACAAATAAAATACAACTTTTGTCAAAAAACGACATTTCATAATCAACTAACTGATATTTTCCAACTCCTAAAATAAGTCCGAGGTGGGAGAAGCTAAATATAATACGAAAACATCTTATATATAAATCAATTATGCTGCAGAATTTAAATTATTCATATAGTTAAATTTTTTTTCCAAATTTTGAGTTTTGATTTTCTTTGGAAAAACTTGTATAACTTGGTGCAAACTCCACCAATATTCGTGTCTTTGTCCGGTTGTCCGGCTGGATTATTGGCAACTACAGTTTTGTTTTGTTTCAGCAACTTTTTGTAAAAATATGCTATTTACTTTTTAATTTACTTTTATTTTCTCTATTCTATCATAAAATATTGGCCTATGTCATATTTTGTCAGTGATAGGGTTTTTTGTTTAGTTATCCATTTTTTAACAAAAAATATAAAAAAACAAAAAAAGAAAGATTTACGTCCATCAACACCTTTGAACGTATGTTGTTGTGGGACCTTGGTCTTAAAAGGTTTTTATGTGTTATTGTGACACATATTGTAATTCCTACTACACAACACATTTTATTAAAAAAAAAAAAAAAATTCAATATAAATAATTCACTAAATAATAAAAAAATAAATAAATTCAAACCAATAGCATTGTAATTTATCAGTCTTGTGGTTCAGTTCTTAAGTGGCGTAAATTTTGACTAAAGATAACGCTTTTTGGAAACCAAGTCGGTTTCTTAGTTTATTCCAAATTAAACCGTATGTTGAGAAAATTCTTTTAATTGAAGCTGAGCTTGCTGGACAGTTCATTGAAAAAAAGTGCAAAAATGTTCATGCAATTTTGAAGATTTTTTGTTTTTCACATGTAATATTTTCCACCATTTTTTTGCGCTTAATTTTTCGAGCACGTCCGGTTTGAACATAGACTCTGGGAAGTATTCTCCATCCTTAATTTTAAATACCAAACAGTGTGCCTAAAAGGTAGGGTGTTTTTGGCTTATCCAGTCTTCTGCTGCCCTCTCTGCTTCTTCACTAAGCTGTTTGCCCAAATATTTTGGATGCATCATGTTTGCTAAATAGTGAGCCGGAGTGAGTACACTTTTCATTCGTTTTTCAATTGAAGACCTTTTTGTTAATAGAATCTCGTTATTCAGTAAATTATACCAAATTTCCACAGCTGTGGCAATCGAAGTGGAATCACCTTGCAGACCATCTAATGCTATTTTTATTTGAGATAACATTTGTTGAAGATTTAAGGCCTCGTTGTACAATTGTACATTATTTAAAATTCTGTGGATATCAATATTAAATTCATTTAAATGCTCTGATCTTATTTGTGCATAGAGGTGAAAATTAGAAATAAACGTTGTTAAGCAATCATCATAAGAATTCCACCTTACATCATTTGGCAGTTGAGGCATTACTCCGTGTTTTTCTTTTAACCATCCGTGTGGCTGGTGGTGATTTCTAAAGTACTTCTGTACAGTTATTATTTGTTTGGTGACTTCTACTGAAATTATATCTTTGTATAAAAGATTAATCATGTGTGCTGAGCACCCATAAGAAAAAATTCCATGGCGTTCCTCTAAAATATCCTTAATTTTTTTCATCTTGTTTTCGTTATCCGTGCTACAGGCGAATATTTCTTTATTGTATTTAGTTTTTATGAAATCAATTGATTTTTCTGCCACAGTAACACAATATTCACCAGTTTTTTTCGGACCCGGTGTCCTCTGCACTTATTAAAAAACTATTAGAACCGGTATGGACTGAACACGCGATAATTGGATCATTTGAAGTATTCGACCATCCATCTAAAATGAGTGTCAAACTAGAATCCTTTAATTCAGTTATTAAATGATCGGTTATTTCTTCATCAATTTCAATGAAGGTGCTTATCAGCTAGTTGTTTTCTGCTAGGGCCAAAATGTCCAGGTCGTAGAGATTCTATCATCTCTTTTAAATATTTGTTATCAGCCACGTTAAAAGCTATATTATTCGCAAAAAAAAATTTTGCTACAATTTTGTCCAATTTTACTTCGGTCTGAAAGACCTAAGTATTACATTCATGAGCTCAAAGTGAAATTATTACCCCCACTTTTTTTTGGCATTTCTCGACGTTTTAGGACCTACTGATTCTAAAATAGCAAAAAAAAAATATGTCTGTTTGCCGGCCGGCCGCCGGCCGCCGTCATTACCTACACTGCAGGGAAAACGGCTTAAGGGATTTCAAAAAATTTTTTTTTCGAAAAATAGGTATTCACAAGGGACAGGTCCGAACGGATGCTGTGTTCGTTAACTGTACCGGAAGTGTGTCAAAAAAATCATTATGTGTGTCAAAAATAGCAAATTTTCATATGTTTGGCTTAAAAAACGTTCATTTTAAGTGATTACGAGTAGGAACATTAAATTTGGAGAAATCTTGATGGTCGGGATTGGTATGTGAGATCAAAAACTAGATTATTGCATTATAAGCTTGTCAAAAAAAAGTTGTCAAGTGTGTCAAAAGAAAGATTTTTATTTATTTTTTTACCCAATTTTTTTGAAAAAAATAAAATTGTTTGTTTGAAATGAAATGGCATTATACTGTTAAGTTTGTCAAAAAAATGTTGTCAAGTGTGTCAAAAGATTTTTATTTAGTTTTTTACCTAATATTTTGGAAAAAAATAAAATTGTTTGTTTGAAATGAAATTTTATTATTATTATTGAGAATTATGGCATTATAAGTTTGTCAAAAAATAATGTCAAGTGTTTCAAAAATGATTTCATTTAATTTTTTAGCCAATTTTTTGGGAAAAAAAATGTAGCTGTTTTTATGACGTAAATGTAATTTAAAATGAAATTGGACATGGAAATTTTTGAATTTGTTATAGTTTTTGAAATATTTTTGGAATTTTGAAAAAGTTTGTATTTTTGATTTTGTAATAATTTTTGCAATATTTTTAGAATTTCGGCAAAAGTTTTAATTTTTGATTTTGTAAGAATTTTTGAAATATTTTTAGAATTTGGAAAAATGTTTAATTTTTGATTTTATTATAATTTTTGGAATTTTGAAAAAATTTTCAATTTTCGATTTTGTAATAATTTTTGCAATATCTTTAGAATTTTGGAAAAAGTTTGAATTTTTAAGAATTTTTGAAATTTTATTGGAATGTAGAAAATATTTAAATATTTGATTTTATTCTAATATTTGGAATATTTTGGGAATTTTGAAAAAGTTTGATTTTATTTAATTTAACAATATTTTTGGAATTTTGATTATAATTTTCCGGCAACGTATTGATGTTTCGTGTTAGTTTTGTAATAAATTTTTAAACAGAGATAAAAAATACTTGTACTTTAACAAAGAGTTATGTTTGATATACATCGCTGCCCAAAACTAAAAACCATGTCCTTCGGACCCATGTCCGAAAGTTTTTGCCGAAAATTATATCAAAATCCTTAACCCAGACCGAAGTCTTGATATCTCAGAGCTGTGAGATTTCAGCCCCTCCATATTTTCTTTCTGACTTAAAGTAGTTTTAACTGAAAATTTCATCATAGATGATTGAGTACAATGTTTGGTTTTTGTTTCTTCTGCTGAGGACTACCAGTGGCAGTAAGCGACGTATTTCCAATTGAAGTGGCAGTATCAGAATCCGTATCACTATCGCTTATTGTAACTTTTTTGTTACAACTTAATAAATGTGGTCTTATGCGCTCTACTTTGTTGCTAATTTCACAATCACAGTGTTTACACTTTACTTTTGTAGAATTTTCTATACGCACTACGTTATTCCACTCAGGTGCATTTTTACGTCCAATTCCTTCGAGGCATTCTATATTTTTTGGGGGAAAATTATTTGTTATTTCAAATTTCAATCCTGTATTTTACTCCTAAATATTTATTTGTTTTAATTAAATGTACAAACTTACATTAGTTTTACTTAGTTTTAAAATATACGATTCAATAAATTCACAACATTCCTCACTAAAATTCACTTTAACAATGAATTTTAACTGACACGATTATTCATGATTTTTAAAAAATTCAACGAAAGACCGATTTAAATATACAATTTAACTGCACAACAAAACTGTGTGACGTTATTTATAAGTAAAATATAGAATGGATTCAGATTTCAGAAGATTTTTACATCTGAGATATTGTACCAATTTTTTTATTTTAAGAACGAATGAATTTTTGGTTTCTGTGATTGTGGCAATCGTTAAAAATCAAACTGAAAATTTTCATAAAATAATTAATTCAATTTTTTCTGATAACATATTGGTTTCTTCTTGGAACATAATTGTTCGTTAATTTTGGAATAGAATTTTCAAACTTGAATAAAAAAAAAACCAAATAAACACACCTAAAAAACCCCAAAAAACCCACCGGGTCGGTTTTTTTCCAACCCTGATTCAAACAAGAGATACCCATTATGGCAAATACAATTGAAAAGAGAAACTCCATGCAAGTTTCTCGTTGTAAGACTCTTTTGCTGGAACATCCAGAGTTAAAATTGAAAAATATGAAAAATAGCTAGAAATGTTGAGAGACGATTCCGAAAAGAGATTTTCATATTTTCAAAGTGAGTCTTATTTCAATATTTTTTGTCCACCGATGTCTGTTGACATTGAAAATATTAACGAAAATTTGCTAATGGAATTTATAGAAAGATGCAACACGCTATAGAACCAAAAATATAAGGAAATTGGTATTACAGAGTGTTACGAGTATTTTTCTGCAGACCGCCACCTCCATTTCTCCAAGTCCGAAAACTTTGTTATCTGTCATTTTCCTTGACGATTTCGTTTCCCGTTCGGGAAACTCCGTAACATGGCGATATCTTGTAAATTTACTAGCACAATTTTCTTTTTTATTAATGGGGATGGAAGTTTGTTTCAGAAAACGAGGATAACCTTATCCAACAAAAATTTGTCTGATGTTGTCGCGTCCGACAATTGAAGTTTTTGCATGTTTAGGTTGTCGGACTCGACAATAGAAGATACATTTTTGTCGGACAAGGCTACCCTCGTTTTTGAAAACAAATTTCCACCCCCATTAATAAAAAACAAAATTGTGGTAGTGAATTTTCAAAACCTCGATCAATCGCCCTGCTTCAATTTTTTTTTCAGCATACAGTGCTATTTTTGTTTTGTGTTATAGATATTTCTTTAGATAACGGTTACTCTCGTTGTTATATTGGTTAGTTACTATTGGCTGACGATCGTTGCTAAGTAAGTTTAATTATATAGTTTTAACATGTAGCAGGAGGCACTTAAACTTCAACCCCCGCTCTTAACGCCAAATTAATACAAACAGTAAATGAGGAATTAAGTTGTGATCCTAGATAGTAAGCTCAACCAAACCTAAAACATATTTTGGACAAAGCAAACAAGGGCTCCAAGACGATGCTAAAAACGCCAACATCAGCAATAAAGAGAGATACTTCTCCCCTCTCAAACGGGGAAACCTAACCAAGCATCTAAACAACCTCTCGGAACTGCAGAACACAATAAGTCATATTTCGGACTTAATGAAAAATTTAACTGACGTAAACAGACGAAAACAGGGTCAACGGACGGTATCGAGAGCTATCAACGACCACTACATAATGCCAGCAATTGGAACACGTTTGTCTTCCGCAGATAAAAATGCATTGGTGCAGTGGTGGTGGATTCGGTAAAACCGATTATTTTGATATTAACAACTGTACTATTCTGGGGTTTCCGACATAAGGCCCGGCGCAAAATCCCTGGCGACAAAACGCCCGGCGACACAATTCCCTAAGGGCATAAAACCCGGCGACAAAATCCTCTGAGGACATAAGGCCCGGCGACAAAATCCCAGAAATTAAAATTCCAAGAACAAGATTCCCACTTTCACCGCCAAACGCCCCGATTTATATACTTTTAATTCTATTTGGTTTTAAAGAAGATAGAAGGGAGGGGGGGGGGGGCTATCTTTGATCGAAGGTCTGCAAGGTCGCAGAAGCGAGTCAAATAAAATGAATATAGAAACCAAGAATTATCTAACCCTATTCAATAAAATTAATATAAAAACTAAGAATTATAGAACCCTTTTCATAATTTTGACTAAGGCAGGAAATTGAAAATTTTAGAAAGGGAATAACAAAGATGGGAGGGGCGTGGGTGGTGTGGTGCTACATTTGATCGAAGGTCTGCAAGGTCGCAGAAGCGAGTCAAATAAAAAAACCCCTTCTCACTCCCCATCCCCACCAACCAAACCTCACAACATTGAGAGATGGCAATTTTCTTGATTTTAGCTAGTCTCGTCAAGACCTTTCCAATGATACCATTCTCGACCCGATCCAAGCTATCCCCATTTACCCTATATTAGCCATATTCCACATCATTTTATCTTTATTTTCTCATCATTTTATCTTATTTTTCATTTTCTCGGTGGTCGATACAGCTATGTTTACAAAGTATAAATTTGTTTTGTATAAAATTGTTTTTTGGCGCGGGTAATCGTGAAAATTATTTTGTGAAAGGCGGAGTAGATCGGGCTTAAGCATGCTCTATCATATTTTGAAAATTAATAGAATATTATTTTCGATTTTTTGCATGATTTTTTGTTCCGGGCGTTTTGTCGCCGTGGGGATTTTGTCCCGGGCGTTTTGTCGTCGTGGGCCTTTTGTCCCAGGTGTTTTGTCGCTGGCCTTTAGGAGCGGACCGGGGATTTTAGGAGCAGGCCTTCTGACTGCCACCCGCTATTCTGTGTGAAGAAAGGAAATATGGCAATATAGATATAAATATTATTTCTAACAGTCGGTGATCTTCGCGTTCTAAGAAAAATTTTCAGAGTTTATGAAATTACGCTAAAGCGAAATCGTGTTTCATGGTGATGAGTAATAAAAAAAATGCCACCTTCATTAACAAACAAATTTTTGCAAAGAAGCGTATCGATAAACCATTCGATTTTAGATTGAATTCCCAAATTAGAATAATTATAAATTTTATTAATCTTACAATTGTTGTTTGTTGTTGATTTTATTAATCTTAAAATTGTCTAATGAAAATAATAAGTTTGAATCATCGCCTATAATTAAATTTATAATCTCATTGTCATAAAGTAATTTATTTTAATTCTCTCATTACAGGACTATATAATGGCGGAAAATACCGGAACCGCACTAGTGAAACAAGAAATTGAAGTTTCTTGTTGTAGTCCATCACCGTCGACTGGAAATATTGCACAATCAATTTTATATAGTCCGCAAGATAATGTAAGTGTTAATTATAAGATAATTAAATTTGTTTAATGAATATTTAAATAATTAAATGAGTTGTTTGAACCAAAGAAAAACAAAAACAAAGTTATTTTTGGAAATTGATTCAGATTGGGAAATCTTCTTTTATAAATAATATTTTTGCATATTTGTGCAAACGTGATAAGTTTGACTAATACAAAAGTTCTTAATTTATGAACAAAAATGTTATTATAATTTCTTTGCACCTTTTTCTCAGATATAAATTAAGTTTATTAAATTAATTTAATTTATTTTATTTCAATATAATATTTTGCTAAAATTTTGGCACCATCAAGTATAATTTATAATTCTATATGTTATTTGAATGTATATTTACTTTATACGAAAGATTAATGTTTCTGTACATTAAACAGGTTAATAATTTTTAATTTACTAAATTTAAATATTGAACAACTTTGAATTATATATTAGAGATTGTTTGAGCACTTAAACTCAAGCAGTTAATTAAGTTATTTTGAATTTTTCAATTCGAAAGTTTATTTTGGATTTTCCTTACAGAAAATCTCCTTTTTTCTCTTATTCATGTTTCGGATTGGGGATTCGAACTATCTTCGTCCGTCCCATGATTCAAACCGTTTTGGCATACACGCTATCCAACTAACCTACCAACTTTGAAATATCATCGCCTCGGTAAGTTAGTTGGATAGCGATTCGAATCCCAAACAGGTATAAGAGAAAACTGGAGTTTTTCTCTGAGAAAAATCCAAAATATACTTTCGAATTGAAAAATTCAAAATAACTTAATTAATTGCTTGAGTTTAAGTGCTCAAAAAATCTCTAATAATAATTCAAAATTGTTCAATATTCAAATCTAGTGAATTAAAAAAAAATTATAGTTCATAATAAAATTTAAAATAATTTGAAAAGGACATTCTGGCAATATTTTGATTTGGGGTTTGGTTTCTTCATTTTCATTAAGTTTATTAGGATACTTATAGCCTTAGTTATAGCCTTTCTGACGGTTCTATTGAATGTGTCTTTCTGTCGAAAATTGTGGTCTTCTATGAACCACTTTTTGGTGACCATTTTGGGTTTCGTTGTTCAGACCAGCAGGTGGTTGCAGATTTTCAATGTTTAGGCTAGCTATATGATCTTTTTCTTCTGTTTTTGTTTTGACTTCGATGGTGTTGGATTGTGGACCAGTTTTTAAGAGATAAAATATCGTTATTTATCGATTCATTAATTTTTAATTTTTTATTAATGCCGCATCTTTATCCACTATAATATAGTCCATAAAGACGCGGCTTAACTTTCGACTTAGTCGGTAAAAACAGAAAATAAAAGTAAAAACATTGCTTACAGGCTTACTTAAAAAATTAATAGTGCCCAAAAATTATTATATTATAATAATTTTAGGGCACTACTAATTTTTTAAGTAAGCCTGTAAGTAATGTTTTTAATTTAATTTTCTGTTTTTACCAACTAAGTCGAAAGTTTTTGAGGTTAGGTTACATCAAAAAAAATTTCTAAATAAATCAAAAATTACGTTTTTATAAAAAAAAAACAACGGTGCACATCTGCAACTCGGGCAAGAAATTAGTTTAGGAAAGACTGAATATAGCCAGGGCGTGATCATGGTCTGATCACTTCAGAAAAGGGAAGTCCTATTATGACAATCTGAAGTGGGACTGATCCGGGCCTGAATTTGAATACACTTTACCTTATTTTAATATATCCGACCCTGATTTGTTTTAATTGGTATTTAACCCTTAGTTGGGCAATCTGATCAGGTCCGGGTACGAAATGCCTTACTAGGGTATGCCCTATTAATTGTGTAGGACAAATTTGATCAGGACCTGATCTGACTATTCCAATCAGGACCTGATAGGACAAAAGCGTTACATTCATGATCTGATCAGAGCCCAATCGAACTGGGAAAAACCTGACCATGGCCCTATTTGATCCCTGACAAATTTCTGCTCAGGCACTTATAATTTCCAACTATCTTTATAAGTAAGTAATTAGTGGATGTAGTAAGAAAGCTCTCAGTTTAAAAACTTTTTCGATAATGTTAAAGAAGTTTTCTATTTTAATTAAAAGAACAGTTAGATAAATATCAGAGTTTACATTTGTATTTTATTTAAGTGCTCTTTGCTTTCCTTAAAATTTTATTCACAAGTTAAAATATTTCATTTTTATATCTTTCTTAGATTAGATTACAAAGGGTTGGACAGGTTGCACGAGGCAGAACTTGTCCTGGCACGCAGACGGTCCATAGCGCCATGTCCGAGTTTAGCCTCATAACAACTATTCCACAAACCTTTCTGTAAGTTTAATGAAATCTAAAACCAACTGTATTAGCGACAGTTTGATTGTGTCAACCTCTACAGTTTCAGAGCCAAAAATCCTAGCTCTGACACTAGAAAATTCTGGACATACACACAAAAAGTGCTCCGAGTCCTCCTCCTCTTCAAGACAACACCCACACACAGGACTTTCACAAAGCCCCATGGTAAAAAAGGTGTTTATTTAGATGTCCATGTCCTGTAAGGACACCGACCACAGTGCTGAGAGTTTTCCTCTTCAGACTTAGAAGAAAATTAACATTTTTATCTGAAATACAAAAAAACATCTTACTTTGTCTGCCTGTCGATGACGCATTCCACAAGGCCTTCGTCTTGAGATCAGCATCCACCTCTAATAGTGACAAGGCAAACGTTTTGGATAACCCTAAGGCGGGTTCGGCACCTGAGTATTTCATACCCGCTCCAGCCCTTCAAGTTCATTCGCTTTTATGTTGCCCGGAATGCCACTATGACCTGGAACCCACCGCTAAGTGATATTGTTGTGTTGCGCTATCTTACAAAGATTTTTCCTGCACACATTGAAGAGTTTGGAAGTAGTCTCCGGGCTTACCAGTGCTTTGATAGCTGTTTGGCTATCCGAAAAGATGCAGATTTTTTTCCTTGCAGACGCAGAAAAGTTATTACATGCGTGCATTCATTGATAGCATAAAGCTCCACTTTAAGAACAGTACAAAACCGTCTAAGCGGAAATTTCTTGCTGCTTATGACAATATCTGCTTCCAGGTCAACGCGAGCTCCTGCATTTCCATTCAACAGTGAGCCATCTGTATAGAAAACATAAGTCTCGCTGGAGGACCATTCTGACCAAGTTCCCTCACATTCCTCTCTATAAGAGATGACCAGTTCAGCGGGCTTCTCAAAGTTATATACTTTGGTCATGACGCCACTATGCATATCTATTTCGGGACAATCTGTCCATAGTCTATCAAGTATGTGACCATGACCGAATGTGTTCCCTCTGTTTATCCACGTTCATGCTACATACAGTCTGTAGACAGCTCTTTTAGCCATGTCTACATGTAGATTTAAATGAGCCAGACCCAACATGGCTTCCAACGACAGTGTTAGTGTGGTACACAACGAGCTACTAATACCTACACATGCCCTTCTCTGTATTTTATTTAATCTAGCACGGACGTATTGTTTCTCCGTCTTTGGTCACCAGACAACACATGCATAAAGAAGTGTTGGTCTGATTATTGTTGTGTATATCCATAGAATAATTTTGGGACTAAGGTTCCAATAACGACCGAAGGATCGACGGCATTGCCAAAATAAATGACCGTCTTAAAATCTGTTTTATTAAATCAGTATTCCAATTTAACCTTTTGTCGAGAATAATGCCAAGAAACTTAACCTCATCTGAGTAGCTTAACTGCATACTGAAAAGATACAGACTTGGTGTTACAGGAACTTTTCTCTTTTTGGTAAATAAGACTACCTGTGATTTGGAAGGATGGACTGAAAGTCCTTGCTCCCCACACCACCATTCAACCACCTTCAGTGAATTTTGCATCAGATCCACCAGAGTGCGAAGGTCTTTCCCAATTGCCAATATGGCAATATCATCAGCGCAAGCCTGAGAATAGGGTCCTGATTGATTCAGTCTCTTAAGAAGACTATCAACTACCAAAGTCCACAGAAGAGGTGACAGAACACCACCCTGTGACAACCTCTTTTGATTGAAACAGAAACCCATTTCAACAAAGGCAATACGGCAGCTTAACATAGACACAATCCAATTTGAGATCGTGCTATTAATGCCATGTAGCGATGCCGCAGTCCTGATTGATTCGAAGGTGGTATTATCAAAAGCACCTTCTATATTTAAAAAATCAATCAAAGCGAATTCTTTAGCATCTAGTGCTCTTTCATTTTTAGTCACCAAATGTTGCGCAGCTGTTTCTACCGATTTTCCAATCTGGTATGCATGCTGTTTGATACTAAGTGGAAACTGTAGTAAGACGGCGTCCTTTATATAGCGGTCAACCACTCTTTCCAGAGTTTTGGGACAAAGGAGCTCAGACTTATTGGTCGAAATGACTTGGCTTCACTGTAGTTGTTTTTACCTGGTTTTGGTATGAAAACAACTCTAGCTTTCCGCCACGCTTCTGGGACATAGCCATATGCTAGACATGCCCTATATAAATTTAACAGTGATTCAATGAGGCAGTACTCGTTATTCTGTAGCATGCATGGATAGATTCCATCAGGACCAGGCGACTTAAAGAGGTTGAAGGAATCTATGGCCCATCTGAAAGATCTTCTGTTCACCACATTCTCAGCCAAGATCCAACTGTCTTTATTTGGAGTTACAGTTCGTTGTTCTTTCATCTCAGCAGTGGTGCTGCTACCCGGGAAATTTGTACACAGCAGATGTTGTGCTGTTTCTTCCACAGATTCCGTATACCTTTCATTTGTCATAAGCCGTAAGCTCGGTTTGAGTTTGGGCTCTTTTGAGAGTGCTTTGTGAAGCCTAGCTGTCACAGGATAACTCTCAATTGATTCACAAAATTTCTTCCAAGCACTCTCTCTAGCACTCCGAATGCTGTATTTATATTCCCTCCGACTATCCCGATAAGTGATCCAGTCATCGGTATTATCTGTTTGCTTAGCTTTCTTTAAAAGTTTCTTGACTGTAGATCTCAACTTTTTTAGCTTTCTATTCCACCAAGGTGAATTTTCTTCATAATGGAACACCCTATATGGACAAGATTCTTCAAAAGCCTTGACCATACACTCTTGAATCCGATCTTTCTTACTCCTGACAGTAAATTTTGTTTCCTTGGGTTTCATGGTGTTTATGACACGTGCAACCGGTCAGGTTTACCCGAGGAACCCGAGCTATAGCAGGTCTCTTGTCGGTAATATACCGTAAACCCATTCCCATGTCTAACGGAAGCGGGAACATTGGCTTAATCCCCGAGTCGTGGGTCGATGCTACCTTACCAGCATCTCCAATTCAATATGTCTCCATTTCTTCAGCGCGACACGATGGATGGATCTAGTGGGTTAAAACTAGGCTGGCGTTTAAATCTTTGGACACCTGTGGCCCAACGTTGTATATAGACTTCTAACATGTATAGACGAAGGCCTGTTGGTGACCTTTATTGCGTCTTAATTCGTGGAAACAATATAGGAAAATAAGTAATCTTATAAATCTTTTAAATTTTCTTTTCGCCTGTTTTATTATCTCTTATATCCTATCATGAAATATTGGCCTATCTCATATTTTATTATATGATAGGATTTATTGTTTAGTTACCAAATTTTTGGTTAAATTATGAATAATCAATTCATATTTGACAAAAACTTTAAAATACAAATTCAAAATAATTGTGGATTGAATGCCAACCGTGACGCCGTACAACATCATTTTGAGCATGAAAAACCGCATATTCTTTTTCTTACAGAAACAAAGTTTTCTGAAATCTATCCTTCTAATGTAATGCTAAATCCCAAATATTGTCTTGAACCAGCTTTAAACTTCAAACTTACTATCATGGTGTATGTCATATGTGCATACATTCACGACAGTGTTGCATATATTTTTTTTTAATAAAAAGGGTTGTGCGGTAGGGATTAAAATATGTGTCACAACAACACATAGATACCTTTTAAGACCTAGGTTCCACAACAACCTAAACCTTTTAAACCTTTTTGGATTAAACGCCTCCGAGACTATTCATGCAGGCATTTCATTCCATTTGTACGATGTACCGATAAAGAAATTTTTCTGCATTCTGTCACTATGACAGTGAGTGATCTTAACAGTTTGACTATTTGCACACACCGATTGACGTGTAAAACGGGGAAAAGAATATGGCTGTCGCATGATGAATCCGATTTCATCCGAGCCCTGCTGGTGACGATATCTTATAATATAATAATATTAAAGCTTTACAAATGTTGAAATACATGGTGATAGTTACAACGCAGTAGTATTAAAGATTTGTCTACCTGAAATTTATTTATTCACAATAACTTTATACCGGTCTCCAAACAAACGTAATCCAAATATTTTTAATCTCCTGACTAATGTTGTGAGGAAAATTAGAGCAAAATTTCCTAATTGCGAGGTTATCGTTACCGGTGACTTCAACGTCCACAACAAATCATGGTTAGAATTTTCCAAAACGACCCACGACGACAACAATGGAAGACAGGCAGAAATATTTGCCGCATCGCACGACCTGACGCAAATTGTAAAAAGCCCAACTTTCATTCCTCGTAATGGCGGTGATAAAAGTTTTCTTCTAGATCTCTATCTCACATCTATGCCAGACATTACGAATGTCAATGTCAAAAAGGGTAGTATTGGAAATTCTGACCGTTATCTAATCACATCAGTTATCAAAGTCCCGTAAAAGGTTTCACTTTTCAAAAATAAACACCAATGGTCGCCGAAGTTTTTTTCAAAGTTTCACTTTTGACCGTCATTGTTTATATCCGATATCATAAAACCGATCGTAAATGTCCAGCTTGTCTCAAAAAAGGAACGAAATATGATATTTCCAATCATGTATAGACCAATAGTCCTACTCCCAGTTCTATCTAAAATGCCTTTGAGCCTTAATATTTTTCTGTCCCGACTTTGTCATTGCCAAATCTGGTAACCCTGGATCCATAATCATTTAATGTTTTCACGAACTGTCATCATATCTATACTCGCCCAAGTATAAATCGGTCAAAACTCAACAAATGACAAAAAAAGTGAAAGAAAAAGAACCACTGAATTTATTATTTCGCATGGATATATTATAACGAACGATAAAAATCATATCGACTCTGTAGAATCGGTAAATGCCCTTTAAACTTGATGAAATTATTTCAGGGACAACTGCGTCGTAACAGAACCCACGTAGTCGAACATTTATTTTCAAAAATATTAAATAACAAAATACAGAAGTTTAGTTATGGTGGTGGTGCATCCGTGTACACTGAAAGAAAAAATTTTATTATTCGGTTGACAGAGTGATTATGCGGTCACGATGACATTTCATTCGGTTGTTGTGTTTTCAATTCATTTGTTGTGTCCTTAAGTTTGGTTTTTGAAGATAAGGCAACCGAATTTGAGGTTATTGTGACAGGAAATATTCGGTTGGCATAAAATAGGTTGTAGCGACCGAACTTTTTTGTTTCAGTGTAGGGGTAATACATTCAAGTTTTGAGGTTAAATACACCTAACTTTTGACCTGTGTAATACAACTCTGCCGGTTCCATGTCCAAAATCAGGAACTCTGCTAGTGCTCTTGGGCGGTATCACAAATCTTCCTTCATCAGGTAGGTTGGGTTTTCTGGTTAATTATACTCATGTAGTTGTATAAGATGCATAAAAATCGGATCATAACTACGCCAGAAGGGTACTGCATGGTAATTTGGCCTCTTCAGCATCTATTTGTGGTGGGTTGTTATTGAGATCTCGATTTAGGTCGTAGTTCCTTATTGTGTCTTCAACATCTCTGGGGATGGTGTTTTTAAGCCCGTTCTATACGTAAGCTCGTCCGTGTTACTGGTGACTTAGTTGTTTCTGACATCATGTAGGAATAACAATATCTTCATCAACAGTCTTTGTATTTTTCATTTTTAGACACAAATACAAAATAATGGTTAAAAACTTGCATTTTGTTTGTCCGTAAATCCTTTCACTACCCGGATAAACTCTTAAATGTTCGGTTACTCGCGTAACTCGGTAATCGACATCGGGTACCCTTGAAGTTATAACAATTGAAATTGTAAAATAGTTTTAAGACACCCTCTGCACTATCGAATCTATTTCAAAGGTAGTAAACCAGTACGCTTCGTGAATAGTCATCTTTATTTGAGTTTGTTGTTAAGATACCATATTTGATATATGTCAACGTGTGGTTGCAACTTATTCCATTATTTTTTCGTTGGAACTTATTCGATTATTTCTCTCGATTGCCCTGTTTTAATCTTTTCGGATCTTCTGATTTCCAGAACACTCAGTCAAATAGTACCATATACTAGTACTGCTAACAAAATAATTTACTACCCTACGATTTTTGGTAAACCATACCCACTTTTCATTTTAAACTATAAATTAGTTGAAATACTTTGTTTATTTGAATGGCGATTTTTGCACATTAAAATAGTAGTGACACAAATATATATAAATTATTCCTAATAATCTTCTTTTTGCCATCTATAGCGAGTAATAAAGGAAATTAACCTAATCGATGATCTCCCTTCATTCATATCAATGTACTATCAAAAGCAGCCAAAACTACCTGGATTATTCGACAAAAATCAGGTCAGTTTCAAATAAAATTTAATGATTAAATACGATACAATAAAATCATAAATTTGTATCCGTTTATCTCAAATCTATAATAAAACAATAAGAATGAAATTCTTTAAAACCAATCGGTTAAAATTTTCCAGTGGGATTTTCTTTGAAATTGTGTAACTAATATTATATAAACCATTTTTGTTTTTATAAATTGTATTGTAATACATAAACCAAACAGTAGTGATTACGTCAAATTATTTTTCATAATCAAATTTAAATTTTCTTTACAAATATTTATAAACAAAACAGATTGTTGTATAATTTAATGAGTTGAATTGAATAAATCAAATAATAATCTTGATTTTAGTTGGAATACAAATGTAATATTCAAGAACCACATCCGTCACCTGGGTCACCGGATCGACAGTTTTGTAGTTCAACAACATCAGCACCTGGTGATATGTGTAGTGATTCAATTAGTCTGGATACAGTTAAGGAAGAACTACCACGACGATTATGTTTAGTATGCGGTGATATTGCATCTGGTTTTCACTATGGTGTAGCGAGCTGTGAAGCATGTAAAGCATTTTTCAAAAGAACAATACAAGGTAGAGATAACGAGTTTTTTTCTATATTTTTTCTTATCTTTAACATTTTCTTTTTAATTCCAGGTAGCATTGAGTACACATGTCCTGCGAATAATGAATGTGAAATTAATAAACGACGTCGAAAAGCATGCCAAGCCTGTCGTTTTCAAAAATGTTTATTAATGGGGATGTTAAAAGAAGGTGTTAGGTTAGATCGAGTGCGGGGTGGTAGACAAAAATATCGTCGAAATCCAATATCAAATCCATATCAATTACAAATAATACAATCAAATCCGTCAATGACATTAACATCACTGGATGATATTAAAATTTTAGAAATGTTATCTTCATTTGAACCGGAGATTATATCCGTTAATCATTGTGGTATAGATTTAATGAATCGTAACGTAGATGAAAAATCCTGTATAGGAGAAAGTACAATTGATTTTGCACAAGAAATTTTAAGTGTTTTAGCAGATATTTATGATAAAGAATTAGTTAGTGTTATTGGATGGGCAAAACAAATACCTGGTATACTTTGTTTACATTATTTTTAAAACATTTTATAATTCAAACTATTTTTTTTATCTTATAGGTTTTACAGATTTACCTCTGAATGATCAAATGAAATTATTACAAGTGACATGGACGGAATTGTTAACCTTACAATTGTCTCATCGATCAATACCATTTACAGGCAGGCTAAATTTTGCTACAGATTTTTGGTTAGACGAAAAAACAGCTAAAGAATGTGATGCAGTAGATTTATATAATCATGTAAATATAATGTTTCACATTGTGATTAATCCAAATAAAAAAATTTCATGTTTTTTTCTTAATAATTTTAGTTTGCTCAAATAACACAAAGGCTAGAAAAGTTGTCAATAACTAAAGAGGAATACTATTTATTGAAAGCTTTAGTTTTGTCAAATTGTGATGTACGTTTAGATAATATTGGAGCATTACGTAAAATAAGAGATTCAATTTTAAACGCAGTAAATGATTGTGTTATTTTAATAAGGTAAGGAATTTACTTAAAAATTTTTTTAAACATTGATTGTGGTTTGTGCAAAACATTTACTCGCTACTCAAAGAATTTTGTAGCAGAATTTTTATTAACAAAACACGTAAAGTAATTATGAATTGTATAGATAGATTCTTTTAATTTTTGACAGGTGTTATATATTATGATAGTGATCACAGTAGAATACTAAGTTTATTACCATTGAAATTGTATTTGCACAATGGACAATAATTAAATAACAATAAAGACGCGTGCTACAAATTCAAAGTAAATTATCCTGAACCATAATCGATTATTTTATATTTAAAATTCATTATATTTAAAAAACACTAATACTTTTATTGTAATCTCGGATGTTCTTCACCATTCTATCTAACACACCCGAAAACTAATCAATAACTTGCTGTACAAATGTTAATACACTGGATATTCATGTACTCGAACTTAGTCAAAAAAGACGATTAATGTTTTTCGAAATATAGACAGTTTTATTTGTTGATATTTCGAAAAACGTTTAGCAATCGTAAATCTCCTCTATTTCTAGACTTGTTGGATTAAGCTCAAACTACAGCACGGTGCATGTTTTGGTCTCACATTTCAGTTTATCTTATATATGCAAAATCTGACCGACACATTTTTGATTTGACTGAAATTTTTTTTATGGGTTTCATATCGAAAAAAAAGATATACGTGTTCGAGAATTTTTTTTCTTTTTTTTTCTTGGAGAATATAGCGGTTCCATCCAAATTTCGAGATTTCGTGATTTTTGGCTTGACGAGTTATTTTCAAATATTTATAACTTCGGTTCTATTACAGATAGAAACCTCTAATTTGTTTCATTTTAAAGCTAAAAAGTAATTGTTTACAAAAAAAATTAAAACTAATAAAAGTTATTAACAAATTCCTATTGTTATAAACAAATAAAATGTTCAAATTGATCTATAGTCATTGCCCCACCCACGAAATAAGTTTTTAGTATGATCATCGTATTCTACAATTTATTTCCTATAAGAAAAGTATTTTTAACTAATGGAGAAATAATTTTTGGGTCCATATGTCCATATGTTCCATATAGGGGTCATTCTTTTACATACCGAACAGATTAGGACAAAATGTGACTAAGACCATTTTGATTCAGCTGAAATTTTTTTAACGGGTTCTATATAAACAAAACGATATACTAGTTCGAGGATTTTTTTTTCTTAGGGGAAATAGAGCGGATCCAAATTTCGAGAAAATTGTGATTTTTGGCTTGCAGACTGATTTTAAAATGTTTATAACTTCGGTTCTGGTAAAGATAGACACTTTTTGTCTGTTTTATTTTAAAGTATAAAGATGAAATTTAAAAAAAAATTGTTATTTATAAAAATTATTAACAAATTCCTATTGTTATAAACAATTAAAATGTTAAAATTGATTTTAATCATTATTTATCAAAAATAAAGAGGGTTTAGTACGACCATCGTATTCTACGTTTAACTTTCAATAAGAAACGTATATTTAATTAATGGAGAAACGACTTTTACTGTTAGAAATAAACTAATTTATCGAGCGCGAGACGATAAACAATTTTATAAATTTTTGTCGTCCGGCGCTGGAAAAATTAACTTAATTATAACAGTAAAACTCATTTCACCATTAATTAAATATACGTTTCTTATTGAAAATTGAACTCAGAATACGATGGTCATACTAAACACTCTTTATTTTTGTTAGATAATGATTAAAAATTGGATTTAACATTATATTTGTTTATAACAATAGGAATTTGTTAATAATTTTTATAGATAACAATTTGTGTTTTAAATTCCATTTTTATTCTTTAAAATAAAACAGACAAAAAGTGTCTATCTTTACCAGAACCGAAGTTATGAATCTTTGAAAATAAGTCTTCAAGCCAAAGTCACAAAATTTTCGAAATTTAGAACCGCTCTAACCACTCTAGAACCGCTAACCCCTAAAAAAACAAAAAATCTTCGAACAAGTATTTCGTTTTTCTTATATAGATCTCGTAAAAAAAATTTCAGCTGAATCAAAAATGTCTTAGTCACATTTTGTCCTCATCTGTTCGATAAATTTATTTATTTTGTAATGAAGAGCTTTTCCATTGGCGAACCAATGAAGCGGCATAGCAGGCTGCGTACCTAGAGATTTATAACGCCGTAACGACTAAAGCTCAGTCATCGTGGATTTGATAGATTAATACCTGCTGCTTTAACACAAATACAGTAATTTGTACGCAAATTACGTGAATAAACAGAAGTGGAAACAATACGAATGACAAAATGAAACTCTGGCGACCCCTTTTGCGAAAGAACCACGATCAGCACTATGGTGGACTTATTCGTTGATCTACTATACTTCGGCGTCCACTTATTATCTTTATATTTATGATGGGAAGAAAGTCTTTGTAACTGGAAATACCATGTTTAACCCGTAGACTTAGGCCTATTGGGCAGATTTTCTTCCAGTTAAAGGTTTAAGAAAAACTAAAACTATAAACTTTCAGATAAGTTTATTAATTGCTTTTTCATTATAATTTACATTCAACTTATAGTGAAATTGATAAAGGGTTTCTCCGCTATAATCCCCTCTTAAGATTATATTTATTTTAATAATTAAATCGATTAACCAATTATCAATCATATATTAAATTAATATAATTGCCTCGTTCAGCAGGAATTATATTTATTTCGATAAATTTTATTTAAATTTATTTCTGTAATGTCATCAACTTTAATATTATTTTAAGTTATTTAGATTTCGTTATTTAATATATATCGTGGGAATTTATGGAAATTAGATCTAGGCTTTTAAGTTGTTGATGACTTTTTTTTTTTTTTTTCTTTATTTATTTATTTAATGACTGCCTTGTAGTCGTAAAAACAACTGAATTGGCAGTCTATTATTCAAGATTATAATTTGTTTTCATGGACATTTTCTTTTATATGTATATAATTCTAAAAATTGTTACTTAATTTCTTACTTAATTCTTTATACAATTCAATTTCTTATACATATTTGTTCTAATTAATTAATTATTCTGATATTATTTAATATTTAGACAAAATTAACAAATAAGTGATTTTTTATCAATTCTTTAAATTTTAGTAAATTGGACACTTGTTTTAGTTGTGATGGAAGTTTGTTGTATTCAATAAATCCTTTATAATAAACATTACCCATTGCACGATTTGTTTTCACCGAAGCTACATAAAAATTTGATCGCCTTCTTGTGTCATGCTGATGTATCTCATTAACTTGAGTAATATCAATATTACATTTTAAGCATCCAATTTTAATTTTGTGTATAAAAACCAATAGTTCATATTTACTCAAGAGCTCAAGAGGCAAAACTTTATTTGAATACAATAAATTAGAAGGTGTTAAAATGGGTAGGCATTTTATATTTTTTATCGCTTTATTTTGTAAAATTTTCAGTTGTTTCAGTTTAGTTTTAGATGCAGATGACCAGATTACATTCATAAAATTCAGATGACTGTTAATATGAGCATAGTAAACGAGCCACCCTGTTTTTTCATTAATAAATGGCCTCATCTTCCATAACGCAAAATTAATTGGACCTATTTTTTTCCTAATAGAGGTAATATGTTCACTCCACAATAATTTAGCATCAATTGTTAGCCCCAAGTACTTCGTGTGGTTAATTGATGGTATAGAATACTGGTTTAAAGCAAATTTTTTTGGGAAGCTCTCTTGTTTGAAATATTATGTAATTGGTTTTATCAAAATTTATGAAAAGGTTATTGGCTGTCATCCAGTTTTGAATTAAGTTTAAATCATGGCTCATTTGTGTCAATAGTTCGTATGGGTTTTGGGCTTTGTAAACTAGCGCTGCATCATCAGCATATAGCTGTAATTTACCTTGCAATTTTAAGTTAAAGATGTCATTGATAAAGAATATGAACAGTAACGGTCCCAATATTGAACCCTGGGGTACACCTCTTTTTATAAACGAGTCTTTACTATAGATTTCATCAATTTTGGTATACTGTGTTCTATTTTCAAGGTAACTTATCAACAACTTTATTGAATTACTAGATAGATTGAGAGATTTAATTTTTTCTATTAGAAAAAGATGATCAACACAGTCAAAAACTTTTCGTATGTCTATAAACATCACTGAAACATAAAATTTTTGGTCTAGAGCTATAAAAATTTCATTAAACAGATTCGATACAGCAGCTTCAGTGCAAGAATTTTCAGCAAATCCAAATTGATTTATGTGAATTATGTTGTATTTTTTAAAATGAGATTTTAGTGCTAGAAATAAATGGTATTCAAATATTTTTGAAAAATTGCTCAATATAGATATTGGTCGATAATTTGACGGCTTTGTTTTGTCGCCGTTTTTAAATATGGGTATTATTTTAGCTTTTTTTAGTATATTAGGGAATATTCCTTTTAGAATAGAATTATTAATTAGTTTTGTAAGAATGGGTACAATCAAATGAATAAATGTTACAATAAACTTAACAGATATATTATCAAACCCATTAGATGAATTTTTATTAAGTTTCCTTAATATATCTGATGTGGTATTTTCATTTAGTGACTCAAATTCTAAGCAATCAGTTTGAGGATATGCAATATAGCTCTTAAAGTGTGGAATGATGTCCGTTGTAGATGTATTTATAGCCAAACAGGTATGAGATACGTTAGTAAAATAATTATTAAAACATTCAGCTATTTCGCTCGAATCAGATATCATTTGATTTTCTATAACTAAAACCACTTTACTTAAGCTATTGCTCCGGCGTGTGTTATATATTAGAGAATTGATCAATTTCCAGTTTTTCCGGGCATCACCATTGTTTTTCTTAAATTCCTCATAGGTAAATTGCTTTTTCAGTTTTTTATTTAGGTTAGCAGCCTTATTTCTATAATATCTATATTGACTGAGAACAAATAAGTTCGTAGGATATTTCTTAGAGAGAGAATAAAATTTTTCACGCAGATTGAATAATTCAAGAAGATCACTATTAATCCATCTTTTTTTTGGTTTGCATTTTAGCTTTTTTGTATTATTTTGTATAAGTCCTGATATCAAACAGACTAACTCAGAAAATGTGGATATTCTTTCAAAACTAAGGGATTGCATTATAATTGATATCTTATTATAATCCAGAATATTAATTGTATCAATTTGATGGGGAGGGGTCTCCATGTATTTAATATTTAAAACAATCATTTTATGGTCAGAATAAGATAAATCGAGTAAAGCTAGTTCGAATTGAAAGTTAATGCAATCACTGATCATGTAATCAATTATGGTAGATATGGAATTCGATATTCTAGTTGCATATTGAGGATCGGCTCGATTGAGAATTATAAACCCATTGGAGCTGGTTGTGTCTTGCAGTCTTGCTAAATTGGAACTTGATGGGTTAAGAAGATTAATGTTAAGATCACCAGCAATAATCGAGCATGGATAAGTATTGCATAAAAACTCTAGTGTATCAAAGAAACTATCATCATCTGAAGTAGTGGGTTTATAAATCGCAATTATATGTAGTTTAATGGAGATTAGTTTTATAACTAAGAAACTTGTATTGTGCTCAGTTTTTGTAAATATCTCATTCGCTCCGATGTCATTATGTACAAAAATACTGACACCTCCACCACGATTATTTTCTCGAGTACAATGAAATGAGTTGTAATTCAGTAGATTATAATATTTCAATTCATTTTTATATAACCAATTTTCACTTACTACAATAATATGTGGAAACTTACCTAGATTACTTATTGTTATTTCAAACTCATCCATTTTACCTCTTAAGCTCTTGGCATTTAGATGAATTACTCGTAATATGTTAGCATCGTCAAAAATAGGATTAGTATGTAATAGATGTGTAATATTGATATTCTCAAGAATTTGATCATCTTCCATTTTATGTAAGAACAAACTTCTTTACCAATTTTTCTTTAATACAACACGCTCTTCAATCACTAAATAAACAATTAAGAATTCACCAGGATTAATTAATTAATCAAACCAAATTTAATATTAACTTGCAAAAAATATAAATTAGTAATTTAATTAGAGAGAACTTACTTCAGAATAAAAAAAAAACAAAAATTTCTATTAGGTATATAAACAAATTAAGCTGTAAAAAGACTTATTTAATTGTTTAGAATAATTTGGTTGGAAGAATAACATATGTAATGTATGTCAATTAGATTAGTCATACATATGTTACAGCACGTCCAACCCCCACAATCATTCCCATACGCCCACACACTCACGCTGCATACACGCTAACGTTCACCCATACACTCTGTCTGCGAAGCAAGACCATTAAGCTCAAAGACCCGCAGCAAGTACCGTAGATGGTAGCACTTAAAAATAAGTTGTATTGCTGCCAACTGATCAATCTGATACAGTTCGTAAACTACTGTCATTGCTGGTAAACCGAGAATCAAACTTAGAGCACGGGAGAACGTCACACGCTATATTGAAAGTCTTCATTGTTTATTTCTTTGTGTTTTATTAATAACATTTCCAAAATTTATAAAACCATACGCAATCACCATAAATTACCAAAAAAAGGTATTTACCGCTCAAAAAAAAAATGTAAAAATTCATTTGTAAGTCAACTAAACATTTCAAAACCAATTTAATTAAATACATATAGTTTATAGTTGGTTAATGTGTAACATGGTTAATAAAGATTAAACCTGACAAGAATTTGTTTTTTTTTGTTTGGTTTTCATATTATTTGGGATTGATTTTTAATTACTTAAAATATAAAGTAATAAATTTAGGTAATATAATTTAATATAGAAAAAAAACAATGTATTTGGAAAACTAAATATTACCTCGGAGCAAAAATATTTCGATTATAATCATTTCCAATTTAGACTGAAAGTGTCTCGCTACACGCATCGCCAGCTCTTACACACACGCATCGACAAGCAAGCCCCCATTCAATCACTTGTACACCCTTTCACGCGCATTCACACTTCTACGTTAGAAAAGAAAATAAAAAAAAAAATAAAAACCACTCACCCCATGATTATATCCTCCAGGCCTCCAGGTCTTGAGGTCTTAGCCCTCCATCAGCGGTGAATATCCCAGCAGGTAAAGTATTATTGGTAACTTGGTATAAATAAGATGACTCGTTGTATTAAAATTGTAAAACTGTGGCGCTGTACTAACCAAGGCGATCGTTGTAAAAATAGTATAAATTTTATATGAATCTAGTATAGTAATAATCTTCAATAATCCGCCAACTTCCAAATGGTAACGAAGATTAACAAGTAGTCAAATTCAAATAGTAACAACATTCAGCAATCAGCAAACATTAACTGGTAATAATTTTTGATAAACACAGCAAATATCAAATGGTAATAATATTCAACAACTAGCAAACATCAACTGGTGGCAGTCCTTGATAACCAGCAAACATCACCTGGTAATAATCTTTGATAATTAGCAAACAGCTAATGGTAACAATACTTAACAACCAGCAAACATCAACTGGTAACAATCTTTGATAAACACCGCAAACATCAGATGGTAATAATAAAATTTTAGGCGGCGTGCGGCAATTGGAGACATTCAGGAAGTATGCCCAAATAATCAGCACCCAGGTTGACCAAAATGGTGAAAAATTGTTATAATCAAAGCCGGAAGTGTGTTGAAATATTATAACCAAAAACAAAATGGTCGCTCCGGAAAGGCAACCAAATCATCAGCACACCGGACGTACTCGGAGCACGCGGTAAAGTAATCAATGTAAATTACCTCCAAAAACAAATTTCTCCGGGCGTAATCAATGGATAAGTTCACTTCTCAAAAACTTTAGCTAGCACCGAATTTATCCCAGAATTACTTCTGTCGTTTTATATGAATACAATCAGGACTTTATAACACAGTCTGCACATCACAGCAACAAAACATTAGTAATCAGTATAGTAATTTAACTATTTATTTTAACAAATTGTATAACGTTCTTTACACCAATTTCATTTGAGCAAAAGAAACAACTATTTATCTTAACAAGTTATATATCGTTCTTTACACAGATTGCATTTTAACAAAAAAACTTTTTAATTTATCTTAACAAGTTGTATATTACAATTGAACTAAATAAAAAAACAACTATTTATGACTAGGCAAACATTCCCCTTGGTTTGAATTTTTTTGTTTTTAGTTTTTCTTACATTAACATGAAACATCACAGGTTTTGGATTGATTATCATTACACATTTCTAGTAAATTTCCACTAACCTTATATCCACTAATTAGTACTTTTTGTTCCCTTTCTTTGGTTTTCTTTTCATTAAATTATTGTGTTTTAGGTTTAACTTAATTTTAGCTTTCAGATAAATTATATTTATGCTTGTTTGTTGGTTTTAAATTATTTAAAAATTAAATAAAATCGACACTGAAGGTAATACAACAAAATAAACATTTATCTTGTAGATGTCAAACAACACAACAGCTGTTTAACTTATTTAGACAATGAATCGAATTAACTAAATTTTCTTTTTATATCAAATTTATTTTTAAATTAATTACTATGGCACGAAACATATATGAATTTGACTAAAATTGCACTCCATAAGAAAAAATTTGCACTAATTGAGCTTGTATATTCAGATTTAAATAAAATTTTCGCGACTTAATTTAATTAACCAAGCGTGAATTCAAGATCAAGTACACAATTTTTATGTTCACGAGAGAATTGCCAAACTGACAAAAAAGAGACAAAAGACGATATATTCATCTCTTATATAGGAATTTAATATCGAAAATTGAGCTGCAAAGTTTTTTTGAAGGGGTAATGGTAGTACATTTTCCGTAAAAAAAATACTGATTGTTATTTTGTAATACATAAAATTGTAAGATAATTTCACGAAATAAGTTATTTCCAACGCATTGGGAAGAAATATTAATATATTAGAATGGATTAAACGTAAATTTAACCGATTTTATGATGTTTATGAAATAATAGCTTACAACTGTATCACAGCAAAATGTAGATTTATAACGGATAGAGAAATTGATAAAAAATACCTATATAAGAAATATAATACGTTTTGAAGACAATTGCCAAACTGATTGTAGGATAATAATTGTTAGATAGTAAGACGATTGGACAAATATGCACAGCCATTGGAGGTTTGAAAATATTTAGAGCAATTACGGTTAGTGTCCGGAGAATTCAAATTTATGTAGTATGGTGAAGGAATGCTGGTGAAAACGTAGTGTGAACCAATAATAAGGGATTGTAAAACAAAATATCACTGTTAATGGTGCTGTGCTAAAAGGGAATAGGCGTAACGGAAACTATACGAAAATATAACTATAGATTACGGATGAACGAGAAATTGTTGTGAACTTTGCGCGATAGGAAAAATGGTGATATGCGAGGAAATACAAACTACATGAATCAGTGACTGTACGACACTACGTTATCATACTCCAGTCTACATAACAATTTCTTACAATAAAAATCATTTCTCCATTAATTAAAAATACTTTTCTTATAGGAAATACATTGTAGAATACGATGATCATAATAAAAACTCATTCCGTGGGTGGGGCAATGACTAAAGACCAATTTGAACATTTTATTTGTTTATAACAATAGGAATTTGTTAATAACTTTTATTAGTTTTAGTTTTTGTTGTAAACATTTACTTTTTAACTTTAAAATAAAACAAGTTAGAGGTTTCTATCTGTAATAGAACCGAAGTTATGAATATTTGAAAATAACCCTTCAAGCCAAAAATCACGAAAATCTCGAAATTTAGAACCGTTATATTTTCCAAAAAAAAAAAGGAAAAAAAAATCCTCGAATACATATATCTCTTTTCGATATGAAACCCATAAAAAAAATTTCAGCCAAATCAAAAATGTGTCGGTCAGAAAGGTGTTCGGTTTGTAAAAGAATTACCCATCTATAAAAATCACGTGTCCCGATGTTTGTCCGTGATGAACGCCGCAAAAACGTAACCAATCTTGATGAAATTTTGTACAGTGTGTGTATAATGGTCCAACGTGAGAGATAGGATAGTTTTTATATCGATAAAAGGCGTTAATATTTTTTAATTGCGAATTAAATGTTAAATGTGGATGGTTCATAAGCAAACTTTCAGATGGCGGCGTAAATTATTTTACTGTCAAAACTGCTTTATCGAGTTTTAATCATCCGTGTGGGCCCTACTATAGACTATCAAATATGTTACTGAGCGATTTCTTTGTTCCGATGTTTGCCGCAATGACGCTGTAAAAGGGGGAAAGAGAGTAAATTCAAAACTATTTATATCGAATTTCATACAAAACACAGCTTGAATAATGTTAAAAATTATCAGTTGTAATTTCCCAAGGGCGGTGATAATTCGAAATAATTTTTTGCCAAAAATTTCGAAAGCAAGTACCTATATTGATAAAAGCACGAGGCCATAGGCCGAGGGCTACTATCAATACCACTTGCTTGAGGAATTTTTCAAAAAATTATGAGAATTTATCAACGAACGAAGGGAATTCGGTTAGAACATTTTTTGCTATTTTTCATTTCTTTATATATTTTTCATGAATTATACGTTGGCCTACTGTGATATCAGTTAATTATTTCAAAATTAGACTGATAATTTTTAATATACCAGTAGGCCAGACGTATAAATATTTGTTATTAGTATAATTCAAATGTTATTGGTGAAATTGAATGATGTCATTACATTTTAGAGAATTTCATTGGTTTAAAATATTAAAATAAAACTAAGGCAAAAAATTTTCTATGAAATTTCTCATTTTACTACAATTAAATAATTTAAATTTGCTTATTAACTATTAGTGACTATATATTAAGCATAATATATAAAATATTTTATTTTCTTTTGTCCGTAAAACAAATACAAAAATAAGTTAAATTTTTCATACAACTTTGTATGGAAAATTGTGGCATTTTTCATACAACTTTGTATGGAAAATTGTGGCAATTTTCATGTTTCATTTTTGAGCGACTTAAGAATAATATTTTATATATTACGCTTAATATATACTCGATAGGATAGTTTTTATCTCGATTAAAGGCCTTAATATTTTTTAATTGCGAATTAAATTTTAAATGTGGATGGTTCATAAACCATCTTTCAGATGGCGGCGTAAATTAGTTAAATGACACAACTTCTGCATCAGCTTTTTAATCAATTTAACCGTGTAGGGCCTATAGGGCGATTTTTCTGTTCCGGTGTTTACCGCAATGGCGCTGCAAAAGGGGGATAAGAGAAAAAATCACAAAAATTGGATTCCATACAAAACACAACTTGAATAATTTTAAAAGTTATCTAAGAAATTTCTCATTTTACCACAATTGAACAATTTTAATTTGATTATAAAGTATTATTGACTATATATTAAGCGTAATATATAAAATATTATCTTTAAGTCTCTCAAAAAAGAAACATAAAAATTGCCAAAATTTCCCATACAAAGTTGTATGAAAAATTTAACCCATTTTCGTATTTGTTTTACGGACAGAAAAAATAAAATATTTTACATATTATGCTTAATATATAGTCAATAATAGTTCATAAACAAATTTAAATTATTTCATTGTAGTAAAATGAGAAGTTTCATAGATAATTTTTAAAATTATTCAAGTTGTGTTTTGTATGAAATCCCATATAAAATTTTTGTTATTTTTTCTCTTATCCCCCTTTTGCAGCGCCATTGCGGTAAACACCGGAACAGAAAAATCGCCCTATATTGACAAGAGCGATTTTTTTGTTCCTGTGTTTGCCGCAGGAAAATGCCGTTCAAAAATTTTCCATGCCACATTTTCGTAATACAAACAGTTAATTTTTTTGACATACTTGACAAAATTTTTTTGGCAAACTTATAATGCCATAATTCTCAATAATAATAATAAAATTTCAGGTCATACAAATAATTTATTTTATTTTTTTCCGAAAAATTGGGTAAAAAAATAAATAAAAATCTTTCTTTTGACACACTTGCAAACATTTTTTTGACAAACTTATAATGCAATAATCTAGTGTTGGGTCTCACATACCAATTCCTACCATCAAGATTTCTCCAAATTTAATGTTCCTGCTCGTAATCACTTAAAATGAACGTTTTTTAAGCTAAAAATATGAACATCTGCTATTTTTGACACACTTCCGGTACAGTTATCGAACACAGCGTCCTTTCGGACCTGTCCCTTGAGTATACCTATTTCTAGAAAAAAAATTTTTGAAATCCTTCCAGCGGTTTTCCCTGCAGCGTAGGTAATGACATGACGGCCGGCCAGACAGACATACATTTTTTTTTTGCTTTTTTAGAATCAGTAGGTCCTAAAACGTCGAGAAATGCCAAAAAAGTGGGGGTAATAATTTCACTTTTGGCTCATGAATGTAATACTTAGGTCTCTCAGACCGAAGTAATTTGACTAAAAACACAAACATATTAAAAATAATAAAACCGGTTTTCTTTTATTCACAGGCATAATACAGCAATATCCCAGCAGCAACAGTTATTATTACTATTACCATCCCTCCGACAAGCGGATCCAATTATACGTAAATTTTGGATTAATGTTCATCAAAAAGGTGATATTACAATGAATAAGTTATTTGTTGAAATGTTAGAATCAGTTTCACGGTAAAACAAAAACAAAACTACTATAACAACACAACACATATTAAAAACATATATAATATATAATATATATTAAGTCATTAAAAATAAAATGTTGTTATTTTTATTATTTTTTTATTAAAATAGTTACATTAATAAATAATGAAATAAAATCTCTTTTTTTATATTCATAAATAAATATATAAATATTTGCTCTGGCCCAAAGACCAGATGTTAATTTCCGGCTGTCAACAGTTTCATATGTAATCTATTCCATATTTTGTTCTTAATTAATAAATATGCTAAACAAAAAATATAATTTAGGTTTCCTTCGATCCAGTCGGTGATATAAATTTTTTTTGATTATTGCCGACTTCTGGCTTACCTGAAATTATTCCCTTAGCAAATAACACAATTTAAGATGATTAGAAAATTAGAGAACAAAATTTGAAAAAAATAATTACTTCACAACATTAATTAGAACTTTAAAGCTTTACAAACAAAAAATTAAAAAAAAAACAAAAAATTATAAATGAAATTGGAATAAATTAATTTTATTCTATTTTCTAAATTAGGATTTATTAATTATATTGTTAGATTTTTGAAGAAAAAAAAAAAATGAAATTAGAAAAATTATTACGAAAAAATTTAAAATTGTTTTTTTTTCCTTAAAAACAAAACAAAAATGCTGGGAATCTCTTTGTTTTATCTCATTATAGAATTTATTATGAATTTAATGTTTTATTGTTGCTAAAATATTTTTATTATAAAATTTGTTATTCAGAAGTCATATGGCGATTTAACATTTAGTTATTAAATTATTGACTTTTAGAATGTATATGTTTCCAATATACTTTATTTCCATCAATCTGATATGATATGATTTTCAGATTGGAGAAATTTCAAATGTTAAACGATGGATCGTTTTGTATTTTTTAAAATTGTTTTGTTGTTATTTGTTTACGAAACAATCTGTTAATTCTTTTATTATACTTCGAGTGTGAGGTAAAGTTGAATTTTTTGAAGTTTCAAGTTTTTATTTTAATGTATTATTAGAAAATTAATATAATTCCTTTTGTTCTTTTTAACTATGGAAATCGTCAAACCCCCTTTTAAAGTTGGGAATATCTGATTTTTTTAGGTTTTTTATGTTTATTTTTATGACTATCTAGAGCATTAGTTCCATACGTTGTAATGCACATATGAGGATTAGCATGCAATTGTAATGACTTTTACTAAATTTAAATCAGTGAAATTGTCTCAAACTACCAAAGGTTGAAAGCTACATTAGAACTTTTTATTTTTTCGTATTCAAACTAAAGTTTACAATTTAATTGCATATCAGTATCCCTTTCCTCCTTAAAATTGTATCCTACTTAGGGTAGTAAAAACGAAAGAATAAAATATCAAGACTTCGATCTGGGTTAAGGATTTTGAATTAGTTTTCGGCAAAAAACTTTTATGAGGACATGGTTTTTAGTTTTGGGCAGCGATGTATATTAAACATAACTCTTTGTTAAAGTACAAGTATTTTTTATCTCTGTTTAGAAATTTATTACAAAACAAACACGAAACATCAATACGTTGGTTGTCGGAAAATTATAACAGATCATAAATTAACATAATTTAGTGAAAAGATTATACAATCACCAAATTACTCAAAACCACTCCATTTAGCGAAAATATTTCAAAATAACAAATTCATATTTCTTTCAAAATTCCAAAAATATTGTAAAAATTAAATAAAATCAAAAATTCAAACTTTTTTCAAACAAAATTCTAAAAATATTTCAAAAACTACAACAAATTCAAAAATTTACGTAAAGGCTAAATTGTTTTTCCCAAAAATTTGTCTAAAAAAATAAATGAAATCATTTTTTTGACACACTTGACAATATTTTTTTGACAAACTGATGCAATAAAATTCTCAATAATAATAATTTCATGTTCATTATACATTTCATTTCATACAAATAACAAATTTTAGTTTTTTCTAAAAATGTAAATGAAAATCATTCTTTTGACACACTTGACATTATTTTTTTGACTAACTTATAATTTCCAATAATAATAATAAAATTTCATGTCAAACAAATTATTAATTTTATTTTTTTCCAAAATATTGGGTAAAAAAATAAATAAAAATTTTTCTTTTGACATACTTGACAACATTTTTTGACAAACTTATAATTCAATAATCTAGTTTTTAATCTCACATATCAATCACGACCATCCCGATTTCTCCACATTCTTTCTTCCTACTCATTATCACGTAAAATGAACGTTTTTTAAGCAAAAAATATGCATATTTCTTTGTTTTGACACACTTGACGATTTTTTTGACACACCCCCGGTACAGTTATCGAACACATCGTCCTTTCGGCTCTTCCCATTGAGTGTACCTATTTTTGGATTTCAAAATTTTTCAAATCCCTTCAGCCGTTTTCTAGATTTCGTCGGTTGTGACGGACGTCTGCCGAACGGACGTACGGCAGACAGACATACATTTTTTTTTGCTTTTTTAAAATCAGTAGGTCCTAAAACGTCGAGAAATGCAAAAAAAAGTGTGGGTAAGAATTTCACTTTTAGCTCGTGAATGTAATTCACAAGTCTTTCAGACCGAAGTAAAATAAATAACAGTTTTCTGTTTTTGATAAATAAATTATCTAATGCACACATACATTATAAAACTTTTGTATTATTTTGTTCTCTTTTTCTCTAATACAGATGAAATTGAGAAGAAAGAGAAACAAAGTATTTTGACGGTTATTTTACGGTTTTTGGTGATTAATTTTTCTTTCTTTTTGTCCAATATAGGCGACGTTAAGAAGAAAAGTTTTCTTATGGTTTTTGTAAATATATTATCTAAATTTATGGAGAAAAATAGTGAGAAAACCGCCAAAATACATATAACAGTTTTAAGGTTATTTATTTTCTCTATTTCCAAAACCCCCGATATAGAAGCCTTCATTTTTTAGCACAGTAAAAATCGTGAACTTGTAGCGCCATTTTGAAATTAAAACTCAATATAAAAAAAATTCAAAAAATCGCCATAACGCTCATAACGCCATCTGGAAAAATAAAACTCCATATAAAAAAAATTCAAAAATATTTAATCAAAAACACTAACCCAAATTTTTTTCATATGGCAATGTTCATTGTTTATTGCAAATGGTGTGAATGGGAAGGGCTATGATATATCAGGGGGTTTCGCTATTTCTCCAATTTTTTCCTATATACCATTTAATGTGTCTTTGATAAATTGTATGTGTCTTTGATAAATTATACCTTTTAATTTATTTACCATTATTTGGGTGGGGTGACTAATGAACATGGGATCTTGATAAAACTGAAAATATGATACAATCAGCAAACTACTCAAAAACCTTCCATTTAGCGATTCGAGAAAATATTACAGAATCACAAATTCATATTTCTTTCAAAATTCCAAAAATATTGTAAAAATTAAATAAAATAAAACTATTTTCAAAATTCTAAAAATATTAGAAAATCAAAAATTGAAACTTTTTTCAAAATTCCAAAAATTATAATAAAATCAAAAATTTAAAATTTTTCAAAATTCTAAAAATATTCCAAAGATTCTTACAAAATCAAAAATTAAAACTTTTTCCAAAATTCTAAAAATTTTGCAAAAATTATTACAAAATCAAAAACACAAACTTTTTTCAAAATTCCAAAAATATTTCAAAAACTATAACAAATTTAAAAATTCCCATGTCCAATTTTATTTCTAATTACATTTACGTCATAAAAACAGCAAAATTTTTTTTTCAAAAAAATTGGCTAAAAAAAGAAATGAAATCATTTTTGACACACTTGACATTATTTTTTTGACAAACTTATAATGCCATAATTCTCTATAATAATAATAAAATTTCATGTAATACAAATAGTTAATTTTATTTTTTTCCAAAAAATTGGGTAAAAAAATAAATAAAAATCTAACTTTTGACACACTTGACAACATTTTTTTGACAAACTTATAATGCAATAATCTAGTTTTTGGTCTCACATACCAATCCCGACCATTCAGATTTCTCCACATTCTTTGTTCCTACTCATTATCACTTAAAATGACAGTTTTTAAGCAAAAAATATGCATATTTTTTGACACACTTCCGGTACAGCTATCGAACACATCGTTTCGGCTCTTACCGTTGAGTGTACCTATTTTTAGGATTCAAAATTTTTCAAATCCCTTCAGCCGTTTTCTAGATTTCGTCGGTTGTGACGGCTGGTCGGCCGGCAGACAGGCATACATTTTTTTTTTGCTTTTTTAGAATCAGTAGATCCTAAAACGTCGAGAAATGCCAAAGTGGGGGTTAGAATTTCACTTTTAGCTCATGAATGTAATACTTAGGTCTCTCAGACCGAAGTAATAAGAAATCTTAGAATAAATAAAAAATAAGACAAAAATTGAAACTAAAACCAAATTTTCCTTGTCCAAAAACAAGTTTTTATCTCGTCGCTGGTCGAGTTGGTTAAAAGGTTAACCATAAACTCTGATCAGAAGCACGCAGGTTCGATTCTCGAACTGAACGGATTTGAGATAAAACATTTGTTACGGCTCTTTTGCTCTTCATTTTTCATTCTATTCAATTGAATACATTCATTTCTAGTGACTTATAGTTCTACTTAGAGTAAATTTTTTAAAATTGCAATTTAAATTTAGCGAGTAAGGAGTAAGAGCGGTATTTTAAAATTATCGATACTGTATTTGGGAATATTGGCTTGGGCGTTTTGAAATACGCTCCTTTTAATAATTTAAAGAACCAATTGTTCCAGTTGTGTAAAATATTGGACTTTTCCCATATGAACGGGTGGGTCGCTTACCTTACCAGAAGTTTTTTCCCAAACTTCTTCAATTTGATGGATCAAGTCTCATTACTCACATACTCGTCTTTCGATATTGTGTACAATTAACGTCCTCGGATAGTTTAACTATTTATTTTTACATATGTTTCATCGTCTTTAAGTACACAAGCATTGGAATCTCTTTTGAGATTGGCGATTGTTTGTTTTTTTTTGTCAAATCTTTTAGCATTATTTCGTTTCATGATTTTACTACCGACTTTTTTGCAACTAAACGCACAAATATCGATTTTTGTTCCGCAAAAAGCTTCAACACATTTGCTGTCCGTCTTGATGCAACGGAACCACTACGATTTTGTGTTCAGGGTTAACTGTTGAGATTCAGTTTCAGTCCAATTCACTAATTTAGCAATTTTTCAAACCCTTTGCGCAATTTGCACAATTTTAAAGTGGCGAATTATAATATGGTTTTAAATGTCGCAGCAGACTTTTCTATCATTTAACGCCAACCTTTAAAAATTGGATTTGAATCAAAAATTTCACAGGTGATTTTTGTGCGTTCTTTATAAATCGAATGTTTACCGGCTTGGTAGACATTCTGTTCAAATTTCATACTTACTTTTTTTGTTCGCATGTTTAATCATTTCCTACTTCAAGTCTCACTTTGTGATTATTCACATGACTTGTCAGTGGTTCCACAATTTGTTTGCAGTCGCAAACGACATACATTTGCGACCTTTGAGGCCTTAAGTCCTTTTGTTTGTCCTATTGGAAGTCCACCATCAAAGATAAAACTGTTCGAAGTTGCAAGTGCGAGATCAAGTACAAGAAATCTTCAAGAGCCTTTAGAGCAGCCAGGATTTATTTTTTTATAACGAATAATTTACTGAAGGATCATGAAATAATCGTGAAGTTGTAATTGTATTCAGATCTTTTTATTCCGTTTGGTGGGTTTCGCTACAGCTTCTGCTAGAATCCTCTATCGCCTCTACCGGAAACCCATTGTATCTGATTACTCATAGATTTTTTCAAAGATACGGTCCTATCTCTTAAATCTTCTAAAATAAGCCTAGAACCAAGACTGATGTAAGGTTTTTGTTTAAACAAACTCACGTCATGGATGGTCGTTTTGTAGTAACATTAATTGACAGCCAGCTCCACCAAGCGATAAAGAATTTAATATTGTTTACAACTTCTGCTCTCTTTGGTGAACAGATTGACTTTGTACGTGGTGTGGTGGTGATGGTTTTTTAATCCTTTCTCTAGGTAGTGTTGGCAAGTGATTTTAGCATATTGTCTTTGCGGCTTATGAGTTTACTATAGTGATCTGCTCTTACCAAACGTCAACATATTTTCGAAAACTATACCCAGAAGTTTCGGTTGTTAACCCGTAGGATTCGTGTTGCATGTGGTGACATTCGCAATGTCGTATGTTCAAGAATTCCAGTTGTCTATTGTTGTCCAATTGTTGACCGCAAACGTGTATTTATTTATGTTGCGACACTAACACGGTTTTAAAGCAGCGAGACTTTTTTACTTCAGCCGGCGGTTAAGTCAAACTTGATTTAAATACATTAAAAATGCAGGAAACCCTACTGCTTTTTGATAAATCCCACTTCTAAGCCTTTCGACACTTCAACTATTAGTTAATAAATTGTACATCTGCTTGGCCGCCATGTATGTAATTTGAAGGCAATTTTTTGCTCGTTTATAATGTAGAGGTGAGTAATTCAAACTGCATATTACTGTGGCTGACAAGGTTGAAAGATCCAGACTAACCAACAGTGCTGGTGCTATTATTTTGACTCTTTAGATTTAAACCCCAAATGGTGAGAAGAACAATTGTGGTGTGCCCTTTTCTGAAGTCATGTTGGTGAGTAACTGAAATGCGATGTTTCTGCAAAGTTGGAAGCATAAGCGAATCTACTCGCCTACTCGTGGCTTAACGTCTGAGGATGTTATACTTATAAAGCCTCTTTCTGATCCAATAGCATTGGCTCAGTTTTTCAACCGGTGGTCTGCGGACCATTAAAGGTCAACAAAAAAGGTTAAGTAGTCAGTCAATTTCTTTATATTTATTACCAGAGTTTCGATTTTTCAAAATAGTATACACAAATTAAAATTTTTATATTTTTAATATCGTTCTCACTCGTAAGAGTAAAATTTTTATATTTTTGACTTTACTCTTTTGAAGCCGATTTTATTTTCATTTACTTTCATTCCATATGCAGAAAAAGATAACTAGATATTACTTTTTCGTCATCCTTTTTATTTATTTTCATAAAAAATCTTGTATAGTTGAACAAAACTTTCAGAAACATAATTTATTCTTCAGTTCTTTTAGAACTAGTAACATAAAAGAAATACTACATTCCCAAATACAGGCGTGAAAATAAAACATATCGTTCTTACACCTAAATCGAACATTATATTTTCTTTCAAATACTCACAAATTTAATTTTTGCTTCAAATTTGATGCTTTTGTTCGTATTAAAAATAAAAATAAATTATTATTCTTAATGTTTCTTATAGAAAACACAGAGTATTGCATTACTATTTTAGGAGCTAAAGCTTAAAAATTTAGGATAACATACACTCAAAATAAAAATAGCTATTTATGTATTAAGGTCGACCTCCGCCTAGAGCAACAATTTCACTCTCAAGCAAAAAGTATACTTTATGCCTGAATTACAAATGAAATATACAAACAAAAATAAACTTGGATTAAACAATTTTCGCGTTAGTGCTCAACGCCGCTATAAATTTGATTTGCGTACGTCGCTATAAAAATCTTAATTACTGATATTGGTGTGATTTTTAAGAAACCTGTTAAAATTGCAAACATTGTTTATTTTGTCCGAGATATATGCCAGGTGTAAGTTCCAGGTAAGTTTGTTAGCCCATATCCAAATATTCAACCTGAAAATATTCAACCTTTTATAAGGTTTTTATGAGCTCGTCTTCGCAAAGAACAGGACACATGAAATTTGTAAAATTAACAGTGCTTTTTTGCTGTTTGATGGACAGTCTCACCTTTGATACTAGGTTAAGTGGTGAATGCATTCACATAATGTTAAAAAAATCGTGTTTCTCTCCGACCATGGTCGCCAATGTCTTCGGCACAATTACTTCCCCAGAATCAACCACTTTTATGTAAATTTTTTCGTGCCACTCTTGACTATATATAAAAACACTACAACAAAATATTTGATTTTTCAATAGTAACATATGGAAAAAATATAAAATTCAAAAGTGAATATTCAGAAAACTAAAATTTTGGACTTAAAACAAGCTAAATTGTAAGTACATAAGCTATATAAATATTTACAAATCTAACTAATTCAACTTCATCTCACATGTAATATCCTTTCGCCTGTATTCTGTTAATCTCAAAACCCAATAAAATAATGATAACATAACAACAATAATAATAATAACAATAATGAAACCAATAAAACCTCATTTGTAAAAATTAGTACAAGCTTTTAACAAACGAAATAATAATCATTAATTACAAATAAAAAATACAAAATATAAATAATTAAATTCAATAATTATATACAAAAAATAATATTTCAAATATAATACAAATTATTCATAACATTTTTAATAATATACAAAATAAAAATAATAAATATACAACAACAAATGAAAACAAAATATATTAATAAATAAGAAACATTTTATTTTAAAATATTTGTTATTTAATATATAGTTGTAACATATTTTTCGTATCATCACATTTTCGACACATTGTCAACTTCATGTATGATGCAATCAATAATTTCTGCTTTTGATTCGCGACTTAAACTTTTAACGATCTAATTAGAATCGGAACGAATGTATGTTACAACCCTTTAGAACACAGAAATCATAGATATTATTAACAAAACAATAGAAATATATAACAAAAACTAATTATAATAGTACATAAAATAAAAACAAAAGATAATTCATATACATTTTAATAAAACAATTAAAATTATAAATAAAATACAAATTAATAATTTTTTATTGTAATTAATAATTTTCTTTTATAAGTACTTCTTTTAATTATTTATTTACAACAAAAGATAAAAAAAATAAATGCAATAATTAAAAAAAAATTTTGTATGTTAAAATGTTTTAATTATGAAGAAATACAAAGGAGTAACATGTAGCCAGTAGCCAGTATGTCGATATTTAATGTTCCGGTTTGGGTTTTTGTATATATTTTCACTGCACCGTCTTTTTTATCAACAAATATTAAATAATTAAATAAAATAAGATACAGAGGCAGAAAAGCGATGAACATTTTATGGTATTAAGTGAAAAGTGTGACTAAGCGGTGGCTAAACCCGCTACGATTGAATCACACTGTATGCCGGTATGCAAGAGTTGTATCAGACTCAAAGCCCATTATTTTTGTGACTATCCGAATTTAAAAAACAGTAACAACAAATACAAATCAAAGCTGCATTCATTCAGATTCAAATATGGTCGTGGAGAAATGGAGTTGTGGCGTTGAATAAGATTAGTAGCAGAGTAAACGCATTGAAGAAATTGTAACTATCTTCACTTTTGATTAAGTTAAAAAAACATTTTTGTATTTTTTTATACAAAACTCGAGTCTAGAATTAAGAAAAAAATTTTATTTTTTGTTCCACGCATATTCTAATCACTAATGGATTGTAATTTTTTCCTACGCCAAAATAAAAAAGCAGTGAAAAGAATAACAAAATAAACTTTTCGTTTATTTGAATTCTGGTGAAATAAACGAATTTGTTTATTGCAAGAAGTTTTTAGTTTGTTTTTGTTTCAATTAATGGAGGCAAAGGGGTTGATTAATGTTCGCCATTGTTGTTGTTCAATCAAGTTAACTGAGCGTATTTGTATCACACAACTGATGTTCACCAGGTTTATCAAATTAAATTATACATGTAAAGCTACATAATCTGATTGGGATAAAAAAATTGTTTGGGTTTTTAACCTGGTTTATACAAATGGTCAAAGATCTCCGCCGTTTTCTCGGAATGGTTAACTTTTACCGTCGTTTCATTCCACCTGCTGCCGGTGACCAAGCCTTGCTAAAGGATTTTCTTAAAGGCTCTAAAAAGAACGATAAACGACCAATTAACTGGTCAAAAGATTCTCTTGCAGCTTTTGCAAATTGCAAAACTAAACTCAGCGACGCTACGATGCTCGCACATCCTTCTCTAGATGCCCAACTTGCTATCATGGTCGACGCCTCTGGCACAGCGATTGGTGCAGTCGTTCAATAACTCGTCACTGATGGCAGCCTCTCAGTTTCTTTTCTGTCCGATTAACCCAAAAAAAGCGCTACAGTGCTTATGATCGCGAACTTTTGGCAGCTTATATAGCCATCACTTTCGTTACCTTCTAGAAGGGCGACACTTCATCCTATTCACCGATCATAAACCATTAATTTATGCCTTGTCGCAAAATCCAGACAAAACTAGTCCTAGACAATTTGGAATTGACAATGTTGTTGCTGACGCTTTGTTACGCATTGATCAACTCCAGTTACCTGAGAGCAACGATTACTCGGCAATCGCCGATGCTCAAACTACTGATTCAGAGTTGAAGGAGTTACTTTCGAAGTCAAATCGTTTTCGTGCAAATGCACAACATTTCTCATCCTGGAATCAACGCTTCTATTAAATTACTGACTGACGCCGTGGTCTGGCCGTCAATAAAAAAAGATGTCCGGGAATTGACTCGAAACTGTTTACAGTGTCAGAAATCAAAAGTTTCAAGACACACTCGATCTCCTCTATCTAATTATTCTTCAACTTCAGAGAGATTATCCGAAGTTCGTTTAGATATCATCGGACCAATGCCTTCGTCTGAAGGACAACGGTATTGTGTAACTCTGATCGACAGATACACAAGATGACCTGAAGCATTACCAATTCCAGAAATGACCGCTGCAACCGTAGCCACTGCTGTTTGCTCTGGATGAATATCTCGCTTTGGTGTTCCTAATTTCATTGTGACCGATCGAGGGTCACAATTTGAATCTCAATTATATTCAGAACTTTCAAAGCTGTAAGGTTTCGAACATATTCGAACCACAGCTTACAATCCTAAATGTAATGGCATGATCGAGCGTTTTCACCAAACGTTGAAAGTGCCCATAATGTGTCATGATCGACAAGATTGGACACGTACTATCCCGACAATACTTCTTGGACTGCGTACAGCTGTTCGAGAAGATTTTAAATCTACCTCCGCGGAATTAGTGTATGGATCTACCTTGCGCTTGCCGGGGCACTTTTTATCGGAAAAAACGACATTGGTTCCACAATCGGATTTTGTAACTAATCTTAAACAACATTTCAACAATCTCCGACCTGTTACTTCTTCTCGTCACTCTACAAACAATGTTTTTGTTTTCAACGATTTAAACGTTTTTCTCAGAGTAGATACAGTTCGTAAATCGTTGCAGCAACCATATGACGGACCTTTTCTTGTCATCGACAGAGATGACAAAACTTTCACTATTGAAATTAAAGGTAGAACGGCAAAAGTTAGTATCGACAGACTTAAACCCAGTTATCAATATAACACTAAGTCTGACGAACCACTAACAGTTCGAGAACCATTACTACATAGTTCTCCTCAGCACTCTCCTTAGACTTCTGTTTCGACTTTTACGAAGCAAAGTCACGGCTCTAACTCCAATCACATTTCGATGCCAGTTTCAGATTCTTCGTAACAAGATCAAAATTCTATGGCTGACCCCGTGATCAAAACTAAAAAAACAGTGCACTTCAATTTACAGCCTCAAACTTTTACTACTAGAACCGGAAGGATCACGCGTCCACCATCTAAATTTTTGACGTCCATCATTAAGTTAAAAAAAAACAATTTTTCTTACTTTATCAATATAATTTAACTATCGTTTTTTTTTAAGAATCGGGTAGTCGCGGAAATTTTCAAATTTTTTTTTTACAAATTTGGTATCAATCGATCGGGCTTGGCCCTCTCCCGAAAATTTTATGAGATTGGGGTGGTAGGAAACACCCCCACCCCTTTACACCCTCTTTAAGTTTTAGCATATAAAAATCTATATAAAATAAATGGAAAGAGATAAAAAACATTTAATGGCACCATTATCTTTTATTCAGACCGGCGCAACTTTCGAGTCCAAAAACTGGTTTGCACCCTTACCCCTAACCAACCCCATGGCTAGGGTTGACACATTATATGAGTAAAATATGTCATGCGGGGTATCGTAAGAATCAGAATTTTATAACAAAGACAATCCCCTGTATAACCCCCTGGTCGGTGACATAACCATTTTTTACTCCCAAGGAGGCCCTTATCGTAGGAAAAATATTTTTTTTGCATGTCATGTTTGGTGTCGATTTCAATATAATCGGGAATGCTGAGTTCAATGATGATGATAAAAATGGGGGCTGAACTCGGGGTAGACCAAAAAAGGGTCGAGGTTGGGGGGTCGGTTATAAAAAATATCGAAATTATCGCCATAATAAAAATTGGGGTCGGACTCACAGTAGTCCAATAATCGGCGGGAGGGGGGGGCGGAGTTGGGAGTCGGTTATACAAAGTATCGAAATTATTGTCACTATTGTCGATTTTTACATAATCGAGGATGCCGAGTTCAATGGTGGTGGTAAAAATGTTGACCGGACTCAGAGTAGTTCAATAAGGTGGGGGTTGGGGGTCGGTTATAAAAAATATTGAAATTAGCCTCATCATTATCAATTTTAACATAATTGGGGATGCTGCGTTCAATTATGATAATAAAAATTGCGGCCGGACTCAAGGTAGTCCAATAATAGGTTGGGGTTGGGGGTCGGTATCGGAAGTATTGAACACAGTATCGAAATTATTGTCATTATTATCGATTTTTACATAATCGAGGATGCTGAGTTCAATGGTGATAGTAAAAATGTTGACCGGACTAAGGGTAGTTCAATGAGGGATGAGCGTTGGGTGTCTGGTCACGAATAGTATCAAAACTGTCGTTATTAGTGTTTATTTCAACGTACTTGAGGACGCTGAATCCAAAAGAGATGTTGAAATTGGGATAAAAAATATAAGGCTGTCACTAAAGGCCGAAAATGTTCACATATGTATTATGAGTGTTGATTTTCTATAAATCAAGGGCACTGAATTCAATGGTGATGCTGAAATCAGTATTTGGGCTCTAGGGAAGAAACTATAGCATAAGGGTTTGGGCCTAAAATTGGGGTAATGTTCAAATATACATAATAAATATTGGTTTTTCTATTAATCGAGAATGTTGAATCCAATGTCTTCATTTTTTTAACACGCTTGGATAAATTTGTAGAATCCATTTCATATTTTACTTGTTTTTCTTCTCTGAATTTAGAGATTCGCGTTATTAATAGTTTTTCAAGTTCAATTGAACATTTCAAAGATTTCATCGATGAATTGTTTTCTACTACATTTTCCTCAACTTCCATTTCTGACTTATTCGATAAAATTTCGTAAGTTTCGGTTTGACATGATGTATTTTCTTGCTTCTGGAATTTCATCTGCCAAAATTATTGGTAGCTTAGATGAACCATTATTACTTCCTGAGCTGGTACTAGTACTTCCTGAATTTATTGTAGTGTATTTTCGATCGTTGTACAATCGTCTACTTCATCAAATAATTCATCCTCTATTTCCAAGTTTGTGGATATTGATTCTCTCGATTTTATCAACCGCTGCACTATTCCTTTTATTTGGTTGGATTTAAGATATTCGTTTATGTACTATGTATAATTTATGTTTTATACCGTATGATTACGTTTTGACAGAGTTCGTAGCACTGATTCTGAAAAATTGTTTCGAATATTTTGTGTGTTAAATATTTTATAAACAGAATTTTTTCCGTCTAGTTTACTCAATATGGTTTAAAGACGAAGTTCAATTATTTATACAAGAACATAAAATGATGAGCACTCAAATTGATACAGTCTTATTTTTGTGGCATTTGTTTGTATATTTCAATTATAAAAATATAAGAAATAAAGAATTTGCTATTTCAGTTTATTATTTTTCTTATATAATAATTTTAAAATATTTTTCCACCATTTTACGACGGTACATCAATTTGACGATATAATTCAACTAATATTTAAGAATGACCCACTTTTAAGGGTCTCCTTTGCTAAGTAACTCTAGCCTTGGTGTTTAATGTATATTTGAACAATTTTTTATTCTCCGCCCCATCCTCTAGCTTCTGATTTTGCTTCTATGGTTGCTTGATTGCATATTCCAAGACCACCATTTGATTCAGTATCCTCGATTCGTAGAAAAACCAATATTTATTATGTATATTTGAAGGGAAATCTCTAATTTTAGATTTAGACCGAAACTCTTATCCTCTAGTTTCTTGCCTGGACCTCAAATACTAATTTCAGCATCACCATTGCATTCAGAACCTTCAATTTATACAAAATCGGTACCCATAATATATTTTCGGCTTTCAGCCCAAACTCCCACCCTTTAGTAACACCCTTATATTTTTGATCCCAATTTAAACATCCCTGTTGGATTCAGCGTCCTCAAGTATGTTGAAATCAATAATAATGACGATAATTTTGATTCTATTCATGACCAGACCCCCAACCCCACCCCTTATTGAACTACCCTGAGTCCGGTCAACATTCTTACCATCACCATTGAACTCAGCATCCTCGATTATGTAAAAATCGATAATAATGACAACAATCTCGATACTTTGTGTAACAGGTAAGAAGACCCTTTGCATATTTTGCGAAATTTTTGCCAAAAAGAAAAATAGTGAAAAAATGTGCTGGCAGGAATCCCTAGATATCCATGTAATAGCAGCAATTTTCGTTTCGTATGTAAAATGTTTGATTTTCGATTTGTGGCCAGTTTAATGTAGCAAACCTGGTATTCTGACTAATCTCGATTAAACGGATATCTAGAGATTCCTGCCAGCATATTTTTTCAATTGTTTGACAATAATTTTATGTATGCAAAGGCTATACCTTACCTCTTTTTTTTTCGAAAAAAAGGTGTTGTCGTAAATCTCGGCGAGTGGCATATAAACTGATAGGCGGGTCCAAAATATTCCCCGTGCTCAAGTTTGAGACTTGACCACGGACTTTAGCACGGTACATGTTTTGGTCTCCTCTTTCAGTTGATACATCATTTGTCAAGATCTGAGACAACTCACTTCAGAGGATTTAAAAAAGCATAGGCTAAAGCCTTGGCAATTTTCAAATTTTTTTCGATTTTTTTTTTCCAAAAATAGATTGAAAAATGGTGCTCTGCGTTATCATGTAATCATTCATAATTACACAAAATAAGTCGATTCCTACATAGAGCTGGCCATAAAACGGTCAAATTTTAGCGATCGTCATTTTTATAAACAAATCGGAAATATCCACAAAACATGCCGGCATTCGTAGACCTGTGTCTCGATTTGGCTCAGACCTTAGCACGGTACATATTTTTGTCTCGTCTTTCAGTTGATACATCATTTGTCAAGATCTGAGACAACTCACTTCAGAGGATTTAAAAAAGCATAGGCTATGTAACATTTAATTAAAACACTTGTTTGCTAATTCACTGTTTGATAACAACTGGTTAATTTATTTAACATTCAATTACAATTAATGATAACATATTCATATTTTATACAGTGAAGACTCACAAACCATATATTACATCTCCTTCTTCTAGAATAAATACAAATTACTACAAATTAGCATAACTACAAATTAGTCTACAATATAATATAGCAACATTCTTATTTCTACCTTTTTTTTTACATCTATAATTAATAATATTTCATTTATTTTACCACACACAACACAACTCATATAGGCCATCCACTATCGTGCATGGTATTGAAAATATATATAACAATGCAGCTTACGATTCAATTTTCTAACAGTATACTACAAAAAATAAATAAAATTAAAAATCATGGAATGTTTCACGAAAAATTTTAATTTGGAGTGGGTCTCAAAACAGTAGCATTTCTTCTTAACATAGTTCTGTCTTCTAGTTCGATCCAGTATGAACGAGGTGCATTGTGACATTTATCAATTTTTGCTTTTATCCAAATTTTTCTATCCCTATATCATCTTTATCGCCTTCATTAAAATTTGGCTTTACTCTAGCCCCTCTATTGCAATATTTCTTAGATAAATTGTTCCTATTTTTAATATTTTGTCTCAAATTTGGAATGTATTGATTTTGATACAAACTTTCTTTAGCTGGAATAACAGACCGAGTTTTTCTACTCATCATCAACTCAGATGGGCTTAGTCCCAACCCCTTAATTTCAGTATTTCTGTATTCCAATATTGCAACCCATAGTTCAGTTTTACCTTCAAGAGATTTTTTTTAATAAATTTTTACCAATTTGAACAAATTTTTCTGAAAACCCATTACTCTGTGCATATAGTGGACTACTAGTAATGCTTTCTATATCAAATTGCTCGCAAAACTGGCTAAACATCATGGAGTTAAACGGCATGTTGTCTGAAACAATTTGCCTTGGGATTCCGTGAACAGCGAAAACAGTTTTGATTTGTGTTATAATTTCAGACGCCGTTTTATTTTTTAATGGAATGATATCCAAAAATTTAGAATAATAGTCTCCAATTATCAAGTAATCTTTTTTCGCATATTCCATAATATCCATTCCGATTTTGTAGAAGGGAAGGTTAGGGATGATGTGTGAGATCATAGGCTCTTTAACATTTGCATTACGAAACTTTTGACATATCTCACATTTAGCAATCATATTTTCTATTGCCTGATTCATGCCAGTCCAATATAAAAGACTCTTGCTCGACATTTTGTTTTCTCAATTCCTAAGTGCGATATATGCATGATTTTCAGCATTTCATTTTGTAATGCTATGGGTACTATAACTCTCTCATTTAGGTACAAAATATCATCATCTATCATAATATCCCCTCGCAATTTCCAATAAAACTTAAGATTATCACTTAAACTCGATTTTGTAGAAGGCCACCCTTGAATTACATTTTTTTTTAATTCTTTTAGTGTCAAATCTTTATTTATTTCCTCCTGGAACCGTTTTTTCTTGTCATCACTAATATTAATAGAATGGACCATTTCATCTATATCTACTATTTCGGGCTTTTTATCGTTTTTATCATAATATCTCGACAAAACATCTGCTATCAGTAAGTTTTTACCTGGCACATAATTAAAATTCAATTTATACTTGTTAATTTTAAGTCGCATCAGTTTTAAACGCACATTTGGTATTTTTTCTATTTCTTTGGACATAATTCCCACTAAAGGTCGATGATCTGTTATTATTTTCACTTACTTACCATAAATATACATGTGATATTTAGTACATGAAAAAACCACAGCTAACATTTCTTTTTCTGTTTGTGAATAACTCTTTTCTGTATCGCTTAAACATCGAGAAGCGAAACAAACTGGCCTTTCGTCTTGAAGTAGGGTACTGCCAAAACCTTCACTAGAAGCATCACATTGAATTGTGATCTCTTTTTGAGAGTCAAATGGTTTTAATGTCGGTGAATTTTTAATAGCTTCCTGTAGTAAGCTCATGCATTTTGTATGATTAGGTAGCCAAATAAATTCGGAATTTTTCCGTAGAAGCTCTCGCAAGGGTGCCGATATTTCTTCTAAATAAGGCAAAAATTTCCCCATATAATTGATCATACCGAATAACTTTTGGAGATCAGTTTTATTTTTCGGTATTCCTATATTTTCAAGCCCTTGCATACGCTGGGGATCATATTTGATACCATCTTTAGAAATTATATGGCCCAAATATTTAACGGTACTAACTTTGAATTGAAATTTATCTTTATTGAATTTAACATTTTTCTGTCTTGCTCTAGCAATTACTTTTTCCATAATCCTATCATGCTCTTCATTAGTCTCTGCGGCTATTAACAAGTCATCTATATAAATAGTTACACCGTCAATATCATCAAAATTTATTTCGTTATATTTTTAAAAGACTTCAGGTGCAATCTTTATACCAAACGGCATCCTTGTAAAACGGTAACAGCCAAAAGGTGAAGAAAATGTGCATAGCCTACTTGAATTTTCATCTACACCTATTTGCCAATATCCTTCCTTAAGGTCTAACACCGAGAATATTTTTTTGTTTGCTAATTTTGATATCACATCTTCAAAAGTGGGAATTAAATGTGTTTCAGATTTTATTGAAGAGTTAAGCTCTTTTGGGTCCAAACATAACCTTAATTTTTTATTCGTTTTCTCAACTATCACTAAATTGGAAACCCAGTCTGTGGGTTCATTAACTTTTTTAATAATACCTCGCTCTTCTAAGTTTTTCAATTCAATTTCTAACTGTTTTCGAACAGAAAATGCAACTCTTCTAGCACTTTTTACAGTTGGTGTTGCATTATCTTTAACTTCTATTTTATAATTGTCAACAAAACACCCTAGTCCTGTAAAAATATCTATATTTTTCGTTATAAATTCGGCTTTTCTATTTTGCTCAATATTATCAACTCTTTTTACTAAACCTAGATCAACACATCCCTTCAACCCTAAAATTGGTATCAGATTCTACTAAGACAAATTCTTGCATTGAAATATTGTTCTCAGCCATACAGACAAGATACAAAACACCACATGTTTCAATTTGACTACCTCCAAATGCTTGCAACTTAGGATTAATATTTTCAGTACTCACGTTTTCCAATTTGTTAAATAAATTTTTCGGCAATATATTTACCTCTTCCAACTTAAACGGGTGACCGCTTGGGAACTTCATCAGAAAAAATATGGAAAATATGATTGTAGCACATTGAAGCAGGAATATCTCGCCCACGGTATGCCAGTATACCTTATCCAGCAGCCCTGGAAACTGGCTAGGATTCGATGGCCCAATCACCCGTTAATCCGAAAGGTGAATCCGAAATTCAAATGATTAAAGAAACGTACACTAGAAAGAAACAAAACCAAACAAACCGGAATAATCAAATACCGACCCTTAGCTATCGTACCCGGACACAAGTAGGAAACTGGAATGTCAGAACTCTGATAGAAACATCGCGGTCAGCACAAGTTGAGAAAGTAATGAAAGAATATAACATCGAGATACTAGGACTCAGTGAAGTAAGATGGAAAAACAGTGGAGAGCCAACAGAGAAATCCAACACACACGAACAAGGCGTAGCAATATTAACAACACCTAACGCAAAGAAAGCACTTCTCGAATGGAAAACAATCAGTAGCAGAATAATAACAGCAAGATTCCAATCAAAAATTAAAAACACAACGATCATACAGTGCTATGCACCTATACCGAAGAAGCTGATGATGCGACAAAAGAAGAATTCTACGAACAGCTCCAAGCAACACTGGCTAGTGCACACCGAAATGACATCAAAATAATACAAGGTGATTTCAATGCCAAAATTGGAACCAACAACATCGGAATGGAATCAGTCATGGGCAAAAATGCACTAGAATCAACACGTAACAATAATGGAGATAGGCTCATCGATTGTTGTGTCACAACTCAACTATTCATAGGAGGCAGCAAGTTCCCACACAAGAACATTCATAAATACACTTGGACATCACCAAATGGAAGAACCAAGAATCAAATTGATCACGTGCTGGTGAATAAGAAGTTTCTATCCTCACTACAAGATGTAAGAGCAAAGCGAGGAGCAGACATACACAGCGACCATCAACTGGTAATTGCAACATTCAAAATTAAACCAGCCGCTGTAAAACACAACAAGTCATGTCAGAGGAAATTTAACATCAACAGATTGAGCGACAAAAATACAAATAACATCTTCAAAGAATCGCTCCAGCTCAATCTACCAAACAACGAAACCACCAGCATTGATGAAAAATGGGAACAAGTTAAAGAAGCTTACGTCAAAACTGCTACAGATGTGCTTGGATACCAAGACAAATCACGGAAACCATGGATTAGCGATGATTCCAGGAAGAAAATTGAAGAGCGTCGTCAGCTCAAGTTGCAATTGTGTCACCAGAACACAACCGAGATCCGCAGCAAATATGAAAGTACAGCAAAACAAGTTAAAAAGATGGCAAGGAATGATCGCAGAAGATATACAGAAAGCATTCTCAAGACTGCAGAGACAGCAGCAACTAATAGAAATATGCGCACACTACACAAATGAGTGAGAAAGGTCACCAACAAATATACAAACACTCCACCAATAAAGGATGAATCTGGTCAAACCCTCACAACACATGAACAACAGCTAAATAGATGGAAAGAATACTTCGAAGACAACTGCCACCAACATGAAGATAACTTGCAGTCTCCGGATGACAGCTATAACGAAACTATCAGCACCCATCCACCAACGGAACGGGAAGTTAGAGATGCCATACAGAAACTCAAGAATAACAAATCTGCTGGTACAGATAATATATCAGCAGAATTACTCAAAGCAGATGTAAACACAACAGCAGAAGCTCTAACACCACTATTAGCTGATGTATGGAACGAAGGGAAAATACCAACGAAATGGAAAGAAGGTTTAACCATAACAATCCCAAAGAAAGGTGATCTAAGAGAATGCAAAAATTGGAGAGGTATATCTCTGCTCAACACAATAATGAAAATACTAGCAATGATCATTCTCGAAAGAATATCTCCATCAATTAACATGAAACTAAGAAACGAACAAGCCGGCTTTAGACCAGGAAGAAGCTGTACCGATCATATCAACACAATCCGTATCATCATAGAGCAATCAAACGAATGGAATTCACCATTGTATCTCCTCTTCGTGGACTTCGAACGCGCCTTCGACTCAATTAACAGAAGCGCGATATGGAAGACACTTTGTGAAATGGGCGTCCCGAAGCAAATAGTTGATCTAATCAAAGAAATGTATCGGGTTGCTGGAAACAGAATACAATACAAAGGACAGCAAAGTGATAAATACTACAACCACCGAGGAGTGAGACAAGGCTGTGTACTATCCCCGCTACTATTCCTGATAGTACTAGATAGTATCATGAGAAAGCTCGATGATGCAAGTCCAAATGGAATCCAATGGAACACAACAATCCGGCTCAATGATCTAGACTACGCAGATGACATCTGTCTACTTACACACACACATACGGACATGCAGCAGAAAATACAGAAGCTATCAACCCTTGCACATGAAGTCGGTCTCAACATTAATATCAGAAACACAAAGGCTATGAGATTGAACACCAAAACGATAACACCACTTACCATCAACAATACACAAGTGGATGAAGTCGACAAATTTGTGTACCTTGGTTGTACTGTAGCAAAAACAGGCGGGACTGAAGAAGATATCAGTCAGCGTATTAACAAAGCCAGAAATACGTTCAATATGCTTCACAAGATCTGGAATGCATCCGTCCTGTCAAGAAAAACAAAGCTAGGAATGTTCAATGCATGTGTCAAGTCAGTACTGCTATATGGGTGTGAAACGTGGAAACACACAAAGAAGATCACAAATCAACTACAGGTGTTTGTGAACAAATGCCTCAGAAGACTGATCAAATGCTTCTGGCCGAACACCATCAGTAAGCAGGAACTTCTACGACAGACAGAGCAGTTAGACATTGAGTCCGAGATAAAACAAAGGAAATGGAGATGGATAGGACATACACTGAGGAAACCAGCTCCAGCAAGATATAACAAGGATGTCCCTAGAGTGGAATCCACAAGGTAAAAGGAGAGTTGGAAGACCACCCATGACGTGGAAGAAAACGGTGCTAGCTGAAGCAAAACAAATCGGCAAGACATGGGGTGAACTGAAAGCGATTGCCCCGAACAGAGTCAGATGGTCCAGTCTAGTAGACGCCCTATGCTCCTAAATGGAGATAAAGGAAAAAAAAAAAAATATTTACCTCTGCTCCAGTATCCAGCTCAAAATTGATAAAACAATCTTCTACTCGTATCTGCTGATACCATGCGCGATCTGTACATTTATTTTCATGTATTGAGCCCACAAACAAACAATCATCTTCTTCATAATTATTTATTGAATTTATTTCTTTATGTCTTCTTACACCACAAGCTATAGCCAAATGATTGTGTTGTCCACAATTTGAACAAATCTTTCCAAAAGCTGGACAATTTCTAAACGTATTTATTTTGCAACAAAAGGGGCATGATATATTGGATAACCTATTAGAGTTTTGCTGTCGATCATTACTTATATTTTGCCTAAAATTAAAATTTGGTTGATTATTATTGAACGATTTATTCCTAAAATTATTATTTGAATTTTGATTATTAAATCTATTTCTAAAATTATTAAATTGCTTAATATGACTTGAATGTTTGATACTATCTACCGTTTGTTGATTTTCAACAATTCCTGTTTCTGTAACTGCATCGATTGATGTACTTGGTTTCTGTAACTGCATCTCACGTGTTTGAGTTTTCACTATCTCTGCTGTTCTGCAAGTCGCAATAGCTTTATTTTCATCTAAACTATCTGTTTCTAATAATTTCTTTTGCACTTGTTTATCAGCGATTCCATGTACAATACGGTCCCTTAACATCCTAGATTCATCAGAAAATCCACACAATTTTACCATCTTCTTAATTTCCATTAAAAAATTATCAAACGGTTCATTTACCGCCTGATTTCGACAAAAAAATAAAAATGACTCATAAACTTCATTTCGTTTAGGTTTACAGAAATTTTCGAAAGCTTCATTGATTTCATCATATTTTGCTTCTTCCCCGATTCCAAATGTATTGTAAATTTCTCTTGCCTTTCTGCCAATTGTATTTAAGAATATACCTTTTTAGACCTTGTCTGTTTTTTCTGCAAATTCTATGGCATCAGCAAAATATTTAAAGTCCTCTTTAAATACACGCCAATGTTCTGATATGTTTCCTTCTAATTCTAGTGGGTCTGGTTTCGTTAGGTAATCCATTGGAACAGTGTGACGAACAACTGTTACCTTTCTTGGACGACCCCGTTTTGTATTTTTTTTGTCAACAAAATTATTATTTTGTAGGCACTCACATTAACTTTCAAATTATAATTTTATAATTATATAATTTAATCATTATAATCTGTTTTACAACAATAAGAGATTTTAACTAGATATTATCTTTATTAAACTTTATTAAATTTCTCAAAATTCATAATCTCAGCGCCATGTAACATTTAATTAAAACACTCGTTTGCTAATTCACTGTTTGATAACAACTGGTTAATTTATTTAACATTCACTTACAATTAATGATAACATATTTTATACAGTGAAGACTCACAAACCATATATTACAGGCTAAACTTACTCTATTCATCGAATTAGATCAAGAATTAACACAGTTATAAGTTATAACTTTTATTCGTTCAAAATATTTCTTCATTGATTATTCCTCTTAATTGTTCTTGTTTCACAATAATAATTATTTCACTTATAATAATCTTGTACCATTATTTTATTAACCTAAGATTATGACCATAACTTGTGTCTAATTAATTTAAAACTGCTTGTATCGTTTTTCCGTACTCAATCCGTTTTTCCATACACAATGGGTTGCTCATTCGAACTTCCCCTTTTTACTAACATATCCGCACTTTCATTTAAAATGATTCGACAGTGGATGGTATGGATGCGTCAAAAATACGAATTGCAACAACTTTATCAAAAACTATACCTTCAAAACGTTATGATAACACTCAGTCCTGAATTGGAGTTGGAATATGATGCATTAAATTTGGAATATGATGCAATCTTTGTATGACTATATAGTTGAATCCATTTTCTGATATCGAAGACATAATTGAATGTAATTCGGAGACTCGTCTTTGCTTATTTTCGTGGGTTTTTACGAAAAATAGTCGACGGTTAGTGGTAACCATGGATGATGAAAAGCTTCACTAAAAATATGATGACGCTTGTATTATTTATTAAAACTTAAACATTTTATTACCTATTTGGAACATTTTCCCATAGTCTGTTGATTTTGCATAATTTAATCATTAATGTCCTCTGCAAGTTTGTAGTTTGATCTTAAATCGATTTCTAGATAGGTTGAAATTGATTTTTAAAAAATCAACTCTTTCGAATGACAATGAAAACGAAATTGTAACCAATTCGTGTCTAATTAATTTAAAACAGCCTAGAAATGCTCCATCTTAATACTAACTATCCCTAACGTGATCTCTTATCCGATCAAGTATTTCCAAATTGCTATTATTATTTTAATTTATTTATTTATTTACTAAAATTCGTAGCCGAATTAGAAAAAGACAATTATTTCAACTGAAAACATTTTAAGTAAGTTATGATTAACTTACAACGTCTTACAAATATATAACTTGGTGGTGTAGTGGTTAAGGTGTCGATCATTGGATCAAAAGTTTGGAGATCGAAGTCTGGTCAAGTAAAATTTTTTTTTAATTTTCTGTTTATAATACATCTTCCAGTTGTTGTTTGCCTATTACTTAGTCGATTTCTGCTTATAAATTGGAAATTGCGAAAACATTTAAATGCAAATAAAATGAAAACTATTGAAGATATACAACTAAAACTTGCTCTGAGGCATTAACGTAACGTTAGCTTTTATTTAAGCCATATATAAAGAGAATCGAAGAGATGGAAAATCAGATTTCTAACTCCTAAGCGAAGTCGCTGATTCAATTGGACTGACTTATTAAAATTATAGCTCTAGTAGACCGGAGTATACACAGCAAGTTTGAGTTGAATAGCTCCAACTGTTTTTGTTTTATTCGCGTTTGAAAATTTTAGAACACTTTTTTGAAAAAAAAAAATGAAAAAATTAAAATGATGTAACAGGCAAACAACAATCAGAAGATGTATTATAAATCGGGAAAAGGTTTTGAGCCCGGATAAAATAAAACCGGATTGGGTCCCGGCTAAATTAAATTAAATTTTTAATACTTTTAGGAAGCGTAATTAGGGGTCTAATATATGGAAAAATAAAAGAAATAAATAGAACATTTTTATTATTTTAATTTGCTTCCACTTTGTTCAAATTTTCCAGTTTAATTATAAATTTTCTTAATTTTTCTAAATAAATTGTCAAACTTTTGAAGAAAAAACTTTTGACTTTGTCCAGGATCGAAACCCGCACTCGAATATTCCAAACACGGCATCGTAACCACTACTCCACCAATTCATATGCTTTAATAATGTTGGATGTTTCTCAAACATTACCCAAGATATTTTTAAGTTGAAATGTGGAGGTCCACACTAAAACGCTACATTTCCATTTTCTTTAAAAAATAAATTGTGTACTTAGATCGGCTCCAATTTCTGAATTCGATTGAAAACTCAAAAATTTATCTATGCCTAAATTAGAACTGTTTTTCCTCTTTGTAGAATAGAGCTTGCTTTAGACATAATGTAATCGGTGTAATGACATAATCAAATTTTCTTGAACTGCGTTGGAAAAGCGTAATAATGGAAATGTAGCGTTTTGGTGTGGACCTCCTCAAATAATATTTTAATATATCCCCCCTGAATGTCATATTTATATTATATTTTTTACTCGAACATATAATTGAAATAAATTTCATTAAATCTTATTCAATTGATTAAAATAAAGTTTGTCTAGAATCTAGATAAGTATTCGAACACCGCCCCTTCAAGTCAATAGTCCGACAACACAAACACTACTCCACGATTTTGCTTATTAAATGGATTAAAAAGTCATAGTTAACTCAGTTTTTCTTAAATTAAAAAATAATATTTCAACGTCTCACAAAACTCGGATCTAAATTATTTGACAAGTTAATTTTGGATAAGGAAAAATTTTAAAAATAAATAAATAAATTAAAATATTTAATCATGTAAAATTTTTGGTTTTCGATTTATGGCCTGTTTAAGGTAGCAAACCTGGTATTTTGACTTATTTCGCTTAAATTGACATCTAGAGATTCCAACCAGCATATTTTTTCAATTTTTTTTTTTGGCAAAAATTTTGCAAAATAAGCATGTACTAACCCCTTACCTGTTTTTTTAGCGAAAAAAAAAGTTGTCGCAAATCTTGGGGAATGGCATATAAACTGAAAGGTGGCTCCAAAACCATCCCCTACCTCAAGTTAAAGCATAATTGGTAAGCGGGTTTAGCCACAGCACCAGCTTTGGTTTCAAATGTAAAATTTTTGCTTTTCGATTTATGGCCTGTTTAAGGTAGCAAACCTGGTATTTTGACTTATTTCGCTTAAATTGACATCTAGAGATTCCCACTAGCATATTTTTTCAATTTTTTTTTTTGACAAAAATTTTGAAAAATAAGCATGTACTATAACCCCTTACCTGTTTTTTTAGCGAAAAAAAAAGTTGTCGCAAATCTTGGGGAATGGCATATAAACTGAAAGGTGGCTCCAAAACCATCCCCTACCTCAAGTTATAGCATAATTGGTAAGCGGGTTTAGCCACAGCACCAGCTTTGGTTTCAAATGTAAAATTTTTGCTTTTCGATTTATGGCCTGTTTAAGGTAGCAAACCTGGTATTTTGACTTATTTCGCTTAAATTGACATCTAGAGATTCCCACTAGCATATTTTTTCAATTTTTTTTTTTGACAAAAATTTTGAAAAATAAGCATGTACTTACCTGTTTTTTTAGCGAAAAAAAAAGTTGTCGCAAATCTTGGGGAATGGCATATAAACTGAAAGGTGGCTCCAAAACCATCCCCTACCTCAAGTTATAGCATAATTGGTAAGCGGGTTTAGCCATAGCACCAGCTTTGGTTTCAAATGTAAAATTTTTACTTTTCGATTTATGGCCTGTTTAAGGTAGCAAACCTGGTATTTTGACTTATTTCGCTTAAATTGACATCTAGAGATTCCAACCAGCATATTTTTTCAATTTTTTTTTTTGGCAAAAATTTTGCAAAATAAGCATGTACTAACCCCTTACCTGTTTTTTTAGCGAAAAAAAAAGTTGTCGCAAATCTTGGGGAATGGCATATAAACTGAAAGGTGGGTCCAAAACCATCCCCTACCTCAAGTTATAGCATAATTGGTAAGCGGGTTTAGCCACAGCACCAGCTTTGGTTTCAAATGTAAAATTTTCAAATGTAAAATTTTTGCTTTTCGATTTATGGCCTGTTTAAGGTAGCAAACCTGGTATTTTGACTTATTTCGCTTAAATTGACATCTAGAGATTCCCACTAGCATATTTTTTCAATTTTTTTTTTGACAAAAATTTTGAAAAATAAGCATGTACTAACCCCTTACCTGTTTTTTTAGCGAAAAAAAGTTGTCGCAAATCTTGGGGAATGGCATATAAACTGAAAGGTGGGTCCAAAACCATCCCCTACCTCAAGTTATAGCATAATTGGTAAGCGGGTTTAGCCACAGCACCAGCTTTGGTTTCAAATGTAAAATTTTTGCTTTTCGATTTATGGCCTGTTTAAGGTAGCAAACCTGGTATTTTGACTTATTTCGCTTAAATTGACATCTAGAGATTCCAACCAGCATATTTTTTCAATTTTTTTTTTTGGCAAAAATTTTGCAAAATAAGCATGTACTAACCTCTTACCTGTTATTTTAGCGAAAAAAAAAGTTGTCGCAAACCTTGGGGAATGGCATATAAACTGAAAGGTGGGTCCAAAACCATCCCCTACCTCAAGTTATAGCATAATTTGTAAGCGGGTTTAGCCACAGCACCAGCTTTGGTTTCAAATGTAAAATTTTTGCTTTTCGATTTATGGCCTGTTTAAGGTAGCAAACCTGGTATTTTGACTTATTTCGCTTAAATTGACATCTAGAGATTCCAACCAGCATATTTTTTCAATTTTTTTTTTTGGCAAAAATTTTGCAAAATAAGCATGTACTAACCCCTTACCTGTTTTTTTAGCGAAAAAAAAAGTTGTCGCAAATCTTGGGGAATGGCATATAAACTGAAAGGTGGGTCCAAAACCATCCCCTACCTCAAGTTATAGCATAATTGGTAAGCGGGTTTAGCCACAGCACCAGCTTTGGTTTCAAATGTAAAATTTTTGCTTTTTGATTTATGGCCTGTTTAAGGTAGCAAACCTGGTATTTTGACTTATTTCGCTTAAATTGACATCTAGAGATTCCAACCAGCATATTTTTTCAATTTTCTTTTTTGGCAAAAATTTTGCAAAATAAGCATGTACTAACCCCTTACCAGTTTTTTTAGCGAAAAAAAAAGTTGTCGCAAATCTTGGGGAATGGCATATAAACTGAAAGGTGGGTCCAAAACCATCCCCTACCTCAAGTTATAGCATAATTGGTAAGCGGGTTTAGCCACAGCACCAGCTTTGGTTTCAAATGTAAAATTTTTGCTTTTTGATTTATGGCCTGTTTAAGGTAGCAAACCTGGTATTTTGAATTATTTCGCTTAAATTGACATCTAGAGATTCCAACCAGCATATTTTTTCAATTTTCTTTTTTGGCAAAAATTTTGCAAAATAAGCATGTACTAACCCCTTACCAGTTTTTTTAGCGAAAAAAAAAGTTGTCGCAAATCTTGGGGAATGGCATATAAACTGAAAGGTGGGTCCAAAACCATCCCCTACCTCAAGTTATAGCATAATTGGTAAGCGGGTTTAGCCACAGCACCAGCTTTGGTTTCAAATGTAAAATTTTTGCTTTTTGATTTATGGCCTGTTTAAGGTAGCAAACCTTGTATTTTGACTTATTTCGTTTAAATTGACATCTAGAGATTCCAACCAGCATATTTTTTCAATTTTCTTTTTTGGCAAAAATTTTGCAAAATAAGCATGTACTAACCCCTTACCAGTTTTTTTAGCGAAAAAAAAAGTTGTCGCAAATCTTGGGGAATGGCATATAAACTGAAAGGTGGGTCCAAAACCATCCCCTACCTCAAGTTATAGCATAATTGGTAAGCGGGTTTAGCCACAGCACCAGCTTTGGTTTCAAATGTAAAATTTTTGCTTTTTGATTTATGGCCTGTTTAAGGTAGCAAACCTGGTATTTTGACTTATTTCGCTTAAATTGACATCTAGAGATTCCAACCAGCATATTTTTTCAATTTTTTTTTTTGGCAAAAATTTTGCAAAATAAGCATGTACTAACCCCTTACCAGTTTTTTTAGCGAAAAAAAAAGTTGTCGCAAATCTTGGGGAATGGCATATAAACTGAAAGGTGGGTCCAAAACCATCCCCTACCTCAAGTTATAGCATAATTGGTAAGCGGGTTTAGCCACAGCACCAGCTTTGGTTTCAAATGTAAAATTTTTGCTTTTTGATTTATGGCCTGTTTAAGGTAGCAAACCTGGTATTTTGACTTATTTCGCTTAAATTGACATCTAGAGATTCCAACCAGCATATTTTTTCAATTTTCTTTTTTGGCAAAAATTTTGCAAAATAAGCATGTACTAACCCCTTACCAGTTTTTTTAGCGAAAAAAAAAGTTGTCGCAAATCTTGGGGAATGGCATATAAACTGAAAGGTGGGTCCAAAACCATCCCCTACCTCAAGTTATAGCATAATTGGTAAGCGGGTTTAGCCACAGCACCAGCTTTGGTTTCAAATGTAAAATTTTTGCTTTTTGATTTATGGCCTGTTTAAGGTAGCAAACCTGGTATTTTGACTTATTTCGCTTAAATTGACATCTAGAGATTCCAACCAGCATATTTTTTCAATTTTCTTTTTTGGCAAAAATTTTGCAAAATAAGCATGTACTAACCCCTTACCAGTTTTTTTAGCGAAAAAAAAAGTTGTCGCAAATCTTGGGGAATGGCATATAAACTGAAAGGTGGGTCCAAAACCATCCCCTACCTCAAGTTATAGCATAATTGGTAAGCGGGTTTAGCCACAGCACCAGCTTTGGTTTCAAATGTAAAATTTTTGCTTTTTGATTTATGGCCTGTTTAAGGTAGCAAACCTGGTATTTTGAATTATTTCGCTTAAATTGACATCTAGAGATTCCAACCAGCATATTTTTTCAATTTTCTTTTTTGGCAAAAATTTTGCAAAATAAGCATGTACTAACCCCTTACCAGTTTTTTTAGCGAAAAAAAAAGTTGTCGCAAATCTTGGGGAATGGCATATAAACTGAAAGGTGGGTCCAAAACCATCCCCTACCTCAAGTTATAGCATAATTGGTAAGCGGGTTTAGCCACAGCACCAGCTTTGGTTTCAAATGTAAAATTTTTGCTTTTTGATTTATGGCCTGTTTAAGGTAGCAAACCTTGTATTTTGACTTATTTCGTTTAAATTGACATCTAGAGATTCCAACCAGCATATTTTTTCAATTTTCTTTTTTGGCAAAAATTTTGCAAAATAAGCATGTACTAACCCCTTACCAGTTTTTTTAGCGAAAAAAAAAGTTGTCGCAAATCTTGGGGAATGGCATATAAACTGAAAGGTGGGTCCAAAACCATCCCCTACCTCAAGTTATAGCATAATTGGTAAGCGGGTTTAGCCACAGCACCAGCTTTGGTTTCAAATGTAAAATTTTTGCTTTTTGATTTATGGCCTGTTTAAGGTAGCAAACCTGGTATTTTGACTTATTTCGCTTAAATTGACATCTAGAGATTCCAACCAGCATATTTTTTCAATTTTTTTTTTTGGCAAAAATTTTGCAAAATAAGCATGTACTAACCCCTTACCAGTTTTTTTAGCGAAAAAAAAAGTTGTCGCAAATCTTGGGGAATGGCATATAAACTGAAAGGTGGGTCCAAAACCATCCCCTACCTCAAGTTATAGCATAATTGGTAAGCGGGTTTAGCCACAGCACCAGCTTTGGTTTCAAATGTAAAATTTTTGCTTTTTGATTTATGGCCTGTTTAAGGTAGCAAACCTGGTATTTTGACTTATTTCGCTTAAATTGACATCTAGAGATTCCAACCAGCATATTTTTTCAATTTTTTTTTTTGGCAAAAATTTTTCAAAATAAGCATGTACTAACCCCTTACCAGTTTTTTTAGCGAAAAAAAAAGTTGTCGCAAATCTTGGGGAATGGCATATAAACTGAAAGGTGGGTCCAAAACCATCCCGTACCTCAAGTTATAGCATAATTGGTAAGCGGGTTTAGCCACAGCACCAGCTTTGGTTTCAAATGTAAAATTTTTGCTTTTCGATTTATGGCCTGTTTAAGGTAGCAAACCTGGTATTTTGACTTATTTCGCTTAAATTGACATCTAGAGATTCCAACCAGCATATTTTTTCAATTTTTTTTTTTGGCAAAAATTTTGCAAAATAAGCATGTACTAACCCCTTACCTGTTTTTTAGCGAAAAAAAAAGTTGTCGCAAATCTTGGGGAATGGCATATAAACTGAAAGGTGGGTCCAAAACCATCCCGTACCTCAAGTTATAGCATAATTGGTAAGCGGGTTTAGCCACAGCACCAGCTTTGGTTTCAAATGTAAAATTTTTGCTTTTTGATTTATGGCCTGTTTAAGGTAGCAAACCTGGTATTTTGACTTATTTCGCTTAAATTGACATCTAGAGATTCCAACCAGCATATTTTTTCAATTTTTTTTTTGACAAAAATTTTGCAAAATAAGCATGTACTTAACCCCTTACCTGTTTTTTTAGCGAAAAAAAAAGTTGTCGCAAATCTTGGGGAATGGCATATAAACTGAAAGGTGGCTCCAAAACCATCCCCTACCTCAAGTTATAGCATAATTGGTAAGCGGGCTTAGCCACAGCACCAGCTTTGGTTTCAAATGTAAAATTTTTGCTTTTCGATTTATGGCCTGTTTAAGGTAGCAAACCTGGTATTTTGACTTATTTCGCTTAAATTGACATCTAGAGATTCCCACTAGCATATTTTTTCAATTTTTTTTTTTGACAAAAATTTTGAAAAATAAGCATGTACTAACCCCTTACCTGTTTTTTTAGCGAAAAAAAAAGTTGTCGCAAATCTTGGGGAATGGCATATAAACTGAAAGGTGGGTCCAAAACCATCCCCTACCTCAAGTTATAGCATAATTGGTAAGCGGGTTTAGCCACAGCACCAGCTTTTGTTTCAAATGTAAAATTTTTGCTTTTCGATTTATGGCCTGTTTAAGGTAGCAAACCTGGTATTTTGACTTATTTCGCTTAAATTGACATTTAGAGATTCCAACCAGCATATTTTTTCAATTTTTTTTTTTGGCAAAAATTTTGCAAAATAAGCATGTACTAACCCCTTACCTGTTTGTTTAGCGAAAAAAAAAGTTGTCGCAAATCTTGGGGAATGGCATATAAACTGAAAGGTGGGTCCAAAACCATCCCCTACCTCAAGTTATAGCATAATTGGTAAGCGGGTTTAGCCACAGCCCCAGCTTTGGTTTCAAATGTAAAATTTTTGCTTTTCGATTTATGGCCTGTTTAAGGTAGCAAACCTGGTATTTTGACTTATTTCGCTTAAATTGACATCTAGAGATTCCAACCAGCATATTTTTTCAATTTTTTTTTTTGGCAAAAATTTTGCAAAATAAGCATGTACTAACCTCTTACCTGTTATTTTAGCGAAAAAAAAAGTTGTCGCAAACCTTGGGGAATGGCATATAAACTGAAAGGTGGGTCCAAAACCATCCCCTACCTCAAGTTATAGCATAATTTGTAAGCGGGTTTAGCCACAGCACCAGCTTTGGTTTCAAATGTAAAATTTTTGCTTTTCGATTTATGGCCTGTTTAAGGTAGCAAACCTGGTATTTTGACTTATTTCGCTTAAATTGACATCTAGAGATTCCAACCAGCATATTTTTTCAATTTTTTTTTTTGGCAAAAATTTTGCAAAATAAGCATGTACTAACCCCTTACCTGTTTTTTTAGCGAAAAAAAAAGTTGTCGCAAATCTTGGGGAATGGCATATAAACTGAAAGGTGGGTCCAAAACCATCCCCTACCTCAAGTTATAGCATAATTGGTAAGCGGGTTTAGCCACAGCACCAGCTTTGGTTTCAAATGTAAAATTTTTGCTTTTCGATTTATGGCCTGTTTAAGGTAGCAAACCTGCTATTTTGACTAATTTTGCTTAAATGGACCTCTTCTAGCGACATTCTAGCATATTTTTTCAATTTTTCTTAAGAAAAACTTTTTTCAAAATATTCAAAGGTGGGTCCAAAACATATACCATGCTGAAGGTTTAGATCTCCCCATGCTGACGATGATAGTTATTGCTCATAAATTGGTATACTATTTCCCCTATCAGAACCATTTTCAACGTTTCTCATATATTTTTCTGTTTATCAGAAATGTACAAACTAGAGTCCACCCTTAGAAGTTGAAGTTATCAAGGAATAAAACCGTTTCTAAAGCTGTTGATTATGTGACAGTAACTTTAATCTCCAATCAACAATAAAATACTTATTTTTATATAAATTAATTTTTATTTTAATAAGAAAATATGAAACAAAGAATAAGAAATTTATTAGAAAAATGAAAACATTTGTAACATATAAAAAAAAACAAGATTTAACAAAATAACATAATATTATAGATAACAAAATATAATTTTATATTTAACTATTAAATTATTCCAACTAAATGTAAATAATACAAAATGAAACAAATACTTATGTTTAGTTATAAAAAAAGATAAATTATTTATAGCTTGATATAACAAATAAAATAAATTACAAAAGAAAATCATAAATTAGAGAATATTAACAATTAATCTAAATAATTTTGATTATTTTTTAAGTTCTATGAAATACTTGTAAATGTTTTGAAACAATAAGTAAGATTGATATGGGCTTTTTTATTTCTAATCATAGCCCAATTACCAAGTTATCATTTAGGTTTCTAGAACTAATTAATAATTATTATTATTAATAACAAAAATTTACAAAAGTAAAAAAAACACTTTTTTAAGAATATTTTGACTAAATTTTTTTTCTATTAATAAATATTTTTTTAAGTTTAAAATTTATGTAAAAAAATATATACTTATTATAATTATGTTAATAAATAGCACATATGTATCGTTATAACTTATAATTTGACTTCATTTTATTTACACAACTATTTTATTACGTGTGACTGTTAAGTTATATCAAATTTAATACTAAATGAGATATTTATATATATTTGTTGAGTTATTTTAAATAAATATTTTGTTTTCTATATAATTCAATTTATAAAATTATTTTGACATTTCACCACAACCAATTTTTTTTTTGTATGAACTATTATTTAAAAAAATAAAACTTTGATCAAATAAAATTTTAAGTACAAAGATTAAGAAAAAAGATTAAATTTAAAATTAATAAGAAATATTTGTAAATTAAAAAAAATATAAATATAACTCAACGAATTTAATAAACGTAATATTTAAATAATGACTTAAAAATTGTCTTTTAATACAAAAAATAACTTATGATAGAGTAAAAAATAACAAAAAAAAAGTTAAAAAGTTATAAATTATTGTAAAATTTTTGTTTTATATAAAAATAATAAATAAATAAATAAATATAACAAAAATAATTTGAAAAAACAATCAGATTAAAGAAATAATAACTATTTTTAATATATAAATGATATTGCTAATATAAAATGTGAGATTAAGATGAAATAATATTTTTATAAACAATAACTTATTTATAATTATATTATTATTGATTTCGTTGCTATAAATTTAATACTGATTTATTTTCAGTTATTTTATATTTAATATACATTGGATGGTTTGAATTAAGTAAAAGATTTCGATGATTTTGAGATTGGGACATTTTCGAATAAACATCTTAATAGATTGAATGACAATGAATGAACACAATTGCACTTGGTATGCCTCTTTAAATGTTTACTTGGATCCTTTGTTTTGGATTCATAATACGTTTAACTGAAATATAAAAAAAATTAAATCAATAAAACAAAATTTTTGGTTGTAGATGTGTTTCATATTTAGCAATTTTTACAGTTAAAAGAAAATCATATAAAGCCAAAGAACCAACAAGATCAAGTAAAATCATCACATTACTTTTTTGATGAGAGGAGTTAAATTATTTCGACGATCAGGAACGTGTACGTTCTGAAGTTGTAACGTACTTCCATTCATGGCCCGTTACAGATATTCTCAGGTAGTGGAATTTACCCACAATTTGTGTCGAAGAAAATCTCTGAAAAAAACTTCTTTGTGCCAAAGCTTTTTTATCGCGCGGTCGATTTGCCATGGATTTCCGGGACCGTACATGTAGCGTAAATTTTTTTGATCGATTAAAAATCGAAAAAAAAAAATTTCAATTTAGTAGTGAAACGATTCAAGATATTTATCGATTTTTCTTTGCAGATCCCTTAACTATCGTTTTTTTTAAGAATCGGGCAGAAAACGTGGTTTTTGGAAATTTTTTTTGACTCGATTTGGTGATTTTGGTATCAATCGATCGGGCTTGGCCGTCTCCCAAAAACTTTATGAGATTGGGGTGGTAGGACCCACCCCCACCCCTTTACACCCTCTTTAAGTTTTAGCATATAAAAATCTATATAAAATAAATGGAAAGAGATAAGAAAATTTAATAGCACCATTATCTTTTATTCAGACCGACGCAACGTTTGAGTCCAAAAGTTGGCTTGCACCAACCCCCCAAACCAACCCAGTGGGTGGGGTTGACACATTAATTGAGTAAAATATGTCATGTGAGGTATCGTTAGAATCAGAATTTTATAACAAATACAATCCCACATATTATCCCCTGATCGGTGACTTAAGCATTTTTTATTCCCAAGCGGGAAATATTTTTTTTGCATCTCATGTTTGGTGTCGATTTCAATATAATCGGGGATGCTGAGCTCAAGGATGATGATAAAAATGGGATCCGGACTCGGGGTTGGGGGTCGGTTATAAAAAATATCGAAATTATGGTCATAATAAAAATTGGGGTACGACTCAGGATAGACCAATAATAGGTCTACCCTGAGTCCAACCCCCGAGGGTTGGGGGTCGGTTATACAAAGTATCGAAATTATTGTCATTATTATTGATTTTTACATAATCGAGGATGCTGAGTTCAATGGTGATGGTAAAAATGTTGACCGGACTCAGTGTAGTTCAATAAGGGGTAGGGGTTGGGGATCGGTTATAAAAATATCGAAATTATCGTCATCATTATCAATTTTAACATAATCGAGGATGCTGCGTTCAATTATGATAATAAAAATTGGGGCCGGACTCAGGGTAGTCCAATAATAGGTGGGGGTTGGGGGATCGGTTACACAAAGTATCGAAATTATTGTCATTATTATCGATTTTTACATAATCGAGGATGCTGAGTTCAATGGTGATGATAAAAATGTTGACCAGACTCAGGGTAGTTCAATAAGGGGTCAGGGTTGGGGATCTGGTCATGAATAGTATCAAAATTATCGTCATTATTTCGATTTTAACATCATCAAAGATGCCGAGTTAGATGGTGATGATAAAAATGGTGACCAGATTCAGGGTAGTTCAATAAGGAGTGGGGGTTGAGGGTCTGGTCATGAATAGTATCAAAATTGTCGTCATTAGTGTTGATTTCAAAATACTTGAGGACGCTGAATCCAACAGTGATGTTTAAATTGGGATAAAAAATATAAGGGTGTCACTAAAGGGTGGGAGTTGGGGGCTGAAAGCCGAAAATGTTCACATATATATTATGAGTATTGATTTTTGATAAATCGAGGGCACTGAATTCAATGGTGATGCTGAAATTAGTATTTGGGCCCTAGGGAAGAAAATAGAGGATAAGGGTTTGGGTCTAGAATTGGGATAATGTTCAAATATCCATACATAATAAATATTGGTTTTTCTACGAATCGAGAATGCTGAATCTACTGGTGATGTTGAAATGCAGAACCACGTAATAAAAAATTTGTACTATGAAAAACACTATGTATTACAAATTGAACGAAAATGTTTTGCTATTTATTTCGGTAATTGCTTGTTGATTGATTTCAAATTTCAATGATAATGCTAGTCTATTTAAAAACTAATCAAGGAGTATTTCTTTTTTGGTTTGAAATGGAGTTCTATGTTTACTTTCGTTGTTTGTTATCGATTCTTTCAGTTCAATGAGTTGATTTTGTGAAGTTCTTTTATTTCTACTGCACCTCTTCGTCGTTTCTGGAGGCTTGATTTATTCTCATTTAGCATTACATTTGGCATCTTCTGATCTTCTACGATATTTAGTCTTTTCATTTGGTCAACACGCTTGGATAAGTTTGTAGAATCAATTTCATATTTTAATTGTTTTTCTTATCTGAATTTAGTGAATTGCGTTATTAATAGTTTTTCAAGCTCAATTCAACATTTCAAAGATTTCATTGAAGAATTGTTTTCTGCTACATTTTCCTCGACTTCCAGTTCTGACTTTTTCGATCAAATTTCGTAAGTTTAGGTTTGAAATTATGTATTTTCTGGCTTCTGAAAATTTAGACAATCGATAGAGAGTAAATCTAGTTCTTCCAATATTTTTTTCGATTATTTTGTGTTTCGCTCCGTACTCCCAATTCTTTCAAGAGATTTATTGATACATTTTCTAGTTCAATTGAACACTTCAAAGAGTTAATAGGTCTTTTTTTTACCAACAAACATTTTTTGAATTTTGTGATATTATGTTACTAGTTGCTGGAATTTCATCTTCCAAAATTATTGGTAGTTTAGATGAACCATTATTTACTAGTACTTCCTGAATAGTGTAGTGTATCCTGAGTAGTATGTTTTCGATCGCTGTACAATAGTGTAGTGTATCCTGAGTAGCATGTTTTCAATCGCTGTACAATCGTCTACTTCATCAAATAATTCATCCTCTATATCCAAGTTTGTGGATGTTGATTCTCTCGATTTTAATTTCCCCAAATACTAATTTCAGCATCACCATTGCATTCAGTACCCTCAATTTATCCAAAATCGGTACCCATAATATATTTTCGGCTTTCAGCCCAAACTCCCACCCTTTAGTGACACCCTTATATTTTTTATCCCAATTTAAACATCACTGTTGGATTCAGCGTCCTCAAGTATGTTGAAATCAATAATAATGACGATAATTTTGATACTATTCATGACCAGACCCCCGACCCCCACCCCTTATTGAACTACCCAGAGTCTGGTCAACATTTTTACCATCACCATTGAACTCAGCATCCTCGATTATGTAAAAATCGATAATAATGACAATAATTTCGATACTTTGTGTAACCGACCCCCCAACCCCCACCTATTATTGGACTACCCTGAGTCCGGCCCCAATTTTTACTATCATAATTGAACGCAGCATCCTCGATTATGTGAAATTGATTATGATGACGATAATTTCGATATTTTTTATAACCGACCCCCAACCCCCACCCCTTATTGAACTACACTGAGTCCGGTCAACATTTTTACCATCACCATTGAACTCAGCATTCTCGATTATGTAAAAATCGATAATAATGACAATAATTTCGATACTTTGTGTAACCGACCCCCCAACCCCCACCTATTATTGGACTACCCTGAGTCCGGCCCCAATTGTTATTATCATAATTGAACGCAGCATTCTGGATTATGTTAAAATTGATAATGATGACGATAATTTCGATATTTTTTATAACCGACCCCCAACCCCCACCCCTTATTGAACTGCACTGAGTTCGGTCAACATTTTTACCATCACCATTGAACTCAGCATCCTCGATTATGTAAAAATCGATAATAATGACAATAATTTCGATACTTTGTATAACCGACCCCCCAACCCTCGGGGGTCGGACTCAGGGTAGACCTATTATTGGTCTATCCTGAGTCCGACCCCAATTTTTATTATGACCATAATTTCGATATTTTTTATAACCGACCCCCCCAACCTCCACCCCTTTTTGGACTACCCCGAGTCCGGATACCATTTTCATCATCATCATTGAGCTCAGCATCCCCGATTATATTGAAATCGACATCAAACATGACATGCAAAAAAAATATATTTTTCAACGATATGGGTACCCCCTTGGGTATAAAAAATGATTATGTCACAGATCAGGGAGTAATATGGGGGATTGTATTTGTTATGAAATTCTGATTCTAACGATACCCCACATGACATATTTTACTCATTTAATGTTTCAACCCCACCCACTGGGGTGCAAACCAATCTTTGGATTCAAAAGTTGCGCCGGTCTGAATAAAAGATAATGGTGCTATTAAATTTTTTTATCTCTTCCCATTTATTTTATATAGATTTTTTTAGATACAAACCTAAAGAGAGTGTAAAGGGGTGGGGGTGAGTCCTACCTAGAGATGTTAAAATACCGTATTTTATTTTTTTTGTATAATACAGCGTATTATACATTGTATTATACAAAATAAAATACCGTATATTCTGTACAAAATTGTAATATCCGTTATAGGATGCGAATGGTATAACAACAAAAAATGACTTCCATCATCATTTTGAATTACATCTAATTCATTTTTTCTAAATATCTGAATTTGGATATCTTATCGTTATTTTTATCTATATATATTCCTTAAATAAATGCTAAGAAGACCTATATATTCATCTGACTCTAATTCATGTGGATGGTCTGATCAAAACTATCTTGATGCTTAGTTTCAATTTATTTCACCTTCATTACCTACATGCTGCTGTATTGAGATTGGATCCCTACCATTTCCCATGAATAAACTGTTAGAGGTCTTAATCATGTTTAACATAATCGAGATAATTACTTTTGGTATTATTTTCTACACGTTCTACATGTTATCTGGGACTACTCAAAGTTATTAAATTGAGTGACAAATCCATGTTTCAAAATTTTGATGTGCTCCATTAAAAAATTCACTGTAACGGTTGTTTCTCAGCAACTATAATCGATTGTTGATGTTTGTGTTCTGTTGATATTAGAACAATCTTAGTACAAATGAATTTAAAATTACTTAGAAACGCACAGTAGCAAGGCGTACAAAAAATTCATTTCCTCGGCGTCATTTATATCTTATAGATGTAATCGTAGACATATTTTCACAGCTATAAATTCTTTTAATAATCCACGCACCAATTTTAGTCAAATGGCTACTTGCTACTTCACGCGCCATCAGAATAAAAAATAATTTTTTTAGTAAAATACCACGTATTTTACAACGTTTTGGACAATACGGTATTTTACGTATAATACCGCGTATTATACCATTGTATTAAACACTTTTACATCACTAGTCCTACCACCCCAATCTCATAAAGTTTTCGGGAGACGGCCAAGCCAGATCAATTGATACCAAATTTGTAAAAAAAAATTCTGAAAATTTCCGCGACTGCCCGATTCTTAAAAAAACGATAGTTAAGCAGTATTTGGGGACACTTTAGACAAATTTGAGTTCGTCTCTGGTATAACCCGTTGGTGGGGGATGATAGTTATTATTTCGTAATTAAATTTTAAGATTTATTATTTTACTAGTTGTTTTATAGCATAGCCAGCAGGGTTGTTTTCCCTAATCACACGCTAGTAGCACTTCCTGTTTGTCCAACACACGACACAGGGATAGTGAACATTTTTATAATTTTCAGAAGAAATTAAATGTTCAAGTAATAAGGGGATTCCCTCTATTCCACTAAAAAAGAGGAAAGTTACTAAGCAGACCTCTCACCTCTTTGTACAAAATCTATCAAAAACCAACCATTTATTTGCTGTAAATATTCGCAACTTTCGCCAAAGTTTCATATCAATTGGTTAATGGACTTGTATGGTAGCCCAAACTTTTTTAGTAGAGTAAAATTTTTTGTTAATAGTCATAAGGATACTCGATTTTTGGAAGCCTTCTATCTACTATCAGTTAAAATGGGCTACGTGCTTAGCCGTGTGCTATTAAAACCTTTATATTTGCTACTCGAACACCGACCAAATGGGACAAAATACATATACTGAAAAACGATACAGCAACATAAAAATAGATGGAAAAACATAAATTTTTTGGACGATAAGAGCTCATATGGTAAAAATCTGAAGGAATCTCTGCCTCTACCCTGAGAGCTAGTGAAAATTATCGGGTCGTGTCGCACATGAGTCTTGCAGACTTAAACAGGTCTTTGGAAAGTCTCCATCTGATACAGCCGGAATCGTCAGAGAAAGAGGTTTTTGAGACCACTGTAACGGTTGCAAAAAGAGCAGGAGGGAAAAATGTTTGTGGTTTAGTGAGCAGAAAAAGTTGAAAGCTAAGATTGACCCCCTTGACTACTCACTGCGAAGAGGTATTGGTATTTCTTCACCACAACATCCCTTTGGTAAAAGGACTGAGACGATCGTAGACTATTAAAGGGATAGAAAGGCATCATATATGGCATAATATAACTACCTGTGGTCCTATAAAAAAGGAGAGCGATACCACTCTCCGAGAGGGTTTAAATCAGAAAGTCGGAAAAACTTCGGATGATAATGTCTCAAAAAGTCCATTGAAGTCAACGATAAAGATGAATTCGAACAAGGCTGCATCAAGCCATGTTAGTGCGGCTAATGGAGTCTAGTCAGAATTGCCGAATCAGTTGATGGAATCCTCAACCAGGAACAAATCAATTTAATCTAACAACGCCTGTTTGAAAATATGCTGAAACAAACTTGAACTCCGTTTGAAGAGATTTTGATGGAAGAGGGAAAACTTTATTGCCTATGTTCAAACAACTTTTTATTGAACTGGTTGATGCTGGGTATTCCTGGTTGCATCACATGGGAAAGAAGAAAGCTTTCAGCAATGAAAATCTGTAAGCTTCTTAAGATACGTCTGGATGCCAGGTTATAGACAATCTGAGATGGCCTTATTGGATGGTCTAGGACGTTAAAGTGGCGTGATTCACTTATGCTGAAGATAGAAATTGGCTACGGATAAAGCCTCGGTCGATGGCAACTTCCTGTAAATTTTTTTCGATGAAAATAGTGCGAGAGCAATGTCTAAACGGAGAGCGAAACTTTTCTTTGTGTGTAGCTCGGTATTTCAAACACTGAACAACCTTAATTAATCTCCAACATAGCGTAAATTGATTATAAAATTTCCTCGCTTCACTTGCTAAAAAGCTGCGTACACATCAATAATTCAGGAGCCTTCTACGCAACACTAAACTTGGTGCGCGTGGTTTACTACGCCAAACATAAGCACCCGGAAATCATAGCCAACTGTGATGAAAATTCGCTTGCATGCAGAGTATTTGACTACCATCAATTTGGAAATATTAAATTTCGGGAGGAAAGCATAATTTTGGGTGTAACGGATTGGATAGACGAATTGATTGAAATGAACACGTGCAAGTATTTGCAAAGTTCGGGCTATAAATCAGGCTATTGACTACCTCAACTTTTCCCAAAGAAGAGAACATCTATACAGGACACCTTCAAACATATTTCTCAATTTTTTTTGGACAAAACTATCGACAAAAGCTTGCAAAATTGGCAAGGGGTTAACTGGTCTTTTTCTAAGTCCGAAAAAAATGAGTTGTCACAAATCTTGCCGAATGAAATATAAATTCAAAGGTGAGAACAAAACATGCACCGTACTGAAGTTTGAGCTAAATCGAACCACGGGTCTAGGAATCGCAGCCCATTTTGTGGATATTTTCGTTTTGCATAGAAAATTTGCGATTGCTGGAGTTTTATCGATTTATGGACAGGGAGATATAGTAATCACCTAGTTTTGGCTAATTTTGATTACATAGATATCCAGAGCTTCCTTCCAGCATATTTTCGAATTTTTTTTTGGACAAAGCTATCGACAAAAGCTTGCAAAATTGCCGAGGGGTTAACTGGTGCTTTTTGAATTCCAGACAAAACGAATTGTGACAAATCTTGGCGAATATCTAACCGTGTGGTGTGGGTTTTTGATTTTTCAGATTTGTCTGCTGCTACCAACGTTACGGCTTTGGTCAACAACTACGTATTGGTATTTGCCTCCATTTGACACAACAAACAATCAGTCTTATATCTTTGTCTTTGTTCTAGCTCAGTTGTTAAAGCGCTAGTTTTGCAGCTAAAGTTAAAGCTAGTTTTGCTGGCCTGACGTGGCCACCTTTTATGTATATTCACGGCTATTGAATTAAGTGGTGGGTTAGTTAGTTTCAAACATGTTGATTCGATTAATAAAAAAATCCAAGCCAAATCAAGCCAATTCAACTCTGGAAAATAGCTCCATAATCAATATAACAAGAAATTTATATTTACCTTAAAATAATTTCAACTACTCTTCACCGCATTTGTATTTAATTTAATATCCGTATCCGGTGTAGTTTTCAAATTTAAGCCATCATTTGAATCTTGGTTGGAATGTTGCTTCAACGAAAATGATATAATATTATCATTATCATCGTTATTGTTGTTGTTATTAATACTATCATGTGTTGTTGATATAAGATCTGGTTCCATTTTAATATTCGCTAATAATCGTGTCGATGAATCCACCACACTATCATTGTTATTACTATTATTATTAATATTATTATTGTTATTGTTGTTCGTTTCACCGCTCAATAAATTTAAATTTGGTTTATAGTTTCGATTGGAATCTTCTTGAATCGTCGATGGTCGACTTCTCTTTTGATTTCTCATCTCCTGTTCGTATTGTGCCAGAAGCTTACGCTTCGAATAGTATTTTGGATATTTCTGATTATCTAAAAGTTTATTGCTAATATTTGCTTGTTGGATTACATATTTTGAGTTATTATTATTGTTGATGTTGCTATTAGTATTATTATTAGCTATTGTATTTGCATTGCTACTGTTGTTGTTATTATTATTATTTTGTATATCTTCATTTAATTTCAAATTATTATTTGTTTTCTGTTGTGAAACATCTTTCGGTGAGTTTCTATTTTGACTTAAATTCAGTGTTTGTCGATTAAGAAATGATGCATCTTGCATACTTTGATGAAATGGTGATGTTTGAAGATGCGTTGGAGATTGAATGTATTTTGTTGGCGGTTGTTGTACTCGATTTTTATTTGATACTAAAGTTGAATTACTATTTCGATGTTGATTCTGTAAACTTTGTTGATGTTGTTGCTGTTGTTGTTGGTTTTGTACAGATGTTGGATGCTTTGGTGTATCTTTTTCTTCATGATCATTTGTGCTCTAGATAAAAGGTTGTTAAAAAATGAAAATTAATATTAAAATTTGAATTTTTATTAGTTTTTTTTTTAACTACGATTTTAATTATTAATTAATATTTAAAAATTTTAGATAATGTTATTATTTTCTGTTTTATTTAAAATGAAAGTAGACTTATGAAATAATTTATCAATTTGGAAGATTGAAATTATTTTTTTATTCGTTTTATAGAAACTGTTTCACTGTTTTCATATTTCATTAAGTTTAATGATCTAGAATTTTGGATGGTGCAGTTATAATTGCAATAAAATTTCAAAATAAAGTGAAATTTTGTTTATTTTACAATCTTGAAAATTAATAACGAATGCCACATAAAGATACAGGAAAAATGTTAATATTTCGTTATGCATTTCGCCATTTTTCGATAGAAAACGAAAATATTAAAAAAACATTTTGTCATTTTTAGTCCATTAAGTTGTAGTCTCCTTTTCAGTTGCAAATAACTCGCTAAGTTGGTGATAGGATATTTTTCTGACTTTCTTACAACATAGGTAAAAGAGATATTTAGCCAATTATGCTAAGCAAGAACGAAAAAAGGTATTAAGCAAGCACCACAGGAAGCAAATATTTGCGGATCAATGTATTGATGAAATATTTGTTTTAATTATTTACAGAAAAATATTTGCTATCGTGATGGCTAAACCAACAAATGATTGCTTGGTGTGGTGTAGTTCTTTGCTAGTGGCTCTGCCACTGAACGGATATTTTTTGCTATTTATTGCAGAAATTATGGTCAAGACAGCGTTTTGCGGCATTCAAAAAAATATTTTAGAGATTTGAAACTTGTAGCGAGAAATCATATTGTGGAAGCAAGTCTTTGATTTTCATCATTATCATTGCCAATAATAAATTGACCAAGCCGAAAGAGACAAACCATGTAATGGTATAGCAACATTTTTGCTATAAAATGAGCAAAGAGACTTTAGTGCCTAGTTTGCAAAGCAGTTTTAGAGCAATTATTTGCTCGAGTCTCATGGCATAGCAAATGCCGAGACATTTTTTCTGTTAATTTCGATATCCGTTTCCTATTAAGACACCTAGAGTTTTTCTATTTAAGATTAAAAACTTTTGTTTTTGTTGATTTTAAATCATGATAAACATCTTACTTTGCCTGGCCAACTTAAGCTTCGTATTATCCTTTAATAACGACAAAACAAACGTTCTAGAAAGGACTAAATTGAAATAACCCGTAGAACAGGGAGTTGTTCGGAGTTGTTATGGAGTTATTCGATTTCATGTAGAGGCTAAATCCAGCTTATTCCAATGTCTCATATCCTATTTATCGACCAATCAAATTCTATTAAAATTTGACTCAAAAGTGGTCTAAAAATTTTCATTTCGAATTCATAAAATCCTCTATTAACACAGAATTGATGAAGAGGTCAAAGTTGTTGTTGTTATGTGAATCACTTCTTCAAATTGGGGCTCAAAAAGTTGGATCGTTTTCCATATTTAGAATTTTTAGATCTGTATCATAACATGAAGAAATTTAACAAGGTTTGTTCCTCGTAAGTGTAATGAAGCCGTTATTCAATCTTCGTGATTTGGAGCCGCACTATTTTCCTACACGTCTTGGATTTGCATTAGCAAGGACTTTCGTAGTTATTTTCGCCTTTTTTAACATAGTTTCTTATATTCAATTCGTAATCGTCTATCGCAATAATTTCTGTTTAAATTTATCATAAAACAGTTGTGTAATCTCCTTAAGACTAGGACAAAATCAAGCAACAGGTTACTTCTCGTTTGCTGTAATGCCATGGACGTTGGAAGTTGGTTTTGCTCCTTTTTTAAATACAATTTTCTTACATTCATTTCGTAATCAGTTTTTTTCATAAATCTTTTCTAATTTTGAAATGAGTTAGTTGTGCAAACTCTTTAGTGGGCACAGTAATTAACGATAAAAAAAATTTCCTAAGAAACAAACTTATCGTCTTGTTATTGTTGGCAAACGGCCGTTAATATACTATAAATAGAAGCCGGTAGATGGCTTCACTCTCTTATTCGACTTTTTGTCTGAATAGATTCTTGTTGTTGGAGTTTGACATTTTTGTCTTTTTTCTCGTGCGGTGTGAGATTATCATCCATATTAATTAAATGCAAAAAAATACGAAAAAAAGAAAGTGGAATTCATCCTTTGGACTTCTAATTAAGAATTCTAAAGAAAAGAAAAGATTATATGTTCGTGCGTGTCAGACCAAAGTGTATAAAAAAAAATAATCCAGTTTGTGAATTTTTAATATGTTTTGTGGTTCTACAGATCTAAAAGAATGAGTTCAAAAGTGATTTAGCGTCGCATCCAATTTTTTTTAAAGTAGATAACATAACAAATGCGATTCCGTTGTTGTTAGATTTGGATAACGGAGAAAAACAAAAATCTACCGAGGACGACCTCCAAGTCAGTTTCGATGATGTCAAATCTCACCCATTCTCTTCATGGTAAATACGTCATTATTTCTTTATTAATTTTACATTTATATGCCTTTATATGAATAGTGGAAAATTGTTTTTATTTTTGCCGGGTTTTCAAGAAAAAAATAAAGAAATTAATAAACATAACTGTTTTAATAACCGAATATGACGGAAAAATATTATCATGGTGTTCGTTTATCCATCATATTAGCAAGGTTGAATGAACTCATTTTCGAATAACAATTTGTGAACAGTAAGAAAAAGAAAATTAATTGTTCTTGATTTGCTAGTTTTGTTTTGTATCCAAATCAATGTTACTTTAAGTTATTAAATATTTAAATAAGTGTTCAACTCTGCTTTTATTGAATTATTAATTCACTTATAGATTAGTGATAAACTCTGATTTTTTTTCTGTTAAAACTTAAATGCTCTTAAAATAAAAAGAAAAGAAAGTAAACATAGTGAAGATTCAAGAAAAACGTCCATGGCTTATTTTTCGGCGAACAGTTAACTACGAAAGCGTACATTACACGTTTTTTTTTTGTGAAATGAGAATTTGAGGTTGTGTGGCTTCCTTCACGTTTATTCTTTTTCTGTATCAGAAAACAAACATAGATCTACGGTCAATCGACCTTCACCGGATTCGACAAGCTGTATATCGATAGTTGGATATTTGATGTACCAGTGCCTGCTTCATCAATTATAAATGTATATGGCTCGGCCTTTAACTTGCATATACCTGCTGTGATCATTTGCAACATTTTAATCTAAATATATGCCAGATTGGTCAATTACCCCTAGTTCGACAGTCAACTTACATTTACGTGCTGCAACAACATTCAACATCTGTGATAATTAGGCGTGATTCTACCAGTATTTATATACATAGTTCAACCTTTAAGGTCTGCAGTTAATTTACATCCACCTACCACAATAATTATCTACATCTATTCGAATTATGCGTGACTCACTTCGTAGTCATATATAGCTCAGCAGTTAAATGTGCGTACACCTACGATACCAATTATCAACATTTATTTGAAGTACGCGGGATTCCACAAGAATTTACCTATATCAGTCAGCAGCTAAATTTGTGTATGCATAACAAATCATTATCCATATTTTGATCTTCTTATATGCGATACCACCAGTACCTTCATATATCATTCAGCAGTTAAATTTGTATACGCATACTACAACTATCCACCTTCATTACATATGTACATATAAACAGTTCCGCAAGTTACGACCACAGTTTTCGAAATTTAGCCTACCTATACGTGAATCGGGAGGAACAGGTTGGATCAATTATTGGCCGGATAAAAGATGATTGGGTAATCAACAACAACAAATAAAGGAGCGGGTTCGGCCACGACCATGGGGTGAGTACTTGCATACATATATCTATAAATATATGGACGTGAATGTGTAGGCGTGTGTTTACGGATGTATAGAGGTGTGAATATGTGTGTGCGTACATGGATATATGTATGGGGAGGTATGAATGTGTGCGAGCATGTAGGTGTATGAACGTGAGCGTGTGTGGGGCATGGACCTGGTGATTGCGGTTTTCTTCGCGTATGGGGGTCGCCAGAGTCTGTCTCCTTCCCTTGTCTTTACGTTTAATCCGTTATCATTCATGATATTCGCGTTCAATATCAGTATTTGTGCTGGAGCAGGAGGATTTCTTTCTCGTCCCCACGCACTACAGTTGGCTTGGGACTAAATAAATCTCATCTAGGTGCGCGACCTGATATGCCACTTCGTTGACCTACAACGAAGGAGAGCTTCATTACATAAGTAGGTGTTTAAACTGTTCCAAATTCGATGATGCCCATTAAGAATAGGTTGCCATCATACGGTAGACATAAGGGTGCAAAGGCCAGTAACACTCTCGATATGTACAGTAATTTAAAGGACGATGCGATTTTTGCCACTACATTGATGTATAAGAATATTGAAAATATCGTTCGACAAATATAGGTAACGTAAGAGTGAGAAATCTCTATAAGTGTTCAGAAATATAACAATTATTATAATTGGTAATTACTTATATTTATTACAGAAATTATAGTTAATTTCAAAACGAAGGAGATTTCGAGAAATCATAGATTAAATACGGATACCGAACTGAATGCAGAGTACCCGCCAGATTAAATCAATACATTACTGCCCAACAAAGTTTTACTCTAGGAAATCAAGCTAACATACTTTATAACCAGCTATTATTTGAATAACATGAGAACTATAGACAAACAAGGTATAGCGATGTTTCGCCAAATGCATCACAAAAACAATTTTTGGGGTAATTATTAATTTCTTAACCTCACTATATGTGTGAATTCATAGGATATAACATATAATTAAGCGAGTCAAGCTCAGTTTAAGGGTTATTTTGGAGGTATGTGAGCAATCAAACTCAAGTAACTTTGTGAATCCTTTGAATTTTTTCAATTCGAAATTATTATTGATTATTATTTTGGGTTTCTTTGAATGAATCTTACAGTTTGCTGCATTAAAACTTTTTTCGTGATTCGGGCAAGATCAAATGCCTCTCATCAGTGACACAGGTCGATTCTGAGTGTTAGATAAGTTATCATCTTAGGATGCAGAATACCGAACTTTAGAAAAATTATTGAATTATCAACAAATTTTTAGTAAGACAGTGAGGACTTTTTAACATATTCTTAATGAATTCGAGAAGAAATTTGCTAGGGCTCAAATAGGATCCTGATCAGGTTCGCCACAGTTCGATTGGACCCTGGGCCTAATCAGGTTCTGATTCGGATGGTCAGATCAGGCTCTGATCAAGTTCGCTATATGAATTTAAATAGTTCAAACAGGTATTTTATATTAGGTCCTATAATTAGATTGGCCAACAAGGGGTCAAAAAAGAAAAACCAAATCAGGGCCGGTTCTGGCCTTGATTGTATTCAGGCTTTTTCTAGCTAATTTCTGCTCGGGAGTACACAGCGAAACAACAAAATAAAATTCAAACTATATTCTTCTCAGATGAAAGAAAGATTGAGAGCTGCTAGTCTTTTCCAACACCCGCTGAAAAATGTCATCGAACTGAAGATAACAGAGGTTTCACCAGAGACTAGATATTAGAAGATCGAACCAACAATGGTACCGGTAGAACCTCTTACTTCACAGAGAAGGTTTTGTACATTAATTTTAAGATCTGTGTACTTATAGAGAAGTGAGGTGGAGATATTAACAAAAATAGTAAATTTTTTATCAATGTGTGTACACACTACACATATTATACCTACCAGGAAAATGAACTGAGATATGTTTGCAATAGACCTAAAATAAAATGGAGTTACTTATGACGGACTTACATTCACATCCAGCAAAAAGCCTAAAAGATTTTATCAATGACCTAGGGACTGACCTAAGTAACTGAATTTAAACTGAAAGAGCACCGGGATGAAGTTTACAACTATGTCAAAAAAACTGATATAATATAAGATAGCCGTTCTATTTCAGTAAGAAATAAAAAATTGTTGAAACTGAGTTTGCGGTACTAAACGTAGGCTATACATGGCTACAGAAACAACTATGACAATTTGCGTTAATTAAATCAATGCAATTGCAATTATTGTGTTTATGGTAAATAGCCGTTGATGGTAAATTAAAGTTATCGTGGCAAAATCGATGGCAAGTAAAAACAATAAACTTAGTACCGAGACGTTTCTTCCAAAAAGATGCCACTAAAATCTTTTTTCTATCAAAACCAACTATAAATTAATAAAAATTGCCTCAAAAAAGTTGCTACATAAAGTATGTAAGTTGCCTGCCAGTTTCACTCCTAAAACTATTGACATAGAGATTGTATATCTGAAGAAAGCAATAAAGTTCAGTCCTAAATAAGTTCTACAAACTAGCATCTTTTAATAAATTCTGGATGCGCCCGACAGGAAAACATTCAACATTTTGGATGCGGTAATATTAAAGCATATTATCGCACAACAAACTTGGTCGAAACTTCCATTATCTAAAACGCTCCCACTATGGAATGCTATGGCGGTTTTCAAATTAAACAAATTGCGGGCTTCAAATCATGCGCTGCTTTTCGATTAAGAACTAAAAACAACGAAGAATTTGATTACAAATTACTTTGTTCCAGAACAGATAATTCCCTTTTAGACTATAGACTTCCCGTTTCAAATTTTTGTTCAACGATGGACTGTCACAAGTTGATTTTTGCCAGCGGGATCAAATATACAGAGTTTTTGAAATCAACTAAGGCAATTGGAAAAATTATCGTAAACTATCGTAAATTATAATGAAAATGTAAGCAGATGAGGTGCATATAAAAAATATTGGAGGTCGCTAGTTCCTGTCAATCGATGAATGTACCTCACGAACCGATGGAATTTAAACGTCATAATGTTTATGTAGTAGAAAAATGGGAATTTGGACTGACTCTTGATTTATCGAGCATTACCAGCCGAGAATTGGATTGTGTTGTTAAAGAAACGGTTCAAATAAAGTTTGTATAACGTTGGATGGTGAGTGAAACTTGAGGACAACCAAAACTTCTACATGGAGTATCAGCGGCAATATATGTGCTGAAAAAAAATGGACGACTAATGAAATGCTTTTAGAAACAATATATCGTATATTTGATTAATTTTGCGCCCATGAATTTGGTGTGCGACCTACTCTTTCCTCTAATATTTCTGCAATGCCGAAAATGTATGAGAACGATATTGATACATTTGAGACATCAAACGATATCTTTAACACAGTTGCAATTCAGGATCAAGAATATAGATGGATACAAAAGCAAACCATCAAAAAATCTTACATTCAAAGTTACAAGTTACCCAAACTAAACGCCAAAAAGTATGCAAATAATTTTATGTTGTTGTTGTTGTTGTAGCGACGTTGATAATGTGCTACTCGTTCGATTTAGTTTCCAGTTTCAGAAGCTCTGCTACAACCATTGGGCTGTTCTTTCTTTGTCAGGTCCGTCACATTCTTTGTATATGCAATAGGTGGTCTACATCATGTGGTGTGCCCTCACATGCGGGACACTTGTCAATAATTGAGGGGTCGATTCTATTCAAGTAGTGGTTAAGTATTCGTGAATCGTTACCAGCCGCATCTTAGTTGCGATAGAATGCATCTAGTGCTGCGAGGCAGTTGGTTTTCTTCTGTAGAGACTTGCGGTGGTTTTTAATTCAGAACTAGATTATAAACATAGTTGTTTATTGATTCTTTTACCGCCTTAGTATGAAGACATTTTAACCCACACTGTATGTAAGCCCAGCGATACTTCTTGTTTTTTGATCTTCTCTTACATCGGTTTGAAAGAGCTTTGCAGTTTTCCTTATGGTTCTATGGTGGTGCTGGTGACACAATCAACAGGATATTGTTCTTTGTGGCAGGCCCATCTTTATTGTTTGGACAGAATTTCATTGTGTTCACGAACGAGTAAGATATTATATTCTTCGTGCAGGTGGTCTCTATGAACCATCAGGTTCCAGGAGCGGTTCTCAGAGCTCCGTTTTGTGTGGTTTTTTATCTTTTTGGTGGATAGGTTAACAGGAGCCGAAGTTTAATTTTCTCACTAGATTTTTTTATTTTTTCTCTTGTTTTCTATGACTAATTTGTTTATTTGCTGGTTTAGGTCTCGGGTTCTGGGATCTGTTTTCGGGATGTTATCTACAAGTATGGATATTGCAGATGCCTCTGGTGGAAAATTCGGTGTAACATATTGTATTCTACCAGCCAGGGTGTATTGCGCTTTTGTTTGATAAAAATCGCTTACTGAATCGATGGCCAGGCTTACGCTCTATAAGTACGGGTATGTGAAGAACCAAAAATCGTGACAACTATGCATCTGTAGTATCTCAGAGCATAAAGTTATACAATCTATTTAATGCACTTACAGAAATTGCCAAAGGATTTTGACAATAGCGTAATAACGTGTCTATTCTAGAAATCGAAGAAATGGATCATAATGTTCTGATTATAATAGTAACGAAGATTATCTATACTATTCGATATAATCTAGCAATACGACAAACGATTGGTATACCTCTAATTAGTAGGAAAGGCTGTAAGGCATCATCAAGAACATTAAATCGATAGACGCACAAATAGTTAGAGACGATAATTAAATAATTTATTTGAAATTGTAATCTCCAAAGGTACGATAAAACGATGAACGATTTCAAAGCACTAGAGAAGACTTGGAAATACAATCTGATAGTACGACGAACGATTAAATAGCCCCAATTAGTGGGAATGGGAAACGCATAAGTATAATTAGGGAAGATAATTAATTGGTTTATTAGAAGTTCTAATGTACAAATCACGATTTTAAAACACTAGCAAAGATCTACTTGGAAATGTTATCTAACAGTATATGACGAACGGTTAGGTTGACATGATCGATTCAGTAGTAATTGCAGGATTGATTTTGAAAGACGGTTACAGCTAAAATTACTTCACATCTCGTAATACCAGTAGCAAATATTAAATAAAAACCAACATCATATGACGGTACCAAACCTTTTGGGATCATCAAATTCCAGATTGAAACAGCAGCAGATCAGAATATTTGGAACGAAAAACAGCCGCAAAACGAATTATACCAGATTGAGTTAACTTGTTCCTTTGGCACAATTGAATGCTCCACCGTATTTTATGGAGAAAACGAAAATCGAGGCTTTCATTGACGTATCCAAGATCCACAAATTAGATAAACAGTAATGGTTACACCTAAGGAAACTATCTACGAAACAGTCACATGCGCAATGCAATGTGAGATGACACAGAGAATTTGTATTCCATTTGTTGGATGCAGAAAAGAGAATTTAGAAGGCAACCTGCGAGGAAAGCCCTGGCACACAGAGTTAGAAGCGACAACAGATACTGGGTGTGTCATTAAGAGTGTCACATGTCACGAGCGTGCAGGAAAAATAAAGTAGCAGAGAGATCGTCGTATTCTGTGAAGATTACAGGAGTCGAAGAAAAGGCGTACGCAGGTTTCAGGAACAGCAGTAGGAAACTCCAGTGTTGGATATGTAGAAAATTGGGCAATATCTCACAGGACTGCTGGAACAGGAAGCGTGACAGATCTTCGTCTATTCTTATTTAACGGAAACCCGTTCAAGGTAAAACTGTAAGGAAAATATAATCAACACCCAAATTTCGAAAATGGCTATAAATGGAAAAAGTTTGTGTATCGAAGAACAAACCAAAATTGCATCTCGAACATTCGTTCGCAAGGGTTGTATTGGCGAAGTTTTGGACTAAAACTGCAAACGGTAACTGGAAAACTCACAATATATCAGGTAAAAGGATCGTTGGTTAATAATGTTGAAGTACCACTACTTTTGAATGAAGCAGAGTCCACTGATATTGACAACAATGAAAAACTATGCAGTGCAGAGTCAAATCCAGAACCATCAAGCAAACCAATGAGTGAGGGAGATGTCAAAAAACGCAGACGTTTTATCAAACTCCGACAGTTAAAACGAAAATAAATACGGATGAATAACGAACTAGATAGTGAGCAACTTGAATTAAGTGGTTAAAAGAGCTTCAAGCTGGGTGGAACACCCAAAGGGAAAAAATACAATAATGAGAATCTAGACTCATTATAATGAGCCAACAAGGGACAAAGTGATGGCCAAGGACTTTGAAAGGGATACGAATTAATTCTCAACAGTATTAAAATAAGAAAAAGAAAAAAAGTTATTTGAATTCAACAATTGGAGAAGAGATTCAGAACCGGTTCGTGGCAAACAGGCTTAGCTGGAGGGTAATGTTTCGATACCACATAATTGCAATGAAATAGGAAACAACGTTATATTCAACCTCAATTATATACAATATTTTAAAAAAAAATCAAGCTGTCAAATTGCTTCTAAGAAAAAGGACCAAAACAAGAAATAAAATGTACTCAAAATAACTACGTAGATTTCTTTGTAAAGAATGAATTTTCCAAGAATATACGAGACATTAACTAGAATTATATATAAAGAATTCTTTTTGAAAAATGAGAATGAGTTTTAAATTAGTCTGCGATAGATAATGGATGATGTTAAATGAAAATTAATTGTAAACGAAACGCTGTATCGTAAATATAAACCGTGTAAAAATTAGTTTTTGTAAAAAAGAAGCAAAATTAGTTTTTGTAAAAAAAGTTTTAAGTATTATTCGATAGAAATATCTTGTGTTTTATTGTGGACGCTGTGTTTATAATGGAAATTTCTACAACCAACCGTTGCAGTTTCTGAAGCTATTAAAAGAATATTCTGGATAAGAATTGTTTGCTGTATTGTTTTCTTGCTGTTGTGGAACAATGGTAGCAACTAGTTTCAGAAGGTAAATTGCTTAAAACTGTCTGAAAATTTCCAGAGGGAAACAAGTTCGAAGGTGCGATGATGAAATTAATATTTATTTAGGTGGAATCGTACACAAAAACATATAAAAAGACATAGGCGCCTCTGAAGGTAAACCGAACTCCTACGATCTTAAAACTCTTCTCGACAGTATCATAATTGGCGATTTTTAGTTTGACTGTAAAAAATTAATATTCCCTAACAATTATTCATTAATATTTAAATGATTTACCTTAGCGTATTAACACCTTAACGAATAAAAAATTTGATTTCATGACCGGATGAGGGAAACTAACAAGAAATTAATCATAATTAACAAATAACATTAACGTCATTCTTGTTAAATGTCACTATCTGATTTAATTCCATGAATAATACAAATTTCTCACCAAGTTTAAATTAATTAATTTTTTCTATTATCAATTAATATGAAGATTTAAATTAAATATTTTCTTTTTATATATTAAAATAAAATACACACATCACATAAAACAACAACAAACAACCGAAAACTAGAATAAATTAGATTTTACTTTCACTTGAATAATATAGTTTGCTAATTATAACTAGAAATATAATTATTGTTTTAGTTTTAATTTATCGTTTTTTATTAGATTTAATTTTTTTTGTTCAAGTAAGCTATAATGTTTGATTACAATTATTTGTAATTAATTATAATTTTTATTTCTTAGAAAATATATTTTCTTTCCTAGTCTAACTGAAATAGGATGGAAATCATATTAACAAAAACTAAGACTATGAGAATATGCTTGTCCATACTCTAATTTTGTTGATTGTCGTTAATTATTATTTTAGATAAGGAAGATATGTCTAAATTAGGTTCTAAATTAGATTACAAAATAAGAGGTAATGAAGGACATACCTATGGATTAGATTCAAACATTTTGCCAGAGAAGTCTTCGTCTCTGTTCCAACTTAAGAATTGAACTTTTTATAAAAATAAGGTACTCGAAACTTTATACTTTTTCAATGATTTGGTTTCAATAACTTAACTGAAAACCTACACTTGGCTTTAATTTATTTTTTTACAGCATACCATTATATGCTTTACCAACATTAAGAATAAAATGTAATACTTTTTACCGTTTCCTCAAAAAACAAATTCACCTATACTCTGCTAACCTATCCTGAGTAATTTCTGGGTTTCTTTATTAAAACTTTATCAAAAATACATTATGGTCTAGCTAGACATCGTTTTTCACTGGTTCGTCTATTCAACCAGTGAAAAACGATGTCTAGCTAGACCATAATGTATTTTTGATAAAGTTTTAATAAAGAAACCCAGAAATTAGTCAAGATGGGTCAGAAGAGTATAGGTGAATTTGTTTTTTGAGGAAACGGTAAAAAGTTTTACTATACATTAGACTGGTTGCTAAAAATTACATTTCTCAGACATTCCCTCAAAAAATTCTTTCTTTTTGATGAAAAAAACACGAAGATATTTTTTTACAAATAAAAAGAACACGTGCCGGAAAATCATCGAAGTGAAAATGCATGAAATATGTAGATTTTAAAAAAAGATCATATAAATTTTTTGTAGGGAATATAATTCGTGATCCTCATTATTTGTGTTTTTTATGAGTTACGAAGATTATATTTAATTCAAAAAAGAATTATATTTAATTCAAAAATGTTTATACGATTTTTTATATTTGAATATTTCATGAGATATTTAAAAAAATCAACATAGATGGTTTTTCAGCACGTGTTCATTTTATTTAAAAAAAAATATTTTCGTGTTTTTTTCATAGAAAAAAATTTTTTTAGAAGGCGTCTGAGTAAATTTAAATTTTAACGACTTGTCTCCTATACATATAAGAAAAGGAAGTGATTTTCGATGTATTTGAATTGAACCAGCTATTTTTCTTGTTTTTAAACACATGTTGTGTAGTAGTAGTAGGAATTACAATATACATTCAAAGGTGTTGATGCACGCAAAAATTTATTTAAATAGTACATAACTAAACAAAAAATCCTATCACATATAAAAAATGACATAGACCAATAATTCATGATAATATGGGCAAAGGGCTAATTTTTTGTAAAAGATTTGCTGGTGGAACAAAACTAAAATTAGGTTGTTAATAACCCAGCTAGTGGCAGATCAACAAACAGTGATCCCTCCTTGTGTGTGGAGGAAGTGTTGGTGTATTGTTTGATGTAACTCTTTTGAACAATCAAAGTTGTAAGCGCCAGACATACTTATGTTGTCTTGATGAATCTAAATTTTACTGAGAATGGAACTAAGTTTTAACCCCAAGGGAAGGAAAGAAACATGCGTTTGGTCTGAACAATACAGAACTAGAGTTAGCCAATCAGAAAACAGAAGTCAAACTAATGAGTAAACGAAAAGTTGTGGAAAGTGTCGATATTCAGGTTGGTGGACAGACCATTACATTTGGCCAGCACCAGGGGTATCTTGGAGTCATTCTACCACAGACTCAACTACCAAAGAATCATCTTCAAATACCACCTGATGTACGCTGGTGACAAAGCCCAATGAGTGGGGCTGCTCTTGCCAGGATTATTCCAATCAATGGTGGTCCTAGACAACCAATCAGGAAGCTTTTCGGTAGTGTTAGCACATCAATAAAAATGTTTGCGGCACCCGTATGTTCCTAAGCGGTGAAAACACCATCTCATGTTAGACCTATGAAAACGGTCTACAGACTGACATCGTTCCGCATATGCTGCGCTTTCTCCACGATGTCTGATGAGGCCGTAAATACTATTACGAGTAGACTGTCGATCGATTTTACAACGAACACAACAATACTTCATCAAATATCTTTGATGTAAAAGTAACAACAACACGGCAACACGGTGACTTCAACCATTACTTGACGCAGATGATCTCAGGCCATAGATGTGTCCGTGAGTAATTATACAAGTATAGGCACGTAATGGACCCACACGGAGCAAATACACGGAGACTTAATGAACAACATATGGGAGAATCAATTAAGCCTCATTCAATTAGCGCTTAGCCTCATGCAATTTACACTGAGCTGACAAGTCAACTATGGAATATAGCGAACGCGATCATCACAAGTATATGATGAAATGGCTGAGACGAGACGAACGAAGAGTAGTTATGCTCAACACTACGCAGCAAAACCACGACAACACAACATTATAATACACGAGAGGGTACTACACTCAATCCCTGCACTATGAATAACATCAATAAAGTTCAAAATAATTTTCATCCTTATAATAGTAGTTTAATCAATGAGTGTATAATGAAATAGTTTATTCTCAAGCAAAAGTTTAAAATTTGAGCGAGGCACGAGCGAGAATTTTAATTTGCGAGAGAATAAAATTCATTATTCACGAATCGATTACAATACTTTATTCTCTGACAAAGAATTGTGTATTATAAAAAATAAAAACATTTTCTTCAATTAAAACAATAAATCTTTATTGTTTTAATTAATAAATCAAATTTCTTAATAAAAAAACCCTGATGATAAAAAACGCCCTTCTCATACAATCAACCAAGTTCAACTAAACGAAATAAGAGAATTTAACTTAAAATTTTATTTTTGAACAAAACTTATCAAAGCAATTGTGATTATAATTTGAAAATAATTTTCATGAAATCAAAACAATTTGACCAATTGGAATCATACCAATTGAATAATGATAATTTTTTTATAGGAAGATTTTCATTAGACAATAGGTTAAGTTCATTAGGCTATAGGTTAGAAAACAATACAATAATACATACTATTATTATCGAAAAAACATACAAATAAAGCTGATATAATTAAATGGAAGAGAATAAAATTTATTTGTTTGTTTATTTGGAGAAAATATGACATACTGTTCAAAATATTTATTATTTTTTATTAGTCGTGATGGCATAAAACTGTTATACCATTTTTCGTGACGGAAAAAAACATTTGTTTTCTTCAATTAAGTCGCGCCAATAGATGTTTCACATAAAAAATAAAATAAATAAAACCTTGAATATAATAGCGATGCTTTTCTGAAAGCATAACCAAGTTTTACTTTATCAACACATACTCATTCGGCGAAAATAAACATTAAGGTTGATGATATTAAACCTATCTCATCAAGCTCTTAGATCATGTCAGAAATAACATACCATAAGCTAACCAAAGCACAGTGTTCTGGCACCATGCTCTGGTCCAATATGTCGGATGAAGAAGAGCATCAGTTTTCGCAAACGATTCTGCTTTGGAATCTGCAATAAATCTATGACTCGGAAACTCACTAATATTTACACGTCCAACACAACCGAGTAAAACTACTCAAAATCGGAACGCGCTCGATCCGAAATTAAATCCATAAACCGTTTTGCTACCAATAATATGCGCAAGAAGACGTAAATCCAAAAAAACCTTTCTGAAGAGCAAGACACCAAAGTTGATACCCTTCTCAGATCTCTTGACCAGTCGGACAAAGGTAGTAAACTAAATGACCTCACTTTGAAGGTTATAGCCAGACAGGAGGACACAGGCGCCAAAAGTAGCAAGAGGATCCAATTAAAAGTATCGCAGAATTCTCCACAGGCAACTTTCCAGCCAAAATAGAGGCTAATGTCAAAATAGAGGCTAGGAATGGTATTGAGACTACTACGGCCACTCCCACACAATGACAGCATCTAATGCACAAACGGCTTCGAAACCAACAAAGACAGTGGAGTTTGGAACTTCACCATCAACTACTGTTCTATTATATATCCCGAAGGAAAATATAAAAATACAAATTCATATATTATGTCTGACAGACCTTCAGAGCTAGTGACTCTGAATTCGACGCGCTTCGAATCAAAACTAGTATGCTAAATATTGCAATAATCAACTGTTTCCCACTTGTATGGGTATCTAGACACTCAGGGGTGTAAGGCAATATAGTAGCAATTTACTCGTCTTCCATCTAAAAACATGTGATGTAACAGAATATGATCCAAAACGTACCACCATCTTAACAAGCAGGGCCAGCTAAGTCTGACCAATTCAGTTTCTACAACTCTAAGGCAGAAACAAAGAAACACATTATCTGGAACTGGCCCGACCTTCACATGGCGTAGATACATCAAGCTGGATCAGGGAAATTAATACTTTTTTTTAAACGAAAGACATTACTCCAATCGACCGCATCAACAACCTACAGGGCCTAAGATTTAACAACATAGCCCATCCTACAGTGAAATCGACATCTTATTTCATAAAGCAACTTTAAGGTTAAGCACAATATATTTTGGGTAGCAGTGATACTCGTACAAGCTGACGTATTAACACTTAGTGCGGATGTACCAGAAACCTGTTCAACTCGACATAGTAAGATTTTGTAAGAATGCTTGCTTAAAGAAGCCTAGTTCCTTCAATCGGTGTGTTTAAATTTTTTAGTTCGACGAGAAGTTTGTAATTCGCTGTTTGCAGCGAAATTACTAGCAAATGGGAGGGATCAGTGATGTAACAATCCGCTATCGGATGTCATTTGAGGGCCCACCGAGATTACCAGCTCGAAGAATGTAACATACTGCTGGTCCGTGAACATAATTAAATACTTACCAAACATGCTTACCAAATAAAGTAGGTATAGCAGAGTTCCGGAATCTGGACTTGGAACCGGAAGAATAACACTGCATTTTGTCGCTACAACAACAACAACATCATAAGTAATGTAATGCGACCAGGGCCGAAGATCAGCCTGGCTGGCCCATTTAAATATCACCTATTAGTAAGTCAGGAGAGCTCAAGATAGGACTAAGTAGTAAGCTAATTTTTGGTTTATATAAATTTTTGGTTTATATAAACGTTGACATTTTTGGTAGTTAAACATGTTTAGCACACTAAATATGAAATATTGATTATTCAGACTCTTTGAATATCCGAAGATACCATGTCAACTATAAAGGAAGGAGATGAGGAAAATGGAAGGAATGAGGATATAGGGAAAACTATACTAACTGTTTTAAATGACGATGGGCATTTTCTTTAAATGCCCGAGGGGAAAATTCATCGAGAAATACAGAGGAGGGCATTGAGTTCCACAATTTTGCCACTCTATTAAAATGGTCGTTCTGGAAAGACACAGTTCCCACAACGAGGTATTTATACAACAAATGGATTGGAGAACTCGGCAGCTCTGGTTTGTCGATTATACTGCGCACACGATGGAAGGATATTTTGAATTTCCTTAGAGGAGAATTCGCTAAAGTCATATTTATAGTAGATTGACAATTCAGCCACATTTCTTCTGTGCTGGAGTGAATCAAGCTGGTCCGTTAGTTCGGTATTACCAATCAACCGTATTACTTTTCTCTGTACAGAGTCTAAACATTTTATTGTTGACTGACAAGCCAACATTACTATCGTACTTGGAAACCTACTATAATCACGGTGAATGTCAAACTTGATCTTTATAACAAAAGCGGCGAAGAAGTGTTTACTCACAGATTCATCCGTTTAATATTGTTCATGTTAAAAACAATGGAAAGCTACGTAGGACAAGTTTACTTGAAAATTAGAGAGGCGGTAGACAAGAAAGATAAAGCTATTTGTGTCTTTTTAAATATTGAAGGAATCTCTAAGAATACGGTCAGGCGGGAGTCTTAATGGAATAAACGTTGACAGCACCATTGTAAATTGCATGGTGTAAGAAGCTGAGAAGTAGAGGCGTATAATCAAAGTCGCGAACTGTAAATCAAATTTGGTAATATCATAAGATTTTCACAGGGTTGGGCCTTATAACCCTTTATATGGAAATAATGATAGATGAAACGTTAGCTACGTTAGGTAACATCATATGACTGAGCAACGAGGATGGCATATTGACCATGATTCAATGTAAATTTGAGGAGATACTTTGTAGAACTGTGCAGTCATTCGGATCTTAATTTTGTGGTCATAAGGCATACTTGTTTGGGTCTTAACCTTAAATAAGCTAAAGGAGCAAAGACGAATTGTGTTACAGCGTTCATAGAGAGGTAGATATAGAATTCGCTCGGCAACATTTGCAAATTAGGAGTTTAGCCAGCCGGAGAATTAGTAATGAAGATATGAAAAAACATCATTACCATCAACCAACACTTTATAGGAAAAAGCTCTTGCATGAGTTACCAGAGGACGAAATGATCCTGGTGAAGAAAAAACCATCGATGTTGAACAATAAAGCAGAGTGGACCATGATTTAGCTACGTAAAATCTGAGCGATGAAGTAACTAAATAGGAGAAGTAACGAGCTAGATGTAGATGTAGAATTATTCGAATCAGACTTAATCAATAGACACATACAAAAATATATTTCGAGGCAAAATGGATCTTTGGTCTTGAACCCTACTACGGTCTGAGCACAAGGACCATTCTATAAAGGGTGAGGGTCGAAATTAGAAAGAAGTTGTCTGAGGCCTGGAATATTTCCAGGGGACTTCAACAGTTTAAACGCCTAGATTGTTTTACCAAAATAGAGCAGTAATATGTTCAAGGCTAAAGAGGAACAATTTTTCCAAAACAGTTATTCCCATCAATACATTACGACCCTCGGTGATATCTTCTCTGCGGATCAAGACTTCACACTCTTTGAGACTGTGAGGTGTGCTATTTCCCCAGAATCTACCTGAAAGACTATACCTGAATAACGTAGCTTACATTCTCAAAGAGTGTTCGAGTCTTGATCAAATTAAAGTTTTGCTTAGATCTGATCAAATCAAAGAAAAAGAACACCAAAGAGAAAAATATATGCGCTAACGGCTAACGAACACAAAGCAATCTTATTAAATCTATTACCAAACACTAAGCTAATTTACAAAAAACTGATCAGACATCAAAGTGCTCAAAAATGTAACTAATAGTAATAACATATTTTAGTGTTTCTTAGTTTTAAAGTAACACAAATAGTCTTTATGAAATTAGTTTGGAAAAAATCCTTTAGCACTGCGTTAGCAGTGCTAACTCTTTCTTGAAAATAATTTAAATTTTATGATTTTTTGCTTCGATAAATTGTAAATATTTATTTTGATTTTTCTATAGCACACTTCCCTATAACTTCAGTTCATATTCATATTCCAGAGCGAGAAAAGTTCAAATAATCAATATTCGATTTAGTATGTTGAGCATATGTGCTTATTAAAAATAATTCAGATTAATTTTAAATCAACTGTAGATGTTTCTAACAGTCTAAAAGAGTTAACAGTCACGGTGTAGTACTACAATCGAAATATAATTCATAAAACTCTACAAAATCAAAACAGATTTTTTGTTCGAAGTTTTTGATAAACTTTTACTTAAACGTACGATAAGTCTTTTATCGAACAAATTTAGGTTATTTTAGACTTAAAAAATTAACTGAAATCATATATATGTAACGTTAAATTTGTAAAGAACAAACTCACTATTAAAAATTATCATCGTATTTCACATACAAAAAATCTAATATTACGTATATGTATGAACATTCACTAAAATAAAACAAATCTTCTTATATGAATAAAATAAAGATTTTAAGGCTCGGGGAAAGTATTACGCACGCTAATATATACAAAATTCACTTCTATGCTTTACATACTGAATACTTAACGAGCAACAACAACTACACACAATTATAACGGATCCAACCCGTCATAATCAATTTTATTTTAAGTCAATCAAAATTAAAGTCACAACTTATAACTACTAAGATCTTCGTTTCGTTAAATTCGATTTAAAACTTTTTTTTATCATTCAAATTTATCTTTCGTAAATGTCAAAATTTAAGTTTTATGAATAGCATTTCTTCTATGGCACACATATTACATTTGAAGAAAATAGAAATCTTACTAATAATAAAATTGAAATTTTTGTTTATATTATAGTTGATACATAACTTTGTGTTAGGATTATATAAATATTAGATTTTTAACTTTGAGTAAGCTTTTTAAGCTTCATATGTATTTGACAAACTTTTTTTAAAAAAAATCGTTGGATTCATAATTATTGGTAACATTAATTTAATTTAAGTTAATTTCATTTCATCTCACATAATCTTAGGTCAATCAAAGAAATCAACAAACGTTAAAAAAACTCATAATTCAACTTGTTAAAATTTACAAAAAAAAAATATTATTATTCACAGGTGAATAACTTACATTACCAAAAACTCAAAAATATAAATAAAAAACGAAATAAATAATAAAAAAAACATTTAGAAACTTTCATTAATAAATAAAACAGTAAATAATGTTAATGTGTACGATATAGTTATATTAAGTATAACTTACCTCCGTATGTAAACCTTTAATTTGCATTGCTTCAGCAACTTTTAAAAAACTTGGTAGATCATCATATTTGACATTTACCTAAATTAAAAATAAAACAAAAAAAAATTATAATTTCTTTAAATATTTAAAGTTAGTTTTCTATATATTTTTAGTTATCATAACTATAATAATGATATAATAAAATTTTATTTTATCGACCGATTATGATATTCATATTTTATGTGTTTTACAGCAATAGAATTAGAAAGTTTTATTACTTATTTATTAGACGGATTGTATCGATTAATTTGTTGTTTTTATGAGCAGAGAATTTATTATATTTCTACATGAGGCAGTTTTGATTTATTACCAAAGTTCCTAATTGTTTACCGAACTGATTCAGTATTCAGCAGTATTTAAAGAAACAGTAACCTTATTTTACGGCGGAAGTATTCAATTAACTTAAAAGATGTAAATTGGAAGTGATCATTCTCTAAAACGTACAGTGATTTTCTTCTTACAACTGTGAAACTGATTCCCTAGACTAGTGATTTTTAAAATTAGGAAAAATAGATAGCGTACCACATTTCAAACCCAAGTTTTAAAGCCTAATAAAGTATCCTTAACATTCCCTCACCCCAGCACACAGGAAGAATAAATTAAAAAACATAGTTCCTGTAGATGAAATTATTGTTCTGGACGACCCAACGTCTGTTTAATAAACTGGTCGTTAAAAATTAAATTTTCTCAGACGCACTCTAAAAAAATTCTTTGTGGTCAAAAAACTAGGCAATTTTTTTTTAAAATCAAAAAAACACGTGCCGCAAAATAATCAAGTTGATATTTTGATAAAATCGTAGATTATTTCAAATATCTCATAAAACCTGCAGATTTAAAAAAAAATCATATATGGATTTTTGTAGGAGATTTAATTCTCTCCAAAAAAAAGCATGTACCATTTTTTTCTTAAACGTATAGTACTAATGATATTTTGAAAAAGAACTTGTAAATTTTCGTAATTAAATAATAATAATTGTGACAAGAAAAATCAAAATTAGTACTTTTTCGTCAAAATTTTCATAATTTATTTTTAAGACTTTCGAAGAATTTCGAGTTTTATTTAAAAATATCATCAGAAATATACGTTTTTGGAAAAAAATTACTTGAACCTGTTTTGTAGAAAATCAAATTTCCTTCAAAAACGATTTTGTTTTTTTTAAATCTATATATTTTATGAGATATAAACGATTTAATCAAAAAATCAACTTAGATGATTTTGCGGCACGTGTTCTTTCGATTTAAAAAAAAATTGTCCTCGTCGTTTTTGGACCATAAAGAATTTTTTTTAAGGAGGCATCTTGGAAAATTTAACTTTAAACGATCAGTCTAGTGTTTAATAATTTGAGAACAGGATGGTCCGATAAATATCTCTATATTTAAAATCAGGGTAACTTTGAAATAGAATTGCAAGAAAACGGCCCACCCGATATCAAGCGTTTTATTTGCGTTGAATAGGTAAAATACTAGTTTATTGGAAAACAATATATAATAATCTTTTTGCTTACGCTGTTGAAAGTATTATGAATTTTTTTTAAAAAAATGGCGCTGAGGCCGAAGGTTAAGATTTGGATAAAATTTCATACACAGATAGTCAATGACAAAATAAAAAACCATTTTTTGGAAATATGAAATTGCGCTCTGGGGATGACACAGAGTGGCAGCAAAGTTTTACGGGTTGGGGAAACATTAGTATCTTTGGGTACCGTCTACCGATTGCTAACGATTGACTAAACCGATTAAAGTCATTTATATTTCATTGGAAAGGTAATTGGTAGGACTTATAAAAAAAGTTATTTAATATTTTGTAGAAATTTTTTAAAACTGTGTAAAACTTCAAAATTTTTTTCAAAGATGGCGCTGTTGAGCTACCCTCAATTTTACCGCATTTTTTCCTGAAAAAATGTTCAATTATTTCTTAATCTCAAATAAAAATTTCCTAATGGCATAATTTATCGTTTATCGTAAATTTAAAGATAACATTTTTTCTTATTTCGAATACTTTAATTTTTAAAGATGTGCATCTCAGGACAAAAAATTTAGTTTTGGATGAAATTCGTGATCTAACCGATCGACGCTGAAGTAGTATCTGGGTGAAATAAATAATACTTGTTGTTTAGAATAAGTTTAAAGTGGTTAGTTTGAGAACAGGGTGCTCCGAAAGATTTAAAATTCTGTGTTAGGTAGAAATCAAATTCCAAAAAACGGTTCACCCTTCACCCGATATCAACGTTTTTATAAGCGTCGGAAAGGTAAAAAACTGGCCTTACTTAACCAACACTGTTAAAAAAATTAATAAACAAAATTTTAAAAGAGGGCGCTGTTGGTGTAGGTAAGTCAAGCATTTTTTCATTTTTTTTCATCAAAGTTCCAACCTTCTCCTAAAACATGCCGAAATTCATAGAAAGATATTGATTTTGTTCTAAAGAGTAAAGACATTAATTTTAAAAATGTATATCTTCGGTCAAACATTTTAGTTTCACAACTAAAATTTTTGACCTGCGAAGCACATTTTAAAAAATTAATATCTTTAGAACAAAAATAAATTCTTTCTTTAAATTTTGACATGTTTTAAGGTAAGGTTGAAACCTTCATATAGCAAAAAAAATTCAAAAATTGCATCATTGCATCAAATTGCACTTTAAAAAATTCATCTTTTAATAATTTTAACAGTGTAAGCAAAAGAATTCCTGCATGTTTTTAAATAGTTTGATAAGCCGTCAATTAATAAATTTTATTCAATTTCGAAATCTATTTAATTGTGAAAATGAAATTATCTACAATGAAAGACACCAAAGTTCTTACTACTAATATTAATGAGAATTGAGAAACCAAAAAACAATCATGAAAAAAATATTTTTTTTCAAAATAGAAAACTTTGCGTTTTTCAATATTCGAGGGAGGGACATACGCATTAGTTTGAATTTATTATTTTTTGTATAATTAAAATCGTGGTAAAAAAACAAAAATAAACCTATATTTAAATGTCAGAAGCAATTTATTTGATTGTATTGAGCTCTGAAATAAATTTTTTGGATTGTATTTTATAAATAAAAAAATCAATAATAACATTTTCGCTCTGATCATATAAAAAACAATAAATTCAAATTAATGCGCATGTCCCGTATCTTAAATATTGGCAAAAGGCAAAGGCTACTATGATTGATTTGAATTGAATTTATTTTGAGAACAAAATTATTTTTTTCATGATCGTTTTTTGGTTTCTCATTAATTAAAGTAGTTAGAACTTTGATGTTTTTCATTGTAGGTCATTTCATTTTCAAAATATCAAACAATTAAATAGGCATCGAAATTGAATAAAATTTATTTAATTGTTTGGAATTAATGGTACAAAAACCATAAAACAAAATTCCGTTTTTTTTCGTTTAACTTGTTTTACTAAAGAATTTTAAAAAAATTTAATTTAAATTAATACATGTTACTTTGTCGGAAGGATAAAACTGGGTTCGTGTTTAATGAATTTTATTCTCTCGCAAATGTAAACTTTGACTTGATAAATAAAATAAAGCATTAAACACTTACTCAATAAACTACTATTACTTCGAATTAGGAGTAAGAACTGAATTTTTTTTTTATTTTTGAAACAACGGAATAAATGAATAAGAGTTTTAAACTCTATTTCTGTTTAAATTTCATTTAGTATGTATGTGTGACCAAAATATAACCGGCACTTTCATCCATCTAACATGAAATATTTCATAAGGTTCGCAATAGAATTTTAAAGTATTTAAAATTATTTATTTTAAAAGTATTTATTGGTCCATAGCATGGAATCAGTGTAGAAACACTGCTCTAGAGAAAAAATAATTAAAGTAACTTTTCAAAAACTTACTTGTCCACTATACATAAAGTCTAAAAGCCCAGCCATATAATTACTATTTACATCAGTCATAAATAAAATAGGATGCGTTGAAGGATTTTCTAAAAAAATACGTTGAAAATAAGGACTGCATACTGAAAGAACCTAGAAATAAAAAAACATATGCTATAAAAAACTAACTTTATAACTTAACTTACTTCAAAAATAAAAATATATTGTGGCGAATATTTAATTATCATTTCAATATTAAAACAAAATATTATGTTTTTGATTGTTTTATGTGTTCTGTGTTTGTAATATGGGTATACAAATTTTTAATAAAATAATTTAGCTTTTTTTTTATTTTTAATTGTAAAATCCAAATTCACTCAAAATATTTTTAATAAATCAATTTTATTTAAAATAATCTTTACTACATGTTTCGAAATTCAAAATTTCATCGACAGGTATTTTCGTACAATTGTATATTGTACGAAAACCTGTAGATGAAATTTTGAATTTCGAAACATGTAGTAAAGATTATATTAAATAAAAATGATTTATTAAAAATATTTTGAGTGAATTTGGATTTTACAATAAAAAAAATATATTATGTTTCACTCAAGTCACTCCGGAGAAAGTTTTATTTTAATGTAGCTTTGCCAAATGAATTGATTAAGGGGTTGGATATCGATTCTAGTAAATAAAAATGCGCTAGTGCTACCAACATTTAAATAATTTATTTTTTTTTTATTTATTTCTGAAATTTGGAGTTATTCAAATGGTAGAAAAATGGTGATCAAGGCGGGGACCTAACATTTGTAGGCATTATGTGATTGTTCAAAGATTATATTATAGACTGTATTTTTATTAACAGTTTCTCGTTTCTCAAAGATTTTCGGGTGGTATCCCAAACTTTTTCGGACACTATACCTTTTATTTCATCTTTATGTGTTTGAGGGGCAAAACCCCGAAAACTTACTAAAACTCCTTCCACAACTTCACTAGAAAGCGACTATTGCCGAAGAGTATAATAAAAATAGCTTGAGGGCTGATTCTAATTGTGCTGATTTTAAGAACTTTATAAACTGCACAGTATACTATTCGTCTAGTCACCCCCTGTCAGCTTAGTGTCTCTGTCATTGTTAGATGGAAATTTTTAGTTTAGAAAAAAATCTCAATTTCATTACAACTACAAACTACGGTAAAGCTTATGGAACCGACAGGATCTCATTTGAATTATATAAGCATGTTTCTACAGAGCTTGTTTTAAAAATTGCCAAAGTTTTTGATAGCATTTACTAGCAATCTATTGCTTCTGACAGCTTTAAACAGTTGATTATTTTCCTTTTGTTCTAAAACGATCGATGTCGTAGCAACTTTTCCAAAAAATAGGAGTCTAATGGCATTTGAGAATTCAACTTAAGTAAATAGAAAATCTCTCTTTCCTCTCTCTCTCTCTCTCTCTCTCTCTCTCTCTCTCTCTCTCTCTCTCTCTCTCTCTCTCTCTCTCTCTCTCTCTCTCTCTCTCTCTCTCTCTCTCTCTCTCTCTCTCTCTCTCTCTCTCTCTCTCTCTCTCTCTCTCTCTCTCTCTCTCTCTCTCTCTCTCTCTCTCTCTCTCTCTCTCTCTCTCTCTCTCTCTCTCTCTCTCTCTCTCTCTCTCTCTCTCTCTCTCTCTCTCTCTCTCTCTCTCTCTCTCCCTCTCCCTATCCCTACCCCTATCCCTATCCCTATCCCTATCCCTATCCCTATCCCTATCCTTATCCCTATCCCTTTCCCAATCCCTATCCCTATCCCTATCCTTATCCCTATCCCTATCCCTATCCCTATCCCTATCCCTATCCCTATCCCTATCCCTATCCCTAACCCTATCCCTATCCCTATCCCTATCCCTATCCCTATCCCTATCCCTATCCCTATCCCTATCCCTATCCCTATCCCTATCCCTATCCCTATCTCTATCCCTATCCCTATCCCTATCCCTATCCCTATCCCTATCCCTATCCCTATCCCTATCCCTATCCCTATCCCTATCCCTATCCCTATCCCTATCCCTATCCCTATCCCTATCCCTATCCCTATCCCTATCCCTATCCCTATCCCTATCCCTATCCCTATCCCTATCCCTATCCCTATCCCTATCCCTATCCCCCTCTCTCTCTCTCTCTCTCTCTCTCTCTCTCTTTCTCTCTCTCTTTTTCTCTCTCACCCTCTCTTTCTACTTCTTTCTCTCTTTTTCTTTTTTATTCTCTGTTATTTGGCTTCCAGTTGAGTTTGGTATGCAGAACGGTATTTCGGTATTTCTCAGAACACTTTCCTCCAGAGTTATAGGATCAGTATCAGGGATTCTGTATTTCTTGGAAATTTATTCGAATTGCTAAATTGCTAATTGTGACATCTGCCAAGACTGTTATTTTAAAACCTTCAATATGCATTGGGTTGAAAGCATCAGATATTATATTGTTGAATGCTCCCTCGATATTTAAGAAGGCCGTCAAAGTGTATTCTTTTTGCTCGAAAGAACTTTTGATGTTGCGTTTAACGGATTTATATTTAGATTGCCTGGACTTAACGCTTTTAAGATGATAAACGCGGAAGATGAACACCAATCAATCTTTTCAATTTTTTAGAAGCAATTATGATAGACTGATGGTTCTAAAATTTTTATGGTATTTTCCTCGCCTTTGATATGTAAACTTCGTTGAAGTCAGACCATAATGCATCTATGTATATTAGAAATATCAACGCCCGGTTTAAAAATTATTTTCAGCCAACCCAAAGTTGGCTTTATAGACCGGGAGGCAGCGTTGCATTTTGGTTAGTGATTTGATGACCATTGAATTTAATTTTTATAGATAGATTAATTATTTGTGATGTAGAAAATAAGAGTCAGCCGTGTGGTTGTGGGGGAGTTTTAAACTGGTAAAAAAAACGAATTTCTAAAGTAATTTGATGCCGCTTCAAAATTTGTATGATGCATGTTTACACCATAACAATTGAAAAAAAAGTGATCAGCTGATTGGCGGATGGGGGATTATAGGTCAGCTCCTAAATATTTTATTAGCTTTTGCAGTACATTGGATAAAGGGTTGGGGGGGTCCACCATACAACAGGTGGCTTTTTCCACAATGTTTTTTATGTTTGTTGGTAGCATAAATCATTCGTTCGGGAATGAATTTTGATGACACTTTGGAAAAAGATGCAAATATGTATGACAAGAAACTGATTAGTTTTTGAGCGATAGTGAAAAAAGTGGTGTGTGGTCCCCTAAACACCTGTTTTTTTTAAAGCTTAATAACATCTGTACCTGATAATCGAATTGGATAAAACTTGGTACATAAACATTTGGTACGGTTCACAACAGTTCTGCATCCCAACTTCCGGTTTTTCATTTCCGGTAGAAAATTTTGGTTTGTAATTTTTTGAAGTTTTTTCAGTGCCTACAATAATGAAGTGGTTATAATGAAACTTATGGAAAAAGTTTCAATTAGTGAAAAATAATTATCTTCTTTTGGGACACATTGATTAAAGTGGTGGGGGTCCACCATACAACTGCTGACTTTTCGCACTTGGTTCTTAAAGTTTGTTGGGAGCATACAGACTTCATTCATTAATCAATTTTAGTGACACTTTCAAACTTGGAGACTTATATGACAAAAAACTGATTAGTTTTTGGACAATATTGAGATAAGTGGTCGGGGACCTCCCGAACACCTGCTTATTGTGTCACAATTTTTTCAATGTTTGTTTGGAGTACCAAATTTTTTTACCGGAAATGAAAAACCGGAAGTTGGGATGCAGAACTTTTGTGAACCGTACCAAATGTTTATGTACCAAGTTTCATCCAATTCGGTTATCAGGTACAGATGTTATTAAGCTTTAAAAAAAACAGGTGTTTGGGAGACCCCTTACCACTTTGTTCACTATCGCTCAAAACTCAATCAGTTCCTAGCCATACATATTTGCATCTTTTTTCAAAGTTTGATCAAAATTCACTCACAAACGAATGTTGTATGCTCCCAACAAACATAAAAACACCTGTTGTATGGTTGACCCCCCAACACTTTATCCAATGTACTCCAAAAGCTGATAAAATCTTTCTCTTGATACTTGAAAGCTTTTACCAACGTTTCATGATACTTGAAAGCTTTTACCAACGTTTCATGAAAATCGGTCGGTAATTGTAGGCTACAGTAGGGATGACCTGGAAAAAAAACTTTTTAACCGGAAGTGTCAAACCGGAAGTTGGTATGCAGAAATATTGGAAATAGTACTAAAACTTTATATACCAAATGTCCATAAGATCATTTGTCGGGATTAGAAGTTATTGAAGATTTAAACTTAGAGGTGTTCGGGTGACCTCCCGTTATTTTGTCCAAATTTAAAATGAATTCAGATTTTCCATTTTCAAGTGAACCTATATCATTTATCAAAGTTTCATCAAGATCCTATGCAGAAAGGTCTTGATTATATTGCATTTTTATACTGAAGTATACGGGGAGCTGACCTATAATCCCCCATCCGCCAATCAGCTGATCACTTTTTTTCAATTGCTATGGTGTAAACATGCATCATACAAATTTTGAAGCGGCATCAAATTACTTTACCCCCACTACTTTAGCAGCTGACCGCCAGATTTATCATCAGTTAATTAATTAATATAAATAAAAATCAACTGGCATCAAATGACTTTTTTATTTGCAACGCTGCCTCCCAGTCTATTAGTTTTCTGTAATCTGTAGTTTAGCAGTTATAACCTTATCAGATTCAGAACTAGCTAATTTGAATGGGTTATCCTGTCTAATTGTTAAGAGGATTTTGGACTCTGTCACAAGGTCCTTCGTACATTCAAACAGACGAAAGCCTGAAATTCGTACATTCACACTGACGAAGGCCTGCAGTAGTTGGAGTCAATTTTGGATGTTTTTACAAAACCTTGCGCGAGATTTCCTCTTGAACATTCCTTCTTACAGTCTCTGAGACCGTTTTGAAAATTCGGTCTAGTCTTGTAGCAGTCTAGTTCTGAAAGAAGAAAAGAGAATTGAAGTTAACAGTGATCTTTAAAGTGGTGTCTGAGCTTCTCTAGATGACATGATGAGGTGTTGACATAATTGTATATGGGCTATTTTTTTTACACCCGTGACCACAGAAGTCAGAAGTTTTGAGTAGAGTAGAGTCGTTATTGTTAATCCTACGCCATATAAGATAACACCAGCCAAAATGATTTTGGTTATAGTGATCGCTATAGTGATCATATCGTAACCACTGTATAATTGAGATGTACGTAAGTAAGAATTAAATATTTTTTTAGTTAAAATACAAGCCCTTAACTTTTCAAAGTTTCTCAAGAAAAAGACTTTCTGGTTAAGAGTACGAAGCCCTGCTATTGACTTTTTAGATAACCACGGTTACTTAATGAAAACGATGTCGGTTAATATGGAGCATTTTATCGTCATTTCAATGCCTTGGTTTCTCCCTCCATAACAATCGTGTTGCTATCTACCTTTGATTTGGATGGCATCGCCAAGTTATTCATACGGAAAAAGCTAACATAGTTTGCGTGACGGTCATACGTACAACGAATTGCAACAACTACTTGTTAACTCCCCAAAATGATAAAAGATTCCACTGCAAACTTTCGATTTTTGTTTGATCCAGCTTCCTCAGAAGAAAAAGCCCTATTCACGAAGGTGTAGTTGCTTTTGCGGAAGAAGTTTGGTTTATGGCCTTACCATATATGTTTAGGTATATGTTACCGAAGAAGTAATAAATCCCCCTACTACAATTGGTGAGATAAACAAACCACTCCATGATAATAACAACGATAACCGGCCACGGAGCTTCCGTTTGGAAGCCCGACAGTTTTCATTGCACAAACGAATAATCTCAACGATTCCTTCTAGATATAAAAGTTCCCCTGGGATTTTCTTTGGTCGACTGGTGATTTAATCTCTTTCGACAACCTAGAGGGATTCACCTAGTCATTGTTTTCCCAAGGAGTCGAGGGCCATTATGTAGAGCAGGACTTATACATTTATACTAACACTATATCTAGTACCGCCACAATCTTTGAAAACTCAAGTTTTGTTCTAAGGCAAAGTTCTTAGTGGTAGATAATAACTTCTTCTCTAATCATTCCGAATAATGTTTAATCTTTTTGATTATTTTTGTCAAATTTTTCTGTTCTAAAACCGCATTTTTTATTTAATTTTTTTCTGAATCAGCTGACCAAAAGTTACTGACGATTAGAACACTTTCATCTTAGAGACTTTCGGGTAAGATGTTACATTATACAAAATGTCTAACTTCGCACTTTCATTCGCACAATAGATTGATAGATAAAAATGAAAAGTTTCGATATTGATTAATTACAATGATCACAAACAATCAATCAAAATATTTAAAAATTTTCCTTTTTCAATCTTAACTGTGGGAACTAACTGCAACTTTAATTATTTAAATCAATATAACATTATCTTATAAACGAAACTATCATTTATAAAAAAAATTAATTAATTATTTAACATATTCTTTCGTCCAATTCACACAAACACAACTACTATAAACGATCGCCATCACATCACAATGTAAGAAGAAATGAAAAGAAATTTTTTCTCAATAATTATAATAATTATCTCAGGAAATAATTTAATTTGATTTAAATAATAATAAAATATTTTCTTACCAATTTATGTGCTTTAAAAATTTTTCCGCCTGCAGCTATCGTAACATCAACCATTTGTCCATCTTTTTGTAAATTATGAAAACCTTTGCACATATTCCCATGAAAATTATTCCACGATAATAGATATTGATCGATATTGTGATGTTCGTTTGCTCGATTTAAAATATCGTTTCTTGTATTTTCTATATCATTTCCATATTCTGAATTATCATCGTAATCTGGTGTTAACTGTTGAGGTTGATTTGGCGATGGTTCCTGCCGTTTTGTTTGGCCAAAGCTATTATTATTGGTATTACTATTATTATTATTATTATTATTAATGCTACTATTATTATTATTATTATTAATACTACTACTGTTACTATTAATGCTGTTGACGTTATTACTATTATTTGTATTATTATTTGTGTTATTATTATTATTATTATTCGTAGTAGTATTGTTGTTGTTATTGTTATGATTATTTTTATTATTTACGCTACTATTATTATTATTTTCTAGTTTTATATTAAGTTCATCGCTTAAGTCTGATTCACTTTTCTTTATTTTACTTTCGTGCATTAAATCTGTAATATCCATTAATGAGCCACCTGACATTGCGCCAGCACTAGCTGCAACCGCCGCCAATGCTGACGATAGTGAATAATCTTCTTTATCATCTAATGTATCATTTCCAAACGTTTTTGTCGATGAAAATAATCGTAATGTGGGATCGTTTACTTGATCACTAAAATATAAATCCATTAACGTAAAAAATGGCCATTCTCGTCGTTTTGGTTCTTCTGATAATTTAATTGCCTGAAAATAAATGAAAATAGTACAAATTATTTTTTGACTGTTATTAGTGTTGTTGTTTTGGGCTAAATGTTACTGTATGAGAATGAGGATCGATCCAAGAATACGTTTTGAAATTAAGAGAATTTTCCAAAGGTTCACTATCGATTGACAAAGAAAGGCTCAATATTTAGATAGTTTGCTTAACAGACCTCGGGGTCAATCAATATCATTTTTTGGTGTCGTGATAAAATATCACACCAAAAAATCACACACGATATAACAGCGATTATACTATAATTACTTTAATATAATTAATAATTACTTTAAAATAATTACACACGATATAACAGTGATTATATTATATAACATAACTGTTATATAATATAATCACGTCAAAAATATCAAAGCGATAAAATCACACTATGCGAAAATATCACATCACGAAAATATCACATCACGAAAATATCACATCCTAAAATCACACGCGAGAAAATATCACATACTAAAATCACACGCGAGAAAATATCACATACTAAAATCACACGCGATAAAATATCACATCCTAAAATCACACGCGAAAAAATATCACATCCTAAAATCACAGGGAAAATATATCATATCCTAAATTCACACGCGTAAAATATCGCTTTCTTAAGGCTCATCTCCACTAACCGCGCCAAACGTTTGCTAAAATCGGGCATTCACATACAACAGAGACAGAATTTCATACAAATTTAATAGCAGAAAATTCTGTTGCTGTAAAATTTGTATAAAATTCTGTTTCTGTTTTATGTGAATTTCAGCCTTAAAGTTTGCAAACATAGATTTGTTTAGGGGAGACACGAAATATGAACACGAACAAATATTTGCGAACATTTATTAGTTTACCGAATAATATGGAAAACATGATATGTTTTTGCATGTTTTTGCTTGTTCAGTGGAGACAGATTTTTGTCTTCACTTCATATTATTTAGAAACTAGGTCTGTCATGTGTATATTGATCTGTCATTGATAATTAAATATGATTTTGGTTTTTTAAGTGAAAATTTAAAATATAATGAAACATATTTTATGTTCAAATTTTATAAAATTGTGTAATTGGTTTTAATAATGGATTTACTTCGGTCTGAAAGACCTAAGTATTACATTCATGAGCTCAAAGTGAAATTCTTACCCCCACTTTTTTTCTAAAATAGCAAAAAAAAATGTATGTCTGTATGTCGGCTGGCCGTCCGTCATTACCTACGCTGCAGGGAAAACCGCTGGAGGAATTTCAAACATTTTTTTTTCTAAAATTAGGTATACTCAAAGGACAGGTACGTACAGGACGCTGTGTTCGATAACTGTACCGGAAGTGTGTCAAAAAAATCATTATGTGTGTCAAAAATAGCAAATTTTCATATTTATGGCTTAAAAAACGTTCATTTTAAGTGATTACGAGTAGGAACATTAAATTTGGAAAAATCTTGATGGTCGGGATTGGTATGTGAGATCAAAAACTAGAATATTGCATTATAAGTTTGTCAGAAAAATGTTGTCAAGTGTGTCAAAAGAAAGATTTTTATTTATTTTTTACCCAATTTTTGTAGAAAAAAATAAAATTAATTATTTGTTTGAAATGAATTTTATTATTATTATTGAGAATTATGGCATTATAAGTTTGTCAAAAAAATAATGTCAAGTGTGTCAAAAAATGATTTCATTTAGTTTTTTAGCCAATTTTTTGGAAAAAAATGTAGCTGGTTTTATGACGTAAATGTAATTTAAAATGAAATTGGACATGGAAATTTTTGAATTTGTAGTAGATTTTGAAATAATTTTGGAATTTTGAAAAAAGTTTGTATTTTTGATTTTCTAATAATATTTGCAACATTTTTAGGATTTGGGAAAAAGTTTCAATTTTTGATTTTGTAAGAATTTTTTTGAATATTTTTAGAATTTTGAAAAATTTTTATTTTTGATTTTATTATAATTTTTGGAATTTTGAAAAAATTTTCAATTTTTGATTTTGTAATAATTTTTGCAATATTTTTAGAATTTTGGAAAAGTTTAAATTTTTAAGAATTTTTGGAATATTATCGGAATTTAGGAAAAGTTTAAATATTTGATTTTATTCTAATTTTTGGAATGTTTTTGGAATTTTGAAAAAGTTTGATTTTATTTAATTTAACAATATTTTTGGAATTTTGATTATAATTTTCCGGTAACGTATTGATGTTTCGTGTTAGTTTTGTAATAAATTTCTAAACAGAGATTAAAAAAATACTTCTACTTTAACAAAAAGTTATGTTTGATATACATCGCTGCCCAAAACTAAAAACCATGTCCTCATAAAAGTTTTTTGCCGAAAACTATGTACAAATCCTTAACCCAGACCGAAGTTTTGATATCTCAAAGCTGTGAGATTTCAGCCCCTCCATATTTTATCAATTTATTTGGCAAATAAAAGCTGTCAAAGTTTTTATTATAAAATTTTCGGCACTATTTGTTGCACCATTGCACCATGAAAAAGTTTGGTTGGTGGAGACAGATTGTTAGCAAACGTTTGTTGTTTGTAATCGTGCAGTAGAGACTATCTTAAAAGCACACGCGAAAAAATAGCGCATCCTAAAATCAAACGCGAAAACATATCATGGAAAACATTTTATTGTAAAAAAACAGAACGTTGGTATATAATATATAAATTTTAACGAATTATATGCTAACAATTGTAAGTTGAGATTTGAGACACAATCTTTCATATGCAACCGTATTTGACTTAGTAAAAACGTTTTCAACGATTTCATGTCATAGCCCTATCAAACAAATGACTCCCACTTAATTTATTTTGGATCCCAAATGATTTAAGCAATACTCTTCTCAAATTGTAGATCGAAAAGATTTATGGTTTACAAGATAGCGGACGGTAACAGACAGACACGTAGTATAAAAGGCATCCTAAAATAAATTTTCTCACAATTATGTATTTTTATTATTTTGATTTCTATGACTATGAGCAATTCTTCTTCACATTTCGATTATTTGATCACGACTAATTTGTAAAAATATTTGCTATATTCTTTCTGCCGTAGTGATATCTTCAAAATTAGAGATCGAAGGTCCGCTTTTCTGCAATCTAAAAATTGTAATATTTCTGTGATTTTTTGCAATAAAATTTTTTCCATATTTTTTCGCGTGTGATTTTAGGATGTGATATTTTCGAGATGTGATGTTTTCGTGATGTGATATCTTCGTATAGTGTGATTTTTTCGTTGTGATATTGTCGACGTGATATTCTTTCGTGTGGGATATTTTCGTGTGATATTTTATCATAGAACCCATTTTTTGTATTACACTGTTTAAGCTCTTGATAGGTTATTAAAACACTTGTTTAAGATGAACCAATAATTATTTTATTAATTTTAAAATAAAGAAAACTTTGTCAGGTCTATCATTGGACGCGTCAGTTTTAATTCCAATTATTCTTTCTTCTGTCACTTAATTATAACAACTTACTCTAGAGGCGCTTACAACACTAACGCCATCTTACAAATAATAGTAAAATTATATTAATCAAAAAAGAGCTTACAACTGTTTTAACGGTTCCTTATTCAAAGGGAAGCCTAGGTAGGTACCATTTAAAACAAAATCTGATATTTACTCTTGGCAGAACTCAGTTAATCCGACGATCAGAACTCAGACAAATTGTACAAATGGCTTTACAAATTATGTGCCACATTAAAAGTTGGACGACAGATGATTTACTGATTACATATTTCCTTGTTTCAAATTTGTGTTGATTAAACGAAACAGGTATTTCACCATCAAAATAGTATTTAACAGAAGGCGACTTCTTCATCCCAATTCTCCAAGTTATAGTTCTCCAATCATCAGTTAAATGGTGGATAAACTAAAAATTCTAGGTTAAGAGAATTGATACTTTGGCGTATATATTTGCCTTTTTTGATAGATTTGTCAAGATCAGATAAATACCGAAAATTTTTGCGAGTCATTTTTGTGAGACGAAAATATAATTTTCTCCAGGATTGTATTATGACAGAATACCAATTTTCTGATACAAAATTTTCTTACTTCGAAATTTATTTTTCCATGAGGTTAAACATTGAATTATTTCAATGAAAAGATAGATTAATTTATGGTCCATTTTCACTGAGTCATTAATAATAGAGATAAATCTCCATTTCAGTTTTGATCCAGGTATGTATCACTGTACATCAAAACATGAATTGTTTCAGAAGCCGGTAATTGAGCAGATTTTTAAAAAACTGCAAAATAATTTGAACACCAATACGACACTAATACCAAGTTTGTAAGAAGAGACACATCGATAGATTGAGAACCATAAATCACCTATTTCTAATCGGAGATAGGGGTTTGAAACTGATCGCTATTGTGTCTTTTTTAAATATTCTGAAATTTTCGTGAATTTGATGTAAAATGCTCTTTGCATTCAAGCTTAATGGGTCCATAGCTTAGGACTTTATGTCAACCAACGAAAATTGAAATCGGTTGTTTTGAAACGTGCAAACCATTGAAATTCGACCCACTCACTTTCATGGTTGTCAAATGGAGTATCGTAGACAAGCGTTATTTTTTGGGGCATCATTCTGCACAGCAGATTAAGATCGGTAAATTGAATATTAAGATTTTACTTGTACCACAACACAAACCCTACGTTGTCCAAAATATATGGTGGATGTCGTAGTGTATTACAGCCCTCTAAAGAAGAGATTACTATGTAAGAAGCCTTTTGGTCTTTAAACTTGCAATAATGTATGACCCTCTTAAATTTTGGTAAACAGGAAGGTTCCTTCTTATACCAAATAATTCTATTTCGAAACCACGTCCAGAGGTTGGCTTTACAATAGTTATCCCATACCGTATAGACAAAACGAAAAAAAAATATGTAAAAGCAGGCGGAAGGTTTCCCTTCACCCTTTTTGCATGTCAGATCACTGTAGTGCTTTTAATCTAAACTAGCAGCAGTAAATATTTGTAAGGGATACTACAAAAAGGGCTCACCGCATCGAAAGTAGCTCGGAGTTTTTTGTTATCTCTGTACGAGATAGCTGATTATATTAGAATCCTGATTTGGGAAGCAGCGCATTTTGATATACGAAGCATTTGATGGACGATAGATTTGCTCGACAAGGCATGGCAGCTCTGGAAAAACCAGTTTGTTCACGCAAAATGCTGTTTTCAAACGAAAAGTTGAACGAACTACATGTGCGATAACCAGGTAGATCTGACCTGACTAGACCTATCGATGCTGCCCAACTGTTAGTAATAAGTCCTAGAGATATAAGCATAATTGTAGGGGTCAGTAATGGACCCTGTTTTATTCAGCTTTCCACATGATTACTGTCGTAGCTGCAATGATGAGAAGCATAACGAAACAGTTTTCTACCTGCTGCACTCCTGTCCTGGCCTGACTCAGGACTAACTTAAGTTTAAAGAAAACTCTCCAAACAGTTTAAAAATGAGCGCCAAGTTAAATAAGTTTCTGTTCAAACCTAATATATTTAGTTATTTAATATATTTACATTCATGAGTACTTTGATGGCTTACTAATAATTGAATATGACGAAATATAATAATGGATGCACTGAACTCTATAAGATGCATTAAAATCTAGTGGATTCTAGTGAATCTAGTGGATTGGATTATCGTCTGGAAATTATCGGTGTTTTATCTACTCGTGTAATTGTGACGAACAAAAAGATGCACTAGACTGATTGGACAAAATCTATAGATTTTTGTTCTTTTTTCTATTGTGTATATTGTAACGACGCTATTGTTCCTGAAATAATGTCACCCGTGTTGAATAGGGTATTTTACCGATATTGTCGATATATTTTCTATCGTTTGTCTTCTTCATAATAAACAATTAGTTCAATGGTTGTTTTTGTTTCATTTTTTCGACGCGTTTTCTTAAGTTTTTTGATATATATGCGGGTGCGATTGGGAAAAAAGGGTGAAAACGCTATGAAAGTAAACCTAAATTATTGATAAAAAATTTTAATTTGCTTCAAAAACAATATTTGATCACGGGAATTGTCTTTGTCTTTTCCTTTGGTTGATATACGATACCAGGAATCGATGACATCAAGGAAGCATGATCGATCAGGATTTGTTAAGAGAAAAAAAGGCAACCAGAACGGTAACAACGGAAAAGGCATAAGTAAGAAAACATTTGGATAGAAAACCTTCTTTTTATTATGTTAAAGAAATTCTAAATGTAAATGAAAAAGTTGACAATCACTTTATCTGTTGGCACATCATTTGAAAGAATTATTACTTATTCCATAGTTTGCTTAGTATAAGTTGGTCAAGATGACTTACTAGATAAATTTTCGTGGCCATGGAGAGTTGGATCCAATGCGACCTGGGTGAGTAAAATATTTTTATTTTTTTGTAAATGTAATAACTTGATTGAAGTAGTGTGTGAGAAAACCTTGGTTCCTTCGTCTTTAAGGGTCGTTAGAGTCCCTGTTCTTTATTTTACTCATTTAAATCCGTTCTCATGTTATTTTCTTTTGCGTGCAATTCTGAATTTGTACTAGACTGTGGAATTATCTTCTCGGATTCGCAAGATTGAACCTAGTCGGAATTAAACCTAGAAAGGAACGCAGTTTTTCTAATGTTTCTGATAGTTATTGCTCTATCAGGATCAGTGTTTATTACAAGATTTAACTTCGGGTCTGTACCTAGACTCCAATATTTAAATTTTTTCATTTTTTTTGTGTTATATTAACAACACTCGTAAAAATACGTGTCACAACAACACACAAAAACCCCTTAAGAACTAAGCCACACAACATCACTCGTTCAAAGTTTTTTAAAGAATGGATAACTCAACAGCGAATTCCATCACGTAATAAAATACGAGATAAACCAATATTTTATGAGAAAATGGAGAAAATAAAAATAAAATAAAAGGTCAAGAATTAGAAGCAAATTATGGTGACAAAATTTGTAGAACTAAAACTAAAATTGGGACTAGAAAATAAAAATTGCAATACTAACCTTACCTTACAAACATTGCAAAGCATGCCTCTTTTTTCAGATATTACTCTGTAACAATGCTACCAGTAGACATAAAAATAGATACAATCGTACCTCTTCATCCTGCACCTTGTCTGCGCCGGTCGGCACATATCATCGAGCTAGCAGAGGTTTGCTGTTTTGACGCATAGAAACCTTTTCTATGAAGGCTTTAAATAAGGTGGTTTCAAAGTCTTCATTTATCTTCGTTCACGTAGATGCATCTAGCTTGAAAAAAACACTCGAAATTATCGAGTTAGTCGATGGTACAATAAACCAAGATGAGACGGATCTGATTCAACACCGTCTGTAATCAAACAAGCTAGAGTCAACTCAAGAAAAAAAATGAAACAAGCAGAAATTGATTTATTTTATACAAATTCAACAGGGTAGCGGCTGGTGAGAGCAAAACCACTAAATATCTCACTATTGTGTCAACAATTTTTTGAGAATTGAAGGTTTGAAATTTTCGAAGATGTGTTTTGCTAAAATCGGCATTAGACGCGTTCATAAATTTGAAAGTACTGTTGTGGAGGGTCTTGTGCAACAAAACTGCAATGATCCCATCTCGAACTGAAAAATATAAGCGATAACCAGAGTCATAATGGAAATTATCAAGCTTGGCCGTCATATCAATTTGCAACATAACATAAGCATTCAAAATTTGTTCTAATACAAGAGTTCTAAATCATTAATAACAGCGTCTATCTTTTCTTTCAACGAAAGTGTGGATTATTCTGTGTTAAAGGCGCAAATCGAAATATTTTTTAGGAGAATTTTTAAATTTCGGAAAACGCTGTTGGATTGGAGTTCAAAAAAAAATCTTACGAAAAGAAAGTCTATTAAATCTATCATGGAGGGTGCTGCATAAATGAGAAACTTTAGAAGAAAGTTTGACTGTATTTCTAACAGGCTTTGATTATAATTTTCATGACAATTCTTCGTATTTTTAACAGTTTGGACGCGGTTTTGAATAGTCAAGAACGTTAAACAGAAAAGCCTGGATGATGGCGAGAAAAGTTATGCAGTGTTATAAGACTCTGTTATAAGATATTAACTGTTTTAAACTCGGCAAGGCTCCGGTTTCTAACAGAATTTAGAATATTCTGATAAAGCAGTCCCCAAACCTTAAATTTATCCAACAGAAATTTTTTTACAATCCCACCGCTTTCATTCCTCAACATACAGCCGACTTTTCAGCAGTTGAACTGCTGAAAACCCAACATTCGATGCAGAAATCTTTGTTTACATAATCTAACGAATATACCACAGTCACTCCTTATAATGAATGACAAGTTGTAAATTCTGAAAATTCTTTATGCTGTATGTTTTTAAAATACCGACAAAAATAAATATGATCTTGCAAAATGTAAATCAAGTGTAACATATTGTGTACCACCTGTACTCGATATATGAAACATTTTTTCATTTCTTTTTTGATGTTCTGTTGTAACCAATCTACATTTTTTTTTGTAATTTCATCTAGTGAAAGTAAATTCCACCACATGATTTGTATTATTAGCTTATACGAATAAATTATAACAGAAAAAATATTTAAATATTTAACAAACATAACAAGTTCTTTTTCCATATTTTTAATTTGATTATTTTGAATAAATAATTTAATAATGTTCTGGTTCATTTATCTAATTATTTATAAAATGGTTAAAAGTTAGACATAAATTAATATGATTGAACTTTTCATTATTAACGGTGATAATTTTAATTATAAAATGTAAGAGTGCTTGTGCAACATATTTTTAAATGGTTTTTGGTTCTACGGTAACTGGTTCTACAAAATATACTACTCTAACGCTGGCAAAATGTTATCTGTATTACAAATATTTTTCAATACACCTAAAACATCTCCATTTACCGTAATTGCTTATTTTTCAAGTATGATAATTCTCACGAAATTTAATCTACAACCACCTGAGATTTTACCATGTTCATATATGTTAAAAATGGCTGAAGCTCATGGATATAATATCATAAGACATCAAAATTGAAATCTGGAATTCGGAACCTTGAGATGAAGGAAAGTAAAAATAAAAGTTTAACACAGAAATGGTGCGGCCGAAATATTTATCGTCACAAATCGTGGTGACGTCCTTCACCCTGAGAACGTCTCAAGCCGGGCTAACTACTAAAATTAGGGGATCCAATGAAAGAAAAATTAAATAACATAGTCAACGAACAGGTAAGTTATATGAGAGAACTTTGTGCATCCTGCGCTGATAAAACGACAGAAAGTTTTGATTGAAAAGATGGAGTGAAGAATTATGCGTCAAATTATGCCTAAACCAATTGTCATTATCTTGAAACGCGCTGCGCAGGCTAAAAAAGAATATGGTAGCGTATTTGAGATGCATGCGAATTTTGGCACACGCTGCGCTGATGGCGCAGAAGAATTTTGTGAATATCCGTTATATTTACTACTCTTTGTGGGTGAATATTATTCGGAGGTGTGTTCAACAAGAAATTTGATATTTGATCATCACTAAATACGAAAGTGTAACCTGTTTAACCTTTTAAAAAGATCACACAATACTTGGTTAATTACAATATCCAGCACTAGTTCGAGTTGCAAATTGAAATATTAGCGGAAATTATTCCCTAAGTAAAGTGGAATAACTTAGGAGTGATAAAGGTCAACATTGAGGTGGTTTTCGTAAGTATGTGTGTAGCAAAAAAATACAAAAATATTTAAAACGATGTCAAATGGCATTCTTCGATAGGTTTCTTAATGTCACTGATGATAAATTAACAGGATTATTATTATTTTTCAACCTATCAGGTCTTTTCTGTAATGTTTAATATTTTGTATAAAATTCCTCTATAACAAATTAGGGATTAGTATTTTCTTTAAGATTTTGTTTTTGCTTGAAATAGAAATCTGTGTTTTTTTGAAATTTGAAATTTGATTTTTTATTGATAATATTTTTTGATTCTTTTTTTTTTTGCTGAAATATTAAAATGTTTTTGATTAGGCGAGGGTTGGGAGGTTATGAAACGACGCAACGAAAACACAGAACACAGGGCCCCCAGAAGTCAGTCCTTCGGACTCACTGGTCGTCACGGACCAGGGATTGGAAAAGCCAGTTTCAATGCCTGAGACGGTAACGCCCAGAAGGCTACGAAGGCGAAGGTGGAAGCTTCTGGCACTCAAGGCATTGCTCAACCCCTACCCTCGGATGGTGTTTAATCAAGAATTATTGTTGTTTATTTATATTTTTAAGTAAAATTTTCTTGGTTATCATTCTTGAGCCTACAAGGTTTTTGTTGTAATTTAGAATATATTTTATATCACTTAAGAGAAGTCCGCACCGCGATTCACCTGGTGGCAATCGATTATATAAATAGTACTAATTTTTGGCAGTAAATACTGTTGTATAAAATCCCACTACAACAATTCAAATAAGTTTTCCTTCGATGCATCAACTCCCAATGGAAGAATATAGAAAGCTGTAAGGTGTCGAAAATGTTCACTCTAGAAATTTCCGGTTAAGTCTGAACCGTTCAGGGATTGGACTAATGATGGAACTACTGACAAGTCATCATCATGTGAATAAACACATGTTTAGGCGTGTAGTAATGATATTACATGCAAATTTCATCTTCAACAAAACAAAACAATCTCTCACATTGTGTTAGGATGATTGGTTTTCCACGCCCCAGTTTTTCAACTAACCGAAAAGCAAATGATATTGGAGTAAAGTTTTCACTATATGACTTGAGGCTTGAGTTATAAAAATTTGTATAAACATAACTGAATTTGTATAATACATAACTGAACGAACCGAAAAGACAATACAAAATTGGGGAATATGTTTTTGCCGAATGCTTGCATCTTGTTTGTCAAGGTTTTCACACCATTATTGCATGACATTAAAGCATAACCGCAAAATCGTTACCGTTTAATGTAATGCAATTCAAACTTTACAATATTGACCAAATTCACATTTATGTGTTCGGGAATAGGGCACCTGACTGTACTTTCCGTCAATCTTTATTTACAGTCACCAGACCCTCGCCGGATTCATTTGATGATTACCATATATTTTACACTTCGTGAGCCACCTGTCCTTGACCAGTCCAACTACGTTTGCATCTGCCATTTTTCTCGATTCATCCGCTTTTTCGTTCGGCCTAATCTATTGGAACAACCGATTGAATTAAAGAATACTAGGGGACCCCTGTGCATTTGCACAAAATATTTTTTCATAAATTAATAACATAAACCCTGTTTGCAACGTCTAGTTCAAGCAAAGCATAAACTGAAACTGAAATGAAATTTAATAAAATAAAATTTAAAGATATTCAAAGTTTGTTTCGTTTATTTTAACCGTCGTTTAATTTATATATTTTTATATTTTTTTGTATTCTATCCTTTTCCTTCCGTATTCTCTTTTTTTCCTATGATATGGCTACGCTTTTTCGTAGCTTGTGTATTATATATATGATTTTATTAATGAAAAAACTTCAGACAAAAAAATAAACATAAAAAGCAATGCAACTAGGATTATGTTATTACTCTCCAACAACGCCCAGTTCCCGGAAATAATTTAATTTTTTTAGATTGCGCGACTAAACAGTAACTGAATGTCCTCGTTAAACGCTATTGCGAAATTGGACGATGAAAATTTGCCATCTTGGAAAATTCAGATGCGTTCGGTGCTCATCCACAACGACATGATCCGATATCATCCACAAGCTGATCGAAGCATTTGAGCGTAAGAGTCCTGCAAAGGTGATGTGTTAACAACTCAATTGTTGACAATTAAAGAGGATGATGGAACGAAAATGACAGAGTTCCTGAAGACATTTTTGATCTTGTTGGACGAATCAAGACTTACGACGAACATCTTTCTGAGGGGCTTCTAGCTAGTATTTTGTTGAACGCTTTACCGAAAAGCTATGAAAATTTCAAAGATGCAATTATAACGCAGGTGAAAATTCAACCATTGGATTCGATTAAGAATAAGTTGATTGAGGAATCAATAAGGAGGAACTCTGAGGTTTCAAAGGACGAAAGAGTTTATACCAGAAACGTAAAAACTCTTCGAAAGAAAATCCGAAAAAGCCGCTGAAATGTTTCAAGGGTCATAAAACTGGATATTTTTCCAAAAATTGTGCGTCAAACGAGAAGAAGAGATGCTGGAAACAAGACATCTTTCGGATTGTTCTATGCATTCAAAGAGAATATGGACAACACCTGGATATTCGATGGTGGCGCTACGTGCTATGTATGCTGTAAAAAGGAGATGTTTTTTGAAACTAATCCAATCTCGGACAAATTGGAATTGGCGAATAGCAGTTCCATGAAAGCTAAAGGAATAGGAAGAGTCATTCTTCAAACGGAATATGGAAGTATTGAGTTGAAGAATGTCCATTATATCCCAGAAGCGAAATTGAATTTCCTATCGATACCTATAGCGACTGCAGGTTGATTGAAGATCCAGACATCATTTGACACAACGGACTTGAGAAGAAATGATGAGAAATTGATTCTCAGAGGTTTTAGAGCAGATGATTTGTACGTATAAAAGTAAAGAAACAAATCTTGGCAACTGTCAGAGGTGGATCTGATCCACGAAAATGGCAAGATAGGTACGGGCATCTAAATGTTAAAAGCTTGAAAGATTTGAAGAACAAAAATATGGCCGATGGCTTAGATTTTGCGGATCCCAGTTCTGATTAGCAGTGTGAAATTTGCATGAAGGGAAAGATTTTTTCTAAAACCAATTCTAAAAGAAAGTAAATCAAGAAGTACGAAGTTGTTGGAGATTGTCCATGCAGATCTATGTGGACCGATGAGAACAGTGTCTTCTGTTGGATTGAAATACTTTCTTCAAACAACTGATGATTACTCACGTATGAAGTTCGTGTATTTTTTGAAAACGAAGTCGCAAGATCTCGAAAAATTCAAAGTTTTCCAATTTCCGAAAATCATTGTGGCATGCGTGTAAAAGCGATTAGAACTAACAATGGCGGTGAGTTTTTGAATGAAGATTTCACGAAGCCTCTTGAAAATAGTGGCATCCGGCAAGAGCTTACCATTCCTTAAACTCCACAACAGAACGGAGTTGCTCGATGCATGATGTTGCAGTCTGGTGTACCCATGTTTCTGTGGGTGGAAGCAATCAACACAACAGTCTACCTAAGAAACAGAAATCCAACAAAGATTCTTGGAGACAAGACGCCTCATGAAATATAGTTTGGAGTGAAGCCAGTTGTCACGGATTTGAAGGTGTTTGGTGCACGAGTTGTTTCATTGGACGGACAAGAAGCCAGGTCACGGAAAATTTGAAGCCAGAGGCGTTGAATATTTTTGTTGGGTACGATCAGCAATCTAAGGGCTATATATGTTTTAATCTGCAGAACAAGACGATCAACATTAGCCGTAATGTGAAGTTTATTGCAAATTAATTCTCAGAACATAAAGGTGAGAAATTGAATGAACCTGAACTAATATTTTTCCATTGACATTCAAAGTTCAAAATGCTGAGTTAGTGCAGACAATTTCTTTGGATGGAGAAGAGGAGTGTGAGAGCGCAGATGATGACGTTCCAGAAAATGCGCAATGTCTACAACAAGTTAATCGAAAAAACTCCGACTCCAGAGGTTAGTCAAAGACCGGTACGAACGAAGAAGGTTCCTGAGAGATACGGAGAGTTTGTAGCTGCTGTAAACAAATCAATTGCTTACTCTGAATTATCAACACCACAAAAGTCAAGGAAAAAGACAATGACTAAAGAAATTTCACAGTTGGAAGAGAAAGATACATGGGTTTTAAGCTAATAAGCCAAAAGACCGCAGAGCTATCAAATGCAAATGGGTCTTTGCGATTAAGCGATACAAGGATAGTAGTATTGAAAAGTACAAGGCCAGACTTGTAGCCAAAGGTTTCACCCAGAAGGAAGGAGTTGATTTTGAAGAGATGTTTGCGCCTATTGCCCGATACTCCACAATCCGTTTGTTGTTTGCAGTAGCTCTGGAGTTGGAGATGTATGTTCACCAAATAGATGTGGTTGGGGCATATTTGAATGCACAACTTCAGAATGAGATCTTTATGAATCAGCCCGAAGGTTTTGTGAGTGAAGAATATCCAAAAAAGGTGTGCAAACTTCAAAGGTCGCTATATGGACTCAAACAATCTAGTCGTGAGTGGAATGTAACGCCGCATAAGGAGTTCGTTCAAATGGGCTTCGAAAGACTCATAACTGAGAATTCTTTTTATGTAAGAAATGATTCGAAGAATGGCATCACAATTTTAGTAGTTTATTTCGACGACATATTGGTAGCTTCGACGTCTCTGGAAGTTGTTATCTCAGTGGAGAAAGAAATCAAGAACAAATTTGATTGTGTGGACAGAGGTGCTCTCAATTAATTTCTGGGTATGGAAGTATTGAGAGAGGGGGAGAATGGAGCTTTACGAGTTACTCAGAAGCAGTCTATTCGAAAAATGATGGAGGAATTCAGCTTGGAAGATTGAAGAATATGTAGTACACCAATCAGTTCTGGCACAATCCTATCAAAGTGCGTGCAGTGTGATGAAGAATGTAAGAAGGTAATAATATTCTTCACTCGATTTTTAAATTGTCTCATATGAATTCTAATCCTCAGAAGGATCACTTCACTGCTGCAAAGCACGTTGCTAAGTATTTGCTGAACACCACTGACTATGGCATTTCGTACGTCGTAAATCACTATTCACTTTCTGCGATGCAGATTGGGCTAGTCAAACACAGAGTAGGCGTTCTTTGACTGGTTACATTTTTTGTTTAGCTGGTGGTCCAGTTACGCGGGAGAGCAAATTACAGCCTACAATCGCCTTGAGTAGTACCAAAGCAGAATATATGGCCCTTTGCTCTACTTTTTTTTTCCTTCCCTACTGGGAAGGATGCTGTATATCTTCGAAACATGCTAACAGAACGGGAGATTTTCGAGAAAAAATTAACTGATCTTCAATATGTTTCATCAGAAGAGAACATGGCAGATATCATGACGAAAAATCTTAATAAAATCAAACATAGCTTCCATGCCAAGAAGATGAATATTAATTGAAGGGGCGTGTTGGAGAGTCAATTAATAATATAATCCTAGTTGCATTACTTTTCACGTTTATGTTTTTTGTCTGAAGTTTTTTCATTAATAAAATATTCTTTAATTCAATCGGTTGTTCCAATAGTGGTGTGGTGACTATTAACTCTCCAAGTTAATTAAAAAAACTTTGACTTCATAGCATAATAATTATATGTATATAAAATATGCTTTCTTACAATAGTTCTAGGGCCAATTGAATATCATTACTGTCTCATATAGTCCCTGGGCCGGCATCGATTTCATGTGATGATTACCACATATTTTGTATCGGCCGCTTTTGCGTTCGGCAAGCTCCGAAAAATGCCGATGCGGGCGATTTTGTAAATTTACTACCAATTTTTTTTTAACTGTTAGGGTTGGAAATTTGTTTAAGAACACGAGGGTAAGCTTGTCCGACCAAAATGTGTCTGCTATTGTCGAGTCCGACAACTGACATTTTGGATGTTTGGGTTGTTGGATTAGACAAAAGCAGACAAATTTTTGTCGGACAAGGTTACCCTTCTCGTGTTCTAAATCAAATTTTCAACCCCCATAGATAAAAAAAAATTTATAAGATCTCGGGCAATCGGCATTTTTCGGAGCTTGACGAACGCAAAAGCGGCCGATTTGAGAAAAATCGCAGAACAAACGTATTCGGGCTCGTCAAGGAGAGGCGCCTAACGAAGTATAAAATATGTGGTAATCATCACATGAAATCGGCGCCGGCCCAGGGACTAATATTTTATGCAAACAAAATATTAAATCAAAACCAACTATAACAAATCAATTAAAATCCAGTTTAAAAAAGATTAATACTCCAAACTTCAAACTCAGGTATATTGCTGTCTTTAAAAAAAATAATAATTCTATTCACAGAATATAAGTAACTTAATTACTAACTTAATTACTATTATTAACCAACTTCCTCGTTTTGGAAACACAATAATAAAATTTTGAGTTATTGAATCGTATTCGATTTAAGTTTGTTTTAAAATAATTTCTATTGACATAATATTTCATTTAAATATAATTTTTAGAAAAGAATTTCTATTGTTTGAAGATCCCAAATAAATTTAAAATTTATTTAATTAGTTTTGTTATTATTTATTAATCGTATGCGGAAACTAAAATTAAATATTGATTTTACGGAGTGTAGTTGATAAGTACCTAATGATAAGTTTTTCATGTTCATGAACCCGACTATCAATTTGTTCAGGTATGCTCTATTATGATCCGGGCCGGATCAGGGGGTAATAAGGTAAATCCTTATAGGGCATTTGCATCCGGCCCCTATCATAAATTATACCCGATTTCACTACTAGGGCGTGCCGTCTTTGTCCTGATCCGGTCCGGATTTCGAATACCTATCTTATCCCTAGTAGTAAATGCCGGACCAGAATCATATCTAATTTTACAATTAAGGTATGCCTTATTTGTCCTGATCTGAGCACTATTTCATTTTAATAAATTTCAGTTTGTTAAAATTCACTAGAGTATATAGTTTGCGAAATTTCACATATTACTTAGTTATCGCTTCTTTGCGTTATGAAATATATAGGTAAGTATAAAGTTAGATTATTTTTATAAAAATTTTTCTTCCTAAAGGAAGGAGTAGTAAATGTTTTAATTTTTCTAATGTATGGTGAAGTAAATTCGCTATGTTTAATTATCCGGTCCTGGTCCGGTTCTAGTCGGTTCCGCTAAAAAAAAGTGACAGCATAATTTTTTCCAAAATTTCTATTTTCTATGAAATCTATGACATACCAACTCACCCTCGTATATCTAATAGAATTTTATAAAATTGTTGTTAATTATTGTAATATATTAAATAAGAATTTTTAACGATCTTCAAAAGAATTCTAAATTTTAAAAAGATAATTAAATAGACATGGATTTTAATTAAATGGTTTCGGTTCTGATTGTTTGAATAACAATAAAAACGGTTTATATATTTGGAAATTTATTACATATTAAATCACAGTTACGCGGTTAAATTTTATTTTATGTATTTATGTTCGTAAGTTTATTTGCAAGAACAACAGTTGTCTTGTTCTATTTATAAAAATAATTGCTCATCCCGTTGATTGATTTGTGATTAAGAGTCAACAAAATAACACGTTTTGTTTGGAAAGAGTTGGCTGGGAAAGTAAAGCGTGACGTTTTATCATTTGCTTCAATAATCAGTACCCTTCCCTTTGATAGTTGTGTGTTTCGCTAATTAAATCTTTCGCTAATAAAATACAAAATTCAGCATCAAACCTTACCTTATATTCTTGTAGTAAATTATTCCATTTCTTTATAATTTTTGACAATGGGAGCGGTACATTTAATTCTTGTTCTACAACACTGAAACGAAATAAAAAAAAAAAAAGAATGTATTCACATATTTCATTAATTATTGATATACTAACTAAATTAATTATGCACTAATTAACTCAGTGAATTAATAATAATACTGTCATGAATTTTTTTTAAATATTTATTGTTTCGTTATTTAATTTCTTTTCGTTCAAAATAGAACTTTCTTTATTCGTGATGATGATAGTAAAACGGAACTTTAATTTGTGTGAATATTTTAAGTAAAATTGAAAGTGTGTCAAGAATAATAAATTCTTGGTCGCCAATCGTTTTTATTGTGTTTGTTCAGAAAAAGAAAAGACTAGAATTGAAATATAATTAAATTATAAACAAATTATTTAATTAACAGAAAAATAAACGATTTTTTGTACAAAGTATTCGTAATAATTTTAATAATGGTTTTGATTTCATCATGATGATTAAAGTTTTTATACATTTTGCAACTGTAGATGGCTTATTGAAACACAACAAAGAAATGTGCGTCATCAAAATTTAATATTTATGTATAAATTTTTGAGCAGTTTTATTAAACGTCTTTAAATGGATGATGAAATTTATGAGTTAAAATTAGTGCAGAGAAAAAATATCGGTATATCGTTATTTATCGATATATCGAAAAATAATATCGGAATGATAAAATACCGACATATCGATAAATCGATATACCGACATCGATATATCGACATATCGATATATTGATACATCGATATATCAATATATCAACATGTCGCTAATTCATTAAAAATATAAATCGATATATAGATTTATATATATATATATATATATATATATATATATATATATATATATATATATATATATATATATATATATATATATATATATATATATATATATATATATATATATATATATAAATATATATATATATATATATATATATATATATATATATATATATATATATATATATATATATATATATATATATATATATATATATATCTATATATATATATATATATATATATATATATATATATATATATATATATATATATATATATATATATATATATATATATATATATCGATATATCGATATATCAATATATTGATATATCGATAAATCAACTTTTCCTATTAGTTCTAAGAAAACGTACCGGGGGTCACCAACGAGGAAGTGTATTGAGCACTTGGTGGTAAGCCAGATCGGGCAGTGGACTGTTGAACGAACGTAGCAAGAAACGTTTACGCTTTGTTAACTGGTCGTAAAATTTTTCCATATGAACTAAGAACTATGTTCCCACTTAACTGCGCAAATCTCATTCCATAAGCGCACAGAGAAAAAATTATGCGGCAGTAAAAAAAATATACAAATTTTTTAAATTGAAATCTACACTTTAGCACTAGAAATACAATATATAAAAATATAACATGAAAATCTAGAATCTAATATTTGTTTCTACTCCACGTTTGCTTAACCCCTTGTGCATCAATCACGAGTCTGACTCGTGGACATTTATTTTGCTTTGTGAAACAATCACGAGTCTGACTCGTAGAAATTTATTTTACTTTCTAAGACAATCACGAGTTAGACTCGTGATAACAAAATAAATTAAATTCATGGAATCACTTGACTTCATTTCAAAACTGTGATCGAACGAATGAACCGATTTTAATGAATTTTTTTTGTTTAAAAGGTACATAGTGACGCCTTATGAAAATATTACTTTAACAAAAAATATTCATATTTTTAGATGATTTTTTAAAATTTTATTTGTTCAAACATGGTGATTTCAAAAAGTATCGTTTTCTTCTCTTTCATAAATATATATATAAAATGGTGGAATCAATATGGCAGCTACAGGCTTACGGCCTCACTCTGAAAGTATAGAAATTTGGCTACCAACACAAATTTAAAATATCAACAGATGTGTTGTTTTACTTAGAATGTTGATAATTATAAGTAGTTTCAACTTCCGAGTGGTGCTAAATTTTTTATTCAAAATGGCGGCTCGTAAATATAAAAATATAAAATTAAAAAAAAAACATATAACAGATCTCCCGTTTTTATATTTTCTTCCATAATCTAGAACATTCATTAACTTTTTCCAAAAAAACCTGGAAAATTGCACTTTGGAGATGTTTTTTGGAAATTATAGAAGTTTTGTCTATAATTTCCATAACAATCTTTCCGTATATATTAGCCGATTTTTTTTAAAAATAATTTTCTTCAAAAAACTTCAAAATAAATAAATAAATAAATAAATAAATTAATAAATAAATAAATTAATAAATAAATAAATAAAAATAAATAAAAAAAATAAATATATATAAATAAATAAATAAAAATAAATAAATGAAAAAAAAATAAATAAAAATAGATAAAAATTATTAAAATAAATAAAAATAAATAAAAATATATAAATAAATAAAAAATAAATAAATAAATAAATAAAAAAATAAAAATAAATAAATAAATAAATAAATAAATAGAAAAATAAATAAATTAATTAATAAATAAATAAATAAATAAAAATAAATAAAAATAAATAAAAATAAATAAAATTAAATAAAAATAAATAAAAAAAATAAAAATAAATAACTTAAATAAAAAAAATTAAAATTTATAAATAAATAAATAAAAATAAATAAATAAATAAAATAAATAAAAATAAATAAAAATTTAAAATAAATAAAAATTATTAAAATAAATAATAATAAATAAAAATAAATAAATAAGCAAAAACAAATAAAAATATATAAAAATAAATAAATAAATAAAAAAAATAAAAAATAAATAAATAAATAAATAAAAAAGTAAATAAATTAATTAATAACTAAATAAATAAATAAATAAATCAATAAATAAATAAATAATCAAATAAATAAATAAATAAATAAATAAATAAATAAATAAATAAATAAATAAATAAATAAATAAATAATTAAATAAATAGATAAATAAATAACTAAATAAATAAAGAAATAAATAAATACGCAAGTAAGTAGGCAAGTAAGTAAATAAAAAAATAAATAAAAATAAATAAAAATAAATAAATAAACTACCAACATGCTTCGTCCAAGAACGCATATGTTGATATTTAAAATTTGTGCTGGCAATTCTAAATTGCTATACTTTCAGAATGAGGCCGTAAGCCTATATCCGCCATATTTATTCCACCATTTTGAATTTTGAAAAGGGGCACACGACATTGGAAACAAGAGACAATAAGCTACAATTTTCGCCCATAACCTTCTGAAAAACCTAAATCATTCTGAAGAGCAGGGGGTCGCCGAGTTGCAAAGAAAGCCTCATATATATAGTTATTACTTAATTCAAATAAATAAGTAATCATTTCAAACACATAATTTATTTTAACACATAAAACTATATGTTTTATGTATTAAAATTTAATACCATTAAAACAAAAAAAGTTCAATAGAATCCGTGCACTAGTTTTTAGTAAATCTAAATTTACAGTAAAATAAATCTTTCAAACATAAAAAAATAAAACAAAAAATTAAGATTTTTTTTAAATCGCAAGGTTTAAAAGCTTAAAACTAATATAAAATATAATCAGTATAGTACTTTTAAAAAGCCTAACTTAAGTACCTTTCAAACAAAAAAAATTTATTAAAATCGGTTCACCCGTTCGAGCACAATTTAACTTTTAACTTTCATGTTTCTTAAAAAAGTTCGAGCCACCCTGTAGCTTAGAACTAGTGAGAAAATAAAAAAATAAAAAACACGTGTTAATTTTTTTTTATTATACTAACGATCATCAAAGTTTCAAGAAAATCGGAGCATTTTTTTAAAAGAATTATTTTTGGCACAAAATTTTTCAAACAAATAGTTCAACCAAACATAAATTTTTTTAAACAAATAAAACCTTAAGGGGTTAAAGACAAAAAATTTGAAGAACACACTTTTTGAAGAACGAACTAAAAAGTAAAAAATAAATTTTACATTGACACAACGTTATGTTGCAAAGAAACAAACGATATTTTCATACAAACGTTATATCTTTTATAATTATATTTTCTTTCAAATTGTAAGAAAAAAAATATTTAAATAGTATTTTACACATCTTAGCATAGAAACAAATATTAGATTGTTGACTATTAGTATTTTTGATATACTTATAAACAATTTTCCGTTCCCATTTGTTACATAAAATAGAAGTGGGTGGCGCAGTCAGTACAGGAGGAAAACTAATTAAAATTATCTAACTCCAATAAAATTTGAAATTTTATTGATATTTTTAAATTTTTATAGAAGGGTTAGATGTGAATTTTTGAAATATTTTCCTTTATATTCTTCTGTGTCCTCGATATGTCGAGAATAGGAACTTTCAATTTTTGTTCAAATTCCCACCGCAATGACGCTACAGATGAGAGGTAAGAAAAAATATTTCAAAAAATTAATACAAAGCACAACTAGAAAATTTTAAAAATTATCAGTTGTAATTTATCAGTACCACTTGCTTGAGGAATTTTCCAAAAAATTATTAGAATTTATCAACGAACGAGGGGAATTCGTTTAGAAAATTTTTTGTCATTTTTCATTTCTATATTTATTTTTTATGAATTATACGTTGGCCTACTGTGATATTTTTTTTTTTTCATTATTTTATTTTTTTTAATTATTGTATAATACAAGTATAAAACAATTATTTTACAATGAAATAAATATTTGCAAGTGCATATAATGCGAGAGCAAATAAAGAAAATTTACGAATTTACAATCTAATCTTTGAAGGATTACTTGACATGTATAAAATTTTGATATTGATTAAAAAGTATGAATAATCTTATATTTAATTTTAACATTTTAGTTACAATTTCAGTAGAACACAGAGTATAGATCAATTTAGGTTAACAGTTTATTACAATTTGTTACAATTAATTTTGATTTATAATTTCAAAAAATATATTAAATATTTTTTATATACAGTTTTTTACATATCAGGTAATTATTTCAAAATTAGATTGATAATTTTTAATTACCCAGTAGGCCAGACCCAATTCAAATTTTATTGGTGAAATTGAATGATGCCAATACATTTTAGAGAATTTCATTGGGTTAAATTAAAACAAAACTAAGGCAAAAAATTTTCAGTCTAATTTTGAAATAATTAACTGATATCACAGTAGGCCAGACGTATAATTCATAAAAAATATATAAATAAATGAAAAATGGCAAAAAATTTTCTAAACGAATTCCCCTCGTTCGTTGATAAATTCTCATCATTTTTTGGAAAATTCCTCAAGCAAGTGGTATTGATAATAGCCCTTGGCCCACGGCCTCGTGCTTTTATCAATATACTTGCTTTCGAAATTTTTGGCAAAAAATTATTTCGAATTATCGCCGCCCTTGGGAAATTACAACTGAAAATTTTTTGTTATTTTTCATTTCTTTATATATTTTTTATGAATTATACCTCTGGCCTACTGCGATATCAGTTAATTATTTCATAATTAGTATTCCAAGGACGGTCTGAAATTGAACAAAGTAAAGTATACATTTTAGCAAGATGTTTAAGGTAAATAGTTTGAAAAAATGTACTGTCATTTTTTGTTCGATGTGCAGAACAACTGATGAATTTGTCAAAACGGCTTCAAGCAAGGGAGAAGAAACATTCAAAATTAGTATGTCTGACAAGCCCCTGGATGTATTTAACATTATACGCCAAACAAAACACTGAATGTATATGATGTAGTACGCCTAACACGGCACTTAATGTATATGATGCGATACGCCTAATAAGACACTGGATGAATATTTTATATTACGTGTAACTTATGGCACTGGATGTATACGATGTAATACGAACACGGCATGGATGTATATTAAATAATTCGCCTAACAAGGCAATGAATATATATGATGTAATAGGCTAACACGGCACTGGCTAGACATGCAATAGCTGGCACCGCCACCACAAGACTTGATCTATCCAACTCTATAAACACCAAAATTATTAATTTTATTTTTATTATAAATTATTCAAATTCTACTAGATTTTAGAGGAAAAAGGGTAAATAATCCTTACCAGTCTAAGGTAAAAAACATTTTATAAAAACTTTCTCCAAACTCCTACTCAAAAAACCACATCCAACATGGTTGTCAAAATTTAATAAAACTCGAATGAAAGTAACATCATCTTTCCGGAAACACAGTGTACATAATCTGGTATAATTAACTAAACCCACATATAGATGACATTAATGATATAGTCGAGAATTTATCTTTTATATATGAATACGTAGGCACTATTTTTGTGTTACCATTTCAAAATATTTGCCCCAACAAAAGGGGGCAATATGTATATCTTTGGAAAGGTCTTGAGTAGTAGATATGTCGAAAAATATTTATTTTTGAGTTTTGACGATTTTTTGAGAAAAAGGCGAAAGGTAAGTTTTTTGAGTTTTTTTTTCGGTTATTTTGTTTTTTCCAAGTTATTATAATTGATTACATGTCAGATGGATTAGGAAAAACAAACGAAACTATTCAATCGATTATTAAAACACCAAAGCATTCAAACGTTAATGAAACCAGAACTTCTGCAGTTCAGTGAACTATTACGTCAAATCTAATCAAGATATAGTAAAAAATGTTGTATAGGCTCATTTCAACCCAAAGTATCCTATAATGTTAACCACACATTCTTCCAACTTTTTTTTATGGAAAGAATTTTATAATGCAGAGAAAATTTGAACCATCATCGGCGAATCATCATAATTGAATTCGAATTAGTGAAATTCAAAGAAGTGCAGATTTACAGTGCATAAAGGACAAGCAACATTTTCTAGCAAGACGAACAAATATTTAAGTTATAGTAATATTCTCAAAGTATATTATGAAAATTTGCGAACAAACTTTTTTCATTATAGACAAATTTATTTTTCATTGATAAAATATCACAAATTATATGTTTGGTGATAATAAAAGCCAATATGTTAGTTTTTGTTTCATTTTTTTTATACAGACACAGGGAGGGAAAAATAATTATTTTTTGTGGTAGGGTTTTTCCTTATAGATTTAAAAATTCGCCATAATTGTACAATTTCAAATCAAATGAAAAAGTTACGCACGTCTATGGGAAGAGTTTCTCAGAGAGCAAAGAGAGGAAAACAAACAAAAAAAATGATTTGACATAAGTCAATGCATGCTAAATATTAGTTGTGGTGATCGGTTGGCCGAAACCCTTTTTTGGAATTTGGACGATTTTGTGTGTGTTTTTCTTAGATTTTTTCAATTATTTTGTTTTCTCGAGCTATTTGTTTCAAAACTCAAAATCATTTGAATCAATAAATTAAACTCTGAAATATTGTGTATAGTACGTATTTTGTTGGGACTTCTATTTACAATGGCCGAATTTCGATCACTGTGCCTTTCCTAGTATTTATAAATGCTAAGTACCGCCAGTTAGTTTTTTTGGTAAATTGAATTATTTTTAGCTTAACTAAATTATTTAGGGTAGCGAAAATCTGAAATTCTACGTCCACGCCGTGCTACTTGGGTAACGCTAACAGAATTAGGTTGGTGTAGTTGAGAGGGGCAGAGTAAATACTGCTTATACTCAATGATTCTGCACCATGGCGAGTCATTTGCGCAATAATACCAGTGCAACTCAAGCGTCTGTTCTCCATGTTAGGGGCGGCTTGGAGCGGGTGTCTGTCATGGATCAAGCGGCTCGCTATATAAACGTGTAAAAAGGTTGTTTTTGGTGACCTTAAGATGCAGAACGAACCTATTCACGAAAATTTGGATTGGGCGAAGGGCTAACACCCCATTTCCGTAAAAAAGTTATTGTCATGAATTCTGTACACAGGCCTCGGAATATCTCGGATTCATTATTGGAACGACCTCGGAAACTGTACCCGGACTACGATTTAAAAATGGAAACCTGAAACGTGCTAAGCTTTAGAAGACCAGGAGATTTCCTAAAACTCACACAACAAGTCGAGAGCTACACACTGGATATAGTGGCATTACAAGAACTAAGATGGCCAGGTAGTGGAATCCATGACACAGCGAAAGGATACACTCTGTATTATTGCGGTCATCAAAACGGAGGAGAATTTGGAGTTGGCTTTCTTATACACCGTCGCGTGAATCAGCGTGTTATCGACTTCTGCCCAATTAATATGCGGTTATGCACACTGAGGATCCGCACGCAAAAACTCAATGTAACGATCGTCAAAGTTCATGCACCTACTGATGATAAAGCAGATGATATTAAAGACCTGTTCTTCCTAGAACTCAAAGAAGTCGTCAATAACATCCCGCGGCACGATATAAAAATCGTGGTAGGTGACTTTAATGCTTAACTTGGTAGGATTGCAGAACTTAAAACACATATCGGCCCTAACAGCTTGCATCATACCAGCAACAATAACGGTTTCCGCGCAGCCGAACTGGCTATGAAGTATGATCTAGTAATTTCCAGCACTTTCTTCCCTCACAAGAGAATTCACAAGGCAACGTGGAAATCAAATGACGGAAGCATTAATCCGACCTGTGCTTACATTTGGAAGTGAAAGCTGGACATTGACTTCCTCCGATTGTAGAATTTTATCAACTTTCGAGAGGAAGGTCATACGAACAATTTATGGTTCATGTAAAGTTGCTGACAATCAGTATAGAATCCGAATGAATCATGAAATCAGACAGCTTCTTGGAGGCTGCGATGTAATCGGATTCATTAAATCTAACCGGATTAGATGGTTTGGTCATGTAGAAAGGGCTCCTTTGGATAGAATGATAAAAAAGCGTCCCAACAACAACCAGCTGATGTTTGTCGAAGAGGAAGACCTAGACAACGCTGGCGTGATGACGTCATCCAAGACCTTCGTGATATAGGATGTTGAAACTGGGGTCAACTGGTCATGGAACGAGATGATTGGAAGCTAATTGCACAGACGGCAAAATCCCTCCATGGGATGTAAACGCCAGAGAGAGAGAGAGAGAAAAATTATTTAGCTACTAAACAGGGTAAACAAACATCAGAAAATGATTACAGAAGCCAAAAAAGTTTTGTGGATTCTCTAAAATGCTTTAAAAAACGGTAAGGAATTGCTTACGAAATTTTATCAAAGCTTGATTAGAGGTCAAACTTTTGATAAGGCTAGTGCAATGGCTGGGAAGATGAATGGGTGTGTAGGCTTGCATCCTTAAGGCAAATCAATTTACACTATTTATACCATGCAGTTCGCATTCTGTAAATTTATGTGGTGAATACGCTACAAAAAGTAGTACATTGATGATCATACTTTTGCGGAATCGTGCAGGAATTATTTTTATTTTTTTCTCGATCAGTTAAGAGATTGGAAATTTTTATGTCGGTTTTCAAAATATCTCTCAAAAGTCACAGTGATACGTGATGGTCATCAAAATCAAGAGCTGTTAAAGCTCTCAATTCGCAAATTATTGAAAAAACCATCTTTCGATTGCAATTCATCATTACAACATCAAAAGCTGGAGAGCTCAGTATCATAGTATCTGCGAAGGATTTGTTTTTAGTCAAATTCATGATTTCAGAGTTTTAAATAAAAATTTTGAATTAAAATGGGAGGATATTGCCTGTTAAATAGAGTTTTGCATTTAAATATTTAAAACATGAGTTTTGAGATGTTTTGTGGGCTCAAGTGTTATTCGTGACTAGGGCGCAAGTAAGTCTAGTCCCGGCTCTGAATAAACATGTACGGCTCTGAATAAACATGCATACACATGATAGTAACTTCAAATCCTCGAAATTTTGCCTGCAATTCTTTGCCTGAACTAAACTTTAAATATCGGGGTCACCATTGAGAACGTTTGTTAAGAATTTGGTAACAAGTACCAAATCGATAAATAAGTAGTCTGTGCTTCAGCCAAACACTTAAAACCCTGGATTTTGAGCTTTATCTTTAAATTGTAAGCGTTGTTAAATAGTTATTTATGATACAAGCGCGTGATATGGTAGTTTTTTCGATTAAGCGTAAAGTCTAGAAAAGCTACATGAAATCGAAGTAGTTTTTCACAAGTATTTCCCATAAAATATTTTTTTACAGCTTATTCATGTTTATGTTGTATAAAGTTTTGCTAATATTGTCAAAAATTTTGTTTGATTTGAAATTAGTTATTGAAAGTTACTTTACGCTTTAGATCGACAAAATAAAATTTTGTAGCACATGCACAAAAAATTTCCACTTTTCTTCTAAAATAAAATAATCAAAAATATGTATGTTTTACATAGACTTAAACACTATTTTGCATTTTTGGAAATAGCAGTTTTCGTATACGAAAATATTTATTGTACACCGAAAATAAGTAAGCGCACCATCTTCTAGTGAGTTTCGTACTAAAATATATTATTGAACTATATTGTTGATAAATAAAAAATTGAACTTGATAGGAATCAGTTCGTCTAAAAAAGTGTGCATGCAGAATCAATATGCAGCTGTATGGCAATACACATTTTATACATCAATGCTATATGGATTATGTTATTTTATAGTGAGCGGCAAATAATTATTAGTTCTAATTTTGTTTAAAGGAACATCCCGGATTAAAAATATTTAGAATACGATCGATTTTTCTAGATTCAACAGAATAGTGTTTAAACAGATTTTTTTAGACAGAACTAATTAATTGTAAACGAAAAACTGTATCGTAAACATAAAATCGGGTAAATAGAAGTTGTATTTTAATTGTGAATAACGTTTTAAGTGTTGTTTATTTATTGTGGATTGTTTTCAACGCTGTGAACTGGAAATTTTTTGCAATCAATCGTTGGAGTTTTGAAGTTGTTGAATATTTTTGTTTGCAGAATTAAAGTAATGTTGACTAGTTCATCGAATTCAAAGAGATTTGGGAAATATGTTTATCGAGTTAAAAGTTAAAATTAAAACAAACTATTCTCTTATTTGGAAAACTAGTTCGCACTATCTAATTATACAATTTACTATTACTTCGGTGTGAAAGACCTAAGTATTACATTCATGAGCCAAAAGTGAAATTCTTACCCCCACTTTTTTTGGCATTTCTCGCCGTTTTAGGACGTACTGATTCTAAAAAAGCAAAAAAAATATATGTCTGTATGTCAGCCGGCCGGTCGGCCATCCGGAATTGCCTACGAAATCTAGAAACCGCTGGAGGGATTTCAAAAAATTGGTATCAAGAGACAGGTCCGAAAGGACGCTGTGTTCGATAACTATACCGGAAGTGTATCAAAAAAATCATTATGTGTGTCAAAAATAGCAGATTTTCATATTTTTGACTTAAAAAACGTTCATTTTAAGTGATTACGAGTGGGAACATTGAATTTCGATAAATCGTGATGGTCGGGATGGTATGTGAGATCAAAAACTATATTATTGCATTATAATTTTGTCAAAAAAATGTTGTCAAGTGTGTCAAAAGAAAGATTTTTATTTATTTTTTACCCAATTTTTTGAATAAAAAAAAAAAAAAATAAAATTAATTATTTGTTTGAAATGAATTTTATTATTATTATTGAGAATTATGGCATTATAAGTTTTTCAAAAAAATGTTGTCAAGTGTGTCAAAGGATAGATTTTTATTTATTTTTTGGAAAAAATTTAATTTTTGGTAAAAAATTCAATTAATTATTTGTTAGAATTTTATTATTATTATTGAGAATTATGGCATTATAAGTTTGTCAAAAATATGATGTCGTGTGTCAAAAAATGATTTCATTTATTTTTTTAGCAAATTTTTCGTAAAAAAAAATGTAGCTGTTTTTATGACGTAAATGTAATTGAAAATGAAATTGGACATGGACATTTTTGAATTTATTATAGTTTTTGAAATATTTTTGGAATTTTGAAAAAAGTTTGTAGTTTTGATTTTGTAATAATTTTTGCAATATTTTTAGAATTTTGGAAAAAGTTTTAATTTTGATTTTGTAAGAATTTTTGGAATATTTTTAGAATTTTGAAAAATTTTAAATTTTTTATTATAATTTTTGGAATTTTGAAAAAAGTTTCAATTTTTGATTTTGTAATGATTTTTGCAATATTTTTAGAATTTTGGAAAAGTTTGAATTTTTAAGAATTTTTGGAATATTATTGGAATTTAGAAAAAGTTAAAATATTTGACTTTATTCTAATTTTTGGAATATTTTTGAAATTTTGAAAAAATTTGATTTTATTTCATTTTTACAATATTTTTGGAGTTTTGAAAGAAATATGAATTTGTGATTTTGTAATATTTTCTCGAAACGCTAAATGGAGAGGTTTTTGAGTAGTTTGCTGAGTGTATCATCTTTTTACTATATCATGTAAATTTATGATCTGTTATTTCCGGCATCGTATTGATGTTTCGTGTTAGTTTTGTAATAAATTTTTAAACAGATATAAAAAATACTTGTACAAACAAAGAGTTATGTTTGATATACATCGCTGCCCAAAACTAAAAACCATGTCCTCATAAAAGTTTTTTGCCGAAAAGTATATCAAAATCCTTAACCCAGACCGAAGTCTTGATATCTCAGAGCTGTGAGATTTCAGCCCCTCCATATTTTTAGGCTTGGTAAACTGATCGTAAAATGTTATCCATATTAATTAGAAGCAAAAAAATTCATGTTCATGCAGTTTATTTCTGACTTTTCGCATTGGCACACATTTATTAGCAAACATTTATCACATAAAATCAATTATTTTAATGACAAGAGCCTGATATTTCAGTCCCTTAATATTTTTTAAATATATTTTATGTCATTTTTTTACGGATAAATATTTTTGACATAAACTGTTACCAACTATATGTCTGTCACAAAAAATTCGCTATTAAAAAGATTATTATTGATTTTTTTGACAAATTTACAATTTATTGATCAAAGAAAGAAAGAAAGAAAGAAGATTTTTTCAGAACACCGAATTCGACCCAAGACTAAAACAAATGCTTAAAAAAAGAAAATGATAATTTTAATTTAAAATGGTCGAGTCGTTTAAATTGCCTGGTCAATCCTGCAGAAATATAAATTTATTAAACTTTAAAAAACATATGCTACGCAAAGGAGACCATTGCAAAACGTTCAGTAATTTCGATTGGAGACATTCAAAAATTCGGTTTGAGTTTTACAAAAAGTTACAATTAAGAATCTTTTTTTTTAAATAGAAAACAGACGTTGTAAATCAGGTTTATACGAAATCAAGTGCAATAGTTGTAATTTTAAAAAGTTATGTCAAACTGGTAGGATTTGCATAACAAGTTCTAATGAACACCTTACCTTAGTAAACTTGGGGTTCATGTCATTTAACCCAACTATTGTCATTTCAATATTAGATTATATATAATGGACCCAGTTCAGGGAACCCTTGATTTCTGTTACATACATACTATTGTAACATTAGCATTTTATATGAATAAATAAATTACATTTTTAGAATATATTTCTATAATGAAATTTGCAAGCAAAAATTAAAAACAAAATTTGATTTAAATCATTTGATAAATAAATATTTTTGTTTACCTTTGTTTCAAATAAACGTATGTTAAATGCCTAACACTAAATTTAGTTTATATAAATAAAAACGTGAAATTATTTGATTTGTTTTAAAATTCTATTTATCATAATAATTTATTGCCATCCGAGAGAAAGTTATTTAAAATTTGAAAAACACAAAAATAAAAAAACTTTAAGATATTAAAAATAACAAAATTATTTAAGAATATTTAAATTTTTGAACACAATAGTGACAAATATATCTATATTTCGTCATTTTTGTACGGATTATAATTGGAATGTTTTGTAATATATAATTTTACTTTCGGTAATTAAAGATTAAAGTGATTGTATAATTTGATGAGGAAATGAAAGAAGTATTTCATATAACTTATAAAAAAAATTATTTACATGAATGTCTTTTCAAAATTCACTGATTGATAGCTTTGAAGACTAACAATTCTGAAATCCAGAGTACCGGTATTGGATTTCATAAATTTTGTAAAATTCATTTGCTTCCACTACGATTCCATATATAACAACTTAATTTTTCACATGTAAAAACGAGAGTAGATTTATTGGGCCAGATTGTTAATTTGATCTCGTACATGAACTTCAATTAAAAGTTAACTAAAGAATACCTTAAATTGTTGAAATTATTATAAGCTATTATAAGCAATATACATTATTACATGGAGCAAAGCCAGATGTAAATGCATAATAAAAGCTTATTGCTTAGAACGCATAAAAGATCAGTTTTTTATCTAAGTGTGTGACACCGCCACGTTCTACATTTCCTGTTATTGATATATGACTTAAAATAAGATATCGCATACTATTAGCAATAGCTGTGAGATGTCACTAGTTAAGGCAATATCCATAGAAGCGGTATCACTCTTTATCTAAGCTATGGCATATTTCTCCATAATGGGACGTTAGCGCAAAGACCCCAACCTTCATATAACTCTATAACTAAGTACATACAATTGCCACCGAATAATTCGACGATTTATCGATATAAAATCTAAGGGAATTATGAGGTTGCAACGCTTTCAACGAAGATAAAATGATTGGTTTCGATCTTTGAAACCCTAGATTCCAAAATATTAACTTGAGAATTCTGTTTTCAATTCAAATTTAATTTTCGGTTTACCGTAAAATTTTCGATTAATCGATTAATAAAATTTCGTTCGATTAAAATATAAATTTTTGGAATAAGTATACATATTATATATACATATATAGTATACGAGGGACTTTTGGGATAAGAGGTCAACTTCTCTAGTACCAACGGTCTCTTCGGAGAGTGAATGAGTACAGAGAGTTGTCCTGGGTGTAAGAAGTAACTCCAAAAGGAGGATGAATCCTGCGAATACCAACGACATCAGGTTGGGGAAGGCAAAGAAAAACTATCCCATTAAAAACTTATCGAGTATTCCAAGATGAGGTGTGAAATATAAGTGTTCAAAGAAATCACGTAAGAAGAAAATGGTGAATGAAATGAAGAATAATAAAATTCAATTTGGAACATAGAATGTGAGAAGTGTGTTTGTGTTAAAGGCGGATAAACTAGTAAACTTAAAAAGGGAAAAGGACAGGAACAACATAGACGTAATTGGAATAAGCGAAGTGAGATGGGAAGGAGTACGCGAAAAACAATGGAGTTAAGACGAGTTAAGAGGTGAAAGGCTGATTGAGTTTTTTAAAGGACAAAAGTTGAATTAACGTTAAAAGCAGACATACAAAGTAATCATGTGTGGCAGAGCTAGAATTAAAACTAAAAAAATAAAAAAAGGAGTAAATATCAAGAAGTGGAACAGAGAATGGAAGAGAGACTGCAGTCACTGGATGTTGACCAAATAGGTTAACAAAAAGAAGCAGATATGAGGCATTTGAAAACAAAAACGATAGACAGTCTTAGTATATGAATGGATAGAGCAAAGATGTATAGAAAGAGCAAAGCATAAAAACAGTGTGCAAAAATAGGATATGGTTCAAGACAACAACAAAAGTTAAAAAGCTATAGACACATCATGGTAAATAAAATGAAAAAATGCAAAAATTGAATACCGAAGAAGGAAAAGAAATTATAGAAGATTGAGCACAGAATTAAGAAAGGAAACAGACAGAGCAAGAGAAGAGTGGTTCAAGAGCGTGTGTAAAGAAATCAAAGATTTAGTGAAAGCAAGGCGGCATGATTAGTGTACAACAAAGTGAGAAACTTAACTGCGAAAAAGGGAAAGAACCGAGTTGAAAGTAAGGAATTAGAGAGCAAAGAAGAGGTAGTATTGAAAGAATAAAATCAAATCTTGGAAGTAGTACATGGATGAAAAAGTACATGCAGGCATTTTACAAAGGTCTTAAACGTAGAGGTAGAAGAAGCTAAACAAGGATACTGTTTATCTGCAACACTTTTAACACATACATTAATGAAATGATTTAGAAATGTTGGATGGAACATAAAGAACTAAGTATAGGAGAAAGGTGCATTGTCGTACACGATATGGTGTTAATTGCAGCGAATGGAAAAGAACTCAGTATGTATGTCGGAACATCTAAAGGAAAGGACAAAAGTATATGGGTTAAGAATAAACATCAAAAAATCAAAAGCAATAAAAATAGGTGCAAAAGAAATGTTGAATATTAGTAGATGGAGAAAATTTTGAACAGGTAAAGAGGTATAAGTATCTAGGAACAGAGGTTGGTCTGGTGGAAGAGAGAATAGAGCTACGGCAAAGCAAGCCTTTATAGCAAAGACAATTGATTCGGAAGAGTAGAACTAAGGATATGGAGAAGAATGCTTAAAATCAGATGGGTTGACAAAGTGAGGCGTGAGGCAAGCTTTGAGAAGGGTGGGAGAAGAACGTTGTTTAGTAAGTACAATTGAGCAATGCACGTCGAAAATCATGTTGTTAAGAGATGTTTTGGAAAGATTGGTGAATGGGAAACAAAAGAGGAGAAGGCGTAAAAGGAATATGATTGACACCACCAAGTCAGCTTATGGTGGGTATGGGAAGATGAAAATGCCACACAGGAAAGAGATAAGTGAAGGAGAGTCAGTTAGCTTTCATATAATTATCAGTACATGCGTTAAAACTGTTTTGAGTCCAGTCGATCGGAATTAGATCATGTGTAGTCGAGGCAATGAAGCATCTAAAAAGGTCAAAAGTTCGGAATTCTTTAGACTAAGACGGATCGGAATGCGTTTTTTTGCATTCGCTTCCAAAAATTATTTGTAAAAATCGTCCCTGTTTATTTTTTTGTAGAAACCGGAAATTGCATTGCTGCAGCCAAAAATGCATTTTTTGAGACGGCATTTGGAAGATTAAAGAACTTTGTAAATAAGAAACAGAACTGGCCTAAATCAGGCTCCCGGAGATTTTTGAGGTCGCTGATTACGATTATGATGTTCAAATTGACCCACAGCCGATCTGGAGCTCAGGAACGCCGATGAACGTCATCTCCGTGGGACTCTCCCAAAAATCACGCGGGAAGGAGAGAAACTCGGCGCCCGGGGGTTTTTTAAGGTCGCTGATGCAAATATGACATAGGCGAACAACCCCCCGGACACCTGATGCGCCCGAACCTGGACGCGGACGTCATCCCCGAGAATTTTTCTGACAATATCGACAAAAACAACCCAAAAATCATTGTTGGGGCGTTCATTGTGGTGCTGAATCCAAATCCGTGGAAGATGAGGAAGATGTTCTACTTATGAATACGTCAGTCGATGACGAAGAAAATGAGCAGACTTGCGATGTGTCGCTTGATTAAGAATTTGATATATAGTTACGTATCTAAGCATTTAAGTTATTAATTAATGAGGTAAGGCAAAGTTACAGTTAGATAGTATTTGATTTGAGTTCAATAAAAAATTTTTAAACGCTAATTACATAAATATTGACTTTCTATTCATTCGATTTCTTCCCTCCTCACATAATTTAAATAGAATCAACAATTTCACCCAGATATTGCAGTATTGATGTCCGTCTCTAAAATATCATGTTTGGTTGACATCCATGGGAATGACATCGATGTCAAGATAAAAGTTCCAATGCACCAGGTGGTGGCAGGGTCGTTTTCGACGTGAAATTCTGGTTTAGCGCCCCAAAAAGTCCCACATAACTATTTTGAGTTCGTATTCTTCGATTGTGTGAGGAAAACCGTCGGAGACGATGTTCAAGGCCAGGATCCAGTGCACCACGTGTTTGGGGGGGGGTCGTTTTCGACGGTGAATTCAGATTGAGCGCCCCAAAAACCCTCCACAACGGTTTTCGGTTCACTTTTCTCGATTGTGTGAGGAAAACCCATGGAGATGAGATTCGCGCCCAGGTTCAGGTGCACCAGGTGTTCAGGGGGTCGTTTTCGATGTGAAATTTGGATTAAACGCCCCTACAATGATTTTCGGGTTGTTTTTGTCGATATTGTCAGAAAAATTCTCGGGGATTACGTCCGCGTCCAGGTTCGGGCGCACCAGATGTCCGGGGAGTGTCCGCCGGTGCCATATTTGGTTTCAGGGACCTAAAAAACCCCCGGGCGCCGATTTTCTCTCCTTCTCCGCGTGATTTTCGGGAGAGTCCCACGGAGATGACGTTCATCGGCGTTCCTGAGCTCCAGGTCGGCTGTGGGTCAATTTGAACATCATTATCGTGATCAGCGATCCTCGAAAACCACCGGGAACGCGATTTGGGCCAGTTCTGTTTCTTATTTACAAAGTTCTTTAATCACCCAAAAGCCGTCTCAAAAAATGCAATTTTTGGATACATTTTTGGCTGTAGCAAGGCAATTTCCGGTTTCTACAAAAAAATAAACATAAAATAAAAATAACCATAAAAGTTTTTACAAATAATTTTTGGAAGCGAATGCAAAAAACCGCATTCAGATCCGTCTTAGTCTAAAGAATTCCGAATGTTTTGCTTCATTGCCTCGACTAGCAGGCTATTCATGTGAAGAATTGTTTGAAGCAATTTATTTAAAAACAAAAGCAAAAGTTGTGTTGATTAAAGTTATTTTATTCTCTTCCATTTAATTATATCAGCTTTATTTGTATGTTTTTTCGATAATAATAGTATGTATTATTGTATTGTTTTCTAACCTATAGCCTACCCTAATGAACTTAACCTATTGTCTAATGAAAATTTTCCTATAAAAAATTATCATTATTCAATTGGTATGATTCCAATTGGTCAAATTGTTTTGATTTCATGAAAATTATTTTCAAATTATAATCACAATTGCTTTGATAAGTTTTGTTCAAACATAAAATTTTAAGTTAAATTCTCTTATTTCGTTTAGTTGAACTTGGTTGATTGTATGAGAAGGGCGTTTTTTATCATCAGGGTTTTTTTTATTAAGAAATTTGATTTATTAATTAAAACAATAAAGATTTATTGTTTTAATTGAAGAAAATGTTTTTATTTTTTATAATACACAATTCTTTGTCAGAGAATAAAGTATTGTAATCGATTCGTGAATAATGAATTTTATTCTCTCCCAAATTAAAATTCTCGCTCGTGCCTCGCTCAAGTTTTAAACCTTTGCTTGAGAATAAACTACTTCATTATTCACTCATTGATTAAATTACTATTAGTCCAGTCAATAAAGCGGGGAAATCGACCGAATAAAATAGTTTCTTATAGGAAGATGAATCATAAACATTTCTTTTGCATTAGCTTCTATGAGTCTCCTAGGCCATTCGTGACTAGCCCCCCCCCCCCCGAACACCCCCAAAACTCAAAATTTACCCCTTTTTCACCCTCCATTTTTAAAAAGATTGCAAAATATAATAAAAGTGAAAATTAAGGACTAAAAATGCCCTCCAGTAGGTTTTAGGGGTCGCTGATTACGAATCTGCCATTATTTTTCCGATAAATCCTCATGGGGAGCGGGAAATCGGAAAATTCGGTTGATTTTCCGACTTTTTACTGTTTTTTTTAGCGTTGTCGAATTGAGCTCGAACCTGAAGTTGAATAATAATGTTTCTAATGTAAATAAGTAAAAATCCAGGAAAATTTCGGAAAACTGTGAGAAATCTGGTATAGGAGAATTTCAAATTTCGGCGATATGAGCATGATGCAGGTCATTATTTAGGTTTTTCAGGTCGCAGATCATGAATCTGCCATTAGTTTTCCGGAAAACCCACGTGGGGAGCGAGAAATCGGAAAAATTGGTTAATTTTCGAACTTTTTACTGCCTTTTTTAGCGTTGTCGAATTGAGCTCGAACCTAAAGTTGTATAATGATGTTTCTAATGTAAATAAGTAAAAATCCAGGAAAATTTCGGAAAACTGTGAGAAATCTGGTATAGGAGAATTTCAAATTTCGACGAAATGAGCATGATGCAGGTTATTATATAGGTTTTTCAGGTCACTGATCATGAATCTGCTATCAATTTCTCAAAAAATCAACTTAAAAGTGGAAAATCAGAAAATTTTGTTTATTTACATATTTATTCTATTTTTTTGTCTTTACTGATAATAACGTGCTCCAAATTGCCATCCAGTGTCACGTACAAGTGAAACGAAAAGAATTTGTGGAAAAAGGCAGAAAAATGTGGAAAATCTAGTATGAAAACTTTTTAAGTTGAAAATATAAAAAAATATAACAATATTATTTTAATAGTATTCATCATCTGAATCATATGCATTTTCGAGTACAAACTTGACGGGTTGAGTGATCGGTGCATTCTCATCATCATTTTCTTTTTCGATTTTAGTATTCTCTAGCTCGAATATTGGTTCTGTATCATTATCATCCAGTAAGTCGCTTTGTTCGATGTTAGTAAAATTAACAGCCTTACAAAATGAACAACTGGATGTGCAGAATATGATATTTTTGCGACATCCACAAGCTTTTCCACATCCACTCTTACATGAACAAACAATAACGTTCAACACCTTTTCTGGAGCAGGTAAGTTGGTCATTCTCACAGGACTCAGTTCGCCAGTAACATTCTTCCAACCCCATTTCGTGGGATGGAGGGCCGGTTGTGTTTGAGCGAAAAATTCGATCCACGATCCACGGTTGGACTTGAAAAGAGACGCGTTTCAAATGTTCTTTGAGTGCGTCTACAGTTGGTGGTAACGTTGCAAGATTAACGGTTGCTTTTTTTTGGATTTAACTTGACTTGATGTTTTCTGGTTGAAGAGATAATATCTATATTTTTTGAGTTGTTGATTCGGACTCAACTCTGTATAAGCTCTTGTTGGCTTGCATTTATACAAAGCCAACAAGCAATGTATTCCTGCATCCAAAGTTTCATCTATATTTGAAATTGGCTGTTTGAGCAGAGAGGCAAATTCGCATAATTGCTCACCAGCTAAGTTGTTTTTGTTGAGTAAATCGAAAAATAACTTTTTTCCTTTTTTGAAAAAGGCTGAAGTATGTATCGCAACCTGTGAAGGCATGTGCAAATATACATGCGATTTCACATTTGCAAACTTGCCGTCCAAACTTCGAGTCGAAACATTGTTTTGCGGCTCTGTTCGTTTCACTGCTGCTTTGCGGCTTCAGAAAATAAATTTCTCGACTATGCAAGATACCATTTTGGTCGTCATTGACAGCTCCAGCTAAAGCAGTCAAAATTACCAATACGTCAATATCTTCGGACACCACAACCACTGATTTATCGCCGACATAATTGCTGCGTACAGCTTCTGCAGCGATCGTTCGATCTGCATCGCCAGAACATTTTATTGATGTGAAACTATTGCTTAATAGCGTATTATGTAACAAATTGATTAATTTTTTCTTGTTGTTGGTATTTGACAAAAGTTTTTTCGACTGTGATAGGTGTGGTCTCGTTGAAATTATATTCTGCAGACCTAAATTTTCTTGATCTCCGCTTTCTTTCAGATGATTTGGTTGTAATGTCATCGTAACCATCAAAAACCACTGTTACATCTTTTCCAAAATGACTTTCCAAGAATCTGTTATTGACGAAAATTTGTCACCAGTTTTCAATGGAATGTTTTGCAATGGCATTCCTCCATCTACTACAAAGTACGAATTTTCTCGCCTCAGATCAGCATCCACTTGAACGAAGAAACTGTACAGATCAGATTTAACATTTTTTCGCATGCCAAACTTGTCGAACAGAGATAATGGGAATGGAGCCAACTCGTAAAATAATAAATCTACGAATTCTCCCATCAGCTGACAATTGGTTGAAGATGTCATGTACATTGCGCATGCTCGTTGAAAAATCAAATCAGTACTTACATGTACTGTATCTTTGTCAAAGGTGACAGTTTTGTTTGTCTGATCCAGTGTGACAACTGTGTCGTTTCTTTTTAAAGTTATATCCTTGAAATTTTGACTTTCGATTCGAAGTAAAGTTGCTAATCCCTTTTCAAATGCATTAAAACATTCGATTTTCTCATCGGCCATCAAACCAGTCGATAAGGAGACAAGTGACAATGACCAATTGACAATGACCAATTACACAATGACTAATTGATACCAATTTTATCTTTTTGCTATTTGATACATCCCCAGCGTGATCCAATTTTATCAAAAATTTCCAAAAATGTATCACTGAAGCTGGTATCAACTTTTCATTTTCCACATCGTCCATAAATTTGTCACTTGGCGGATAGTTCGCTTTCTCGATAACAACTGATTTTATATCACGTTTCAAAATTGTCGCCGCACGAGTTTTTCGTCATCTGCAGTACCTCTTAATTTATCTTGAAAACTTTTATCCAGGACATCGTGTAAGGATTCTGTACGCAAAACGTTCATAGTGTCATTTTTTGCCATTATTTTCATACGCGAGATAAAAACGATTTTCGTTCGTAAACATGTCTCACTCGACGCTAACGCGTCTTGTGAACAAATGTTTACTCACGAAAAAAACAATGTTTTCATCTCTTCGGACTTTATTTCTAAAATCGGACTTTATTTCTAAAAAGATTGATTTTGTACCGACGTCGGACTGTGAGGCTGTGTGGGTTAAATTTAAAACTTCGTGGAGAAAGTTTGTAATTGAAACTCATTACATTTTCCCCAGTTCTAATTTAGTATTTTATTCTGAGCACTGTAACATAATAACGTCTATTGTTGAATCTATTGACGATGGTACAATAGTACTTGTGTTCGGCGTTTTTAACTTACCGTATATATCATGGCAAATGAACACTAATAGCCTTCTTCCTATTACAAATCTCTCTGCTCTTGAGTCTCACTTTGTAGATTCTTTAGCATCCTTGGACTTGAATCAAATTAACGGTTTACTTAATTATCGTGTTCGGTTACTGGATTTGGTTTTTGCATCTGGGAATTTCTTTGAATCATTTTATAATTTAGTAGAATGTCATGAATGTTTGGTTAAAAACGATGAACATCATAAGTCAATTCTTCTAACAATTGATCTTGGCAATGTTGAATTTGTAAGTAATGTTAAGAGTTCGTATTTAAACTTTAATTTAAATTTATTTTTTGATGATGTTGATTGGATAGCGTTGTTTGATTTTTGTGACTTGGAATTTGCAGTGGAGAGATTCTCCGAGGTAATAGCTCTAGGTATTGAAAAATTCATTCCAATTTATGCAGTGCGTCAAGCGAAAAAAAATCAATGGTCGGATAACCCGCTTCGGCGAGCCGAAAACCGTATGAATCGGTTACGAAAAGAATAAACAACCCGTTTCCACTTATCTAGCTATTGTGCGTTTAGAAATGTTCGTCGTGCGTTTAAAAAATTGCAACGACTTAAGCTTCGTAAATATGTAAGTAAAATTGAACTATAGGAATAAAGAGCAATCCTAAGAAATTCTAGTTAGAATTTTTAATATATATATTGTTTGTGAATGAAAGAGGATAAAAAATTAATTATTGATTGTTTTTTTTTCAGCGACAATTTTGTAATGTGAGTGTTTGATAGTTTGAGATCGTAGATTTGATTGTTAGAATTTTTAATATATATTGTTTGTGAATGAAAGAGGATAAAAAATTGATTATTGATTGTTGTATTTTTTTTTCAGCGACAATTTTGTAATGTGTGTGTTTGGTATGATAGTTTGAGATCGTAGATTTGATTGTTAGAATTTTTAATATATATTGTTTGTGAATGCAAGAGGATAAAAAATTGATTATTGATTGTTGTATTTTTTTTCAGCGACAATTTTGTAATGTGTGTGTTTGGTATGATAGATTGAAATCGTAGATTTGATGGTTAGAATTTTTAATATATATTGTTTGTGAATGAAAGAGGATAAAAAATTGATTATTGATTGTTGTATTTTTATATATTAGGAGGGTCCGGCGTGCTTCGCTACACTTATAAATAAAGTTTTCGCGTAGACATTTTGTTGACGTAGAAGCAATGATTTCAAAAAGTGGTTATGAGAAATTCTAGCATATAATTTTTAATTTTTCTTTTTAAATATATGAACGAAAAATAATCAGAACTCTAGCTGATCAGTTCGGATATATGAAAAATTAGCGATCAAATAAGTTAGAGATCAAATAAGCTTACTTGAAAACTTATTTGATCGCTAATTTTTCATATATCCGAACTGATCAGCTAGAGTTCTGATTATTTTTCATTCATATATTTAAAAAGAAAAATTAAAAATTATATGTTAGCATTTCTAATTACCACTTTTTGAAATCATTGCTTCTACCCCAACAAAATGTCTACGCAAAAACTTTATTTATAAGCGTAGCGAAGCACGCCGGGCACTCCTAGTTAACTTAAATACTTTTTGTATCTAAAATGGGCGTAATATTTTTACGATACGATTACACCTGCAATGGAGGAAACAATAAATTTTAAATGTTTCAAACCCTGTTTAACTTTTATGTAATATTCTACCTTACATCGCAAAAACATAACAAAAAACCACAACGAAATAAATTTAATCGCTAAACGCCAATAACCAGACAAATAACAACAACAACAACAAAATTTTCTAAAATTCCATAAACAGCAATACAATATTCAAACGATGATTCTACGATACGATTAAATTTTATATTTAAAATCCATTAAACAATAATAATGGTGTAACTTTCTATTCTTGTGGGGGACAGTTCGAATAGTTAAAACTTAATTTTCGTTTATTTTTCTATTAAATTAATTTTAATTTTTTTTTTTCTTTTCTGAAATGTAGTTATCTAATATTATTATTTCTTCACCTTTCTGTATATTTAATTAGAATATTTATTTATTTTGGTTTCATTTTCAAAAAAATTATTTTGAAAGGTGATATAAAAAATAAAAAATGACAATGTTAAATTTAAAATTGAATCTAGGTGATTTTTTTTTTATTCGTTTGATTTGGAAATACAAAAAAAAAAACGTAATAATGATTCCAAATGCAATTCAATTCAATGGCTAGAAAATAGAAATATATTTTTTGGCAAAACTTTGAATTCACTTTCTCAATTTTATGATTTGCTTTAATTGATTTGTCGGTTTATATGTAGAGGTGGCTTTTATGGTGATTAGTGAGTAGTGACCTATTCGACATCAATTTTTTTACAAAGTTTAATTCTAATTAATGACAAATCTGACTGGTTTTATTATGTATCGATAAAATATTTATGTTAAATTGATCCGAAAATTTATAAAATGTGAAGTAACAACAAACTGTGTTTTATTGCAGAAATGCTTTCTTATATTTCGGTTCGAATTTTAACTTCGATAATGAGAAATTGAAAACTTTCATCCTTATTTTGTCTTCTCAAAGCTGAATTACTAATTGGTCTTACTAGACCATTATGGGTTATTTTCCAGAAATGTTTACTAAATCTCTTGATTTCAATTTGTGTGACTTTGTAGGTTGAGAATATTTTATTCTATAACATCCTAGGTCACGTGTTTTAAATCATTATTTAGGTCATCAATTCCTTCCTCATACCAAAAAATAATTTAGCATTGAACAAAAACATTCAATTCATTCAGTTACTAAAGTTGCATTTCACGCAAACTGCTCTAAATGATATATCATAGATTTAAATAGCATCAATAATGATTCTTACTTTATCTGCCGCCATACAAAACAAGCCGGTGGTGCTAGGTACAAACCATTGGCTTGGATTCTTGAGCCATGGTCCATAAACCTGGAGCCAGACTTACAAGCAAGGAACTCTTTCTTCTACAGTTTCGAGCTAGTGCAGCACCAACTTTGCAATCCGAGGAATGCCGTGGTACCCAACGTAATAACTTAAGTCACGTTTTAAACTGAATTCTCGAAGTCCCTTATTTTACCATCAAGCCCAACCTTGCCGTTATCTTCACCAAGTACCAAGTCATTTGTTATATCAGCAAAGATATTACACAACGTTTCCATGACTGTCCTCAGAAACAGATCAAGTTTTATCGCTATCGGTGTAGTAGGCCGGATGTCATCTACCGGCAACTTGCCATCCAATGCTTAATTTAGACTCCAGCCTTACAATACGACTAACGGGAGCTATACACCAGTGTCAGACGTCTACAACGACGCGAATCCTGATGAAAAATATGACTACACAGTTCGGGCTCAAATTTCCTCCACAGGAGGAATAACCACAATTTTAGCTGCTCAATTTTAAACAAGTTCCTATTTATTTTATTTGCATTTTATATGTGTTTTATTTGCACTTTAGTGTGCAAATATAGAGCAAAAAATACAAACAAAATTCAAATAAAATGCAATTAAAATGCAAATAAATGCACATAATATGCAAAAATTAGTGTAAATAAAATACAAATAAAATACAAACAAAATTTTTAAAAAAATGCAATAATTAAAATGGAAAAAAAATTGAATGCAAATAAAGTGCAATTTAAATGGAAATAAAATGCAAATAAAGTGCAACTAAAATACAAATAAAATGCAACTAGAATCAAAATAAAGTGCAAATAAAATGCAAATAAAGTGCAAATAAAATTCAAATTCATTCGATTTTGTCAAGTTCGGAAAACCAACTTGAAGTGTTGTTTTTCATAGCTACGACAGCTTTGGGTAAAATTGAACCAATTGAAGGTGGGGATATATGCCACCCGAACAACGTTTTATTAATTAAGTGACGTCATTCGTTTAGCTTTTAGTCTATTTTTGCATAGTTTTGTAAGTTTGCGGATGAAATTTGACACATTGTGAGGAAGGAGAACTTCAAAATTTGCCGCTTTTATAAAAATGTAATTACTTAAAAAAGCTCTTACCTCAAATGGAGACGTTGTCTGCGCTAAAGGAGCAGTCCACAACGCATACATGTTTGTGTTGTAAAACATTTCTAAAAAGGCTTCAAAGACACAAGTTTTTTAATATTTTGCTTATTTTTTTAGATGGGTTTTGCACTGCGCTGAGATTTCAACTCCCTTTCATATTTTTTTATTTATGAGTCTTAGATTTGTTTAGATTGTCAAGAGAATCAATTACAGATCAAAATATATCTTGCATTTTTTATACAAAAAATAAAAGGCAAAATAAAATGGTACTGTAGTATGAGGTTTAGTAGACCGCCCGACTGGAAATTAGTTCAGGGAACCCGGATTATGATCAGATCCGGATCAGATTTTCCGTAATACGGCCATCTGATCAGTTCCTGATCAGCGTACAGTACCGTTTCCCTTGATCCGGTTATCTGATCAGTTCCTGATCAGCGTACAGAACCGTTTCCCTTGATCCGGCTATTTGATCAATTACTGATCAGCGTGCAGTACTTTATCCATTGATCCGGCTATCTGATCAGTTACTGATCAGCGTGCAGTACTTTATCCGTTGATCCAGTCATACGATCAGTTTCTGATCGAAAAAACTCATCTTATCCGATGTCCTGAACTGGATAATAATACAAAATTTAGTTTTTTACCTGATCCATTCTGTATATAATATATTGCTCATTAAACAATAAATTCGTTATTAATGGTATAACTGAATTATTATTTTGATTATATTATCGACGTCATAATAGTACATTTACCCGAGCAGAAATTAGTTAGGGAAAACCTGAATACAGTCAGGTCGTGATCAGGGCCTGGTCAGTCCTACAAGGGCAATTTCTATTAGAGCAAGCTGATGTGGGCCTGTTTAGGGCCTGATTTAGAATACCCTTTTAGGGTTAACCTTATTTGAATACATCCGGCCCGGATCAGGTTTCTCGTATTTGACCCCTAGCTGAAATTTCAATTGGTTAAAATTCACTAGAGTATTATCCATTTTAGAAATATATAGTTAAAATCGTTTCATGTATATTTTAGTTATAGCTTCTCGGCTGAAAGACTATAATAATAGTCATTAAGGTGGTATGTATGTTTTAATTTTTTCCATTGTAATCGTTTTATTTTAAATTGATTAATTTGTGTATATAATATATAAATATATATCAGGGTCTGGTCCGGATATCCCAATCAGGGCCTGATCCGATTATCCCAATCAGGGTCAGATCCGGTAATCCCAATCAGGACCTGATAGGGCAAAAGCGTTACACTCATGATCAGGGCCCAATCAGGCTGTCCTACCAATGCCTGATCCGGGTTAGGGCAAACCTGATCAGGGCCTTACTTGAGCCCTGACAAATTTCTGCTCGGGTACTTAACTTAAAATTTTTTTGTGCAAAAAATTTTCTCATTCTTCACGAATTTTTAATAACTTTTTAAAAAGTTAATTATAATATACTTAACTGTAATAATTAACTGTAGACTGAATCTATTTAATTGTTTAATATTTTGTACTTATAAGTACAAATTTATTGTAGAATCGAAAACAGCATTGTCAAACTTACAGTTGTGAGGGATCTTGCTTATTAACCTTAAAGCATATAATTTAAATTTTTATCTTGCATCTCCTCTTTACTCAAGAATTTCCAGATGTTTTTTGTTAGCAGTAATTTGTGAAATACTTATTATGTTGCTCAAAAATTATTCTATTTGAAATATGACAAGTGATCTAAAGCAGGTATGGGTGAAGCAGTGGCGTCATTTCATCAAAATCTTGGGGGGGGGCGAGAATTTAAATGACATAAAAAGATTTTTTTCGTAAAACATAACATACACATTTTTATACACACATATATTTAAAAGCATTTAAATGCATGGACTAAGAAATAAAAATAAAATGATTTTGAGCTACCTCGGTTTCTCTGCTAGATCTTTGTCTTCTGTTGTTGTTTCATTGAAGCGAATGTCGCAAAGTTCTGCAAAATCCCTTCATTTGTTTAAAAATAATTTTAAATTTAGTATCATCTCTGCATTGTTTAAGCATCAAGAAAGTAGTTTTAATTAATGCGCTAGTTCTAGAAATTATTATATCTTTGCTTTGTAACTGTTCAGAGAGTGAATTTGTAAACGACAGCAGATCGGGCAGCATAAAAAAAGGATGGTTTTTCTATACGATCCCAGGCATCCCGGGATTTAAAATTTATGAGTCACGTAGTCGCAGGATCCATAAAACACCACGGGATTGCAATCCCTACGTGACTCCTCTTATGTCGAATCGTTTTTTGTTTGTTTGTTTGTTTTCCTTTCACTGTCTCAGAGAGAAAGAGTTATGTCTACCCTAAACTGACCAGAGCCAAATCGTTAAAATGTGGGACAAAATGCAAACATTCTTCCAAATACTAGCTAATTAGAATTTCTATTGCGAGAAAGTGGGACGGTGAAAACGTGCTAACTAGATTGTGCATAAATTTACTATTTAATGCTTTCCTTTACTATTTGTTTACTATTTAGTTCTACAAAAAATTCTTTTATTTTAATTGGACATTTTTAAACCGTTAGGAAACGTACTTTCAGTGGTTCGTACATTTTCAAAATTCTTTCTAGTGCTGGCATTACCGCCAGCCAGTGAGTTTCACTGTATCCAATAAGTTGGTTATGTTTTACATTACTTTTGCTGCAAAACTCCTTCAACTTAAACCAGTAACGACAGTAAAATATCCAAATTTTTTTTAACCCTGCCATTTAAATCAGCAGCGCTTCTTATTGCATTATTTAGAATACGGGCTGCGAATCCAATACCCAATACATTCTGGTTCAAATTCGAGTTTAGCTTGCTTTTAAATTTTCACCCCTTGACGTGACACCACTAAAATTGGTGTTCGTGTTAACAGCGCAAATTGCAACTAGCTTTTTGTCAATGCTAAATAACAACAAGAAAACAAAATAACAACAAAACTTGTTTCAGCTACTGGAGCTGGCGGCTTATGGCAACGCTTTTTTATATTTATCTGTATCTATATGTCTTTTAATATCATAATGTCCACTGTTAATTTGCAAATTCACCCCGACTGGTAATACAATAAACTTTTGCGTCGTTATATTGTGATTTTTTTATAAAAGAATAGTCCAATTCAAAATCGTATGAGAATTTACGTAAACGTTTTCTATCCGTATTGATTTGCAGGAGAACTTTTTAAATATAATTTTAAAAATTAGTATAAATTTACCTTTTATAGTAGCTTAAAACTTTTGTTACACAAGTAAAGACTGCAAAACAATTGAAACAATTTATTTTTATTTTACTAAATAATTAATATCTTTTCTGTATTCTGTAAGTTTAAGAGGTATACAGTATACCTCTCGTTCTATCTTTTGCAAATCTATACCATTTATCAAGTTTTTATGCTGTTTACTTTGTTTGTTCTTTGTTGAGAAAAAAAAAATAGAAATTAGAAAGTAATAATTTTACTTTTGAACTACCTAGTTAAAGTGTGTTTAAACAGAGTTTGAAACGCTACTTGTATCACTCCTTTACTTTGTTCTTTCATAGTGCGTAGCTTAAAAAAAATATAACACTCCCACACAGAGGAGTGAAAATAGTATAATATCATTCTTGCTACTAAATTGAAATTAATATTTTCTTTCTAATACTCAAAACTTTTATTTTTGCTTCAAATTTGATGCTTTCCAACGTAAAATGCTTCGAATGATTCGTTCAATTATTCATGTATTGTTAGAAAAATGAATATAAAGGATGACTAATTTTGTTCTTTTGCAAATCGAATAAAAGAACAGGAAAATATAATCTGCTCCAAAGGAGTAAAATCGAAAAAACAAAAATTTTACTCTTACGAGTAAGAACGATATTCAAATTATGAACATTTTAATTTTTGAATATTATTTCAAAGGATTGTAATGAGTGCTCGAATAAAGTAAAATTGTAAACTCTGGTTTGAAAATTTAAATGTTTATGAATTTATACGGAAAACTGAGTCTTTTTAAGTAAAATATTTTGTATTTTATTTTTCATAATATACTTTCGATCTCTCGTATATACACCGGGGAGATGTTTCTATAAACAAAGAAACCTTTTCGCTGAGGTAGATCTGTTAGACATCAATAGATATTTGCAAAATAAAATGTAAATTATTTAAGTGAAAAAAGCTGAGTTTAGTATTTCTATGAAAATTATAGTTAAAACACTATTTAGTAAAAAAAATATTGCACTGGTTTGTTCTCTCAATATAGTTAAATCAACATATACATAACATCATACAAACTGCAAGAAAAACTGTGAAGCCATTGCTTTGACTAAGATATTGCGAAAACTGTACGTAGGTAGATATAAGGTTTTTTGATTATTTCGATAATGCAGGCAAATGTGGTGGAAATATTTGTTTCGTGGGACAACGCACCGAAATGTGGGACATTTCCACGCAGCGTGGGACGTCTCGTCAGTTTACTTCCCATAAACGTGCGTAAATTTTTCATTTGATTCAAAATTGTACAATTATTGCGAGCTTTAAATCTATAAGAAAAACCTACCACAAAAAAAAATAGTTTCTCCCTCCCTATATAAAAAAATGAGCAAAGATTGACGTTTAGGATACGTTTTAGATTTTATTATAACCAACCAAACATATAATTTTTGCTATTTTATGAATTAAAAATTATAGTCCATATAGCGAAAAGAATTTGTCAGCAAGTTTTCATAACATATTTTGAAAATATTTACATAACTTAATTTGTTCGTGTCGTTAGAAAATATTGCTTGTCCATTATAAAACATTCACTATTATAAAATCACTGGAAATAACACAAAAAATTTAAATTACTCCCGTAATTATTTTCATTCATTTTATAAAAATTAGCACAACTATCAAGAAAACTTTAGATATGTTATAGGACTTTACATTTAGAATTGTTTTTAATTTATTGTTTTTAAAAAAGTTGTAAAGTTTGTACAATATGATATAGATAAAAAAACAGGGCCAAACAGTCAGGGTTCTCAAAATAAGTGGGGTATGGAGGGATCAGTTTTTATTGTTTTGAAATTTTTTCTTTATTTTTGATCTACGGGTGTGACATAGCCCCGCGTTCTCCAGTCCTTGCTATTGACATACGAGTGAACGTGAGATATCACATACCACTGGCAATAGCAGTGAGATATCACTAGCCAAGGTGACATCTTAGGGGTGGTGGCGGATGAACTGTATTCAGTCAACGGTAGCACCCTCAATCTTAGCTGTGAAATAATCCTTGATGATGAGACGCTATTGCTTCCTTGAAGAAACGAGCCTTCATATAACTATGTGTGGGCTTTAATCATTAAGAAAGATGGTGCGTCAAAGGATCAAGGAATAGGCAACCGGCTGGATTATTGGCAACTACATTTTTGTTTTGTTTCAGCAAATTTTTGTCAAAATTTGCTATTTACTTTTTAATTTACTTTTATTTTCTTTATTCTATCATAAAATATTGGCCTATGTCATATTTTGTCAGTGATAGGATTTTTTGTTTGGTTATCCATTCTTTAACAAAAAATATAAAAAAATAAAACAAAGGAAGATTTACGTCCATCAACACCTTCGAACGTATGTTGTTGTGGGACCTTGGTCTTAATAGGTTTTTAAGTGTTATTGTGACACATATTGTAATTCCTACTACACAACACATTTTATTAAAAAAAAAATAATTAGGTTGTGTTCTCCTGCATGTACTTACTTTTAAGTTTATATAAATTACCAATGGCCAATACCAATTGAAATTTGAATGTTAAATACTGCACTATAAACCAGGGTTGTTCCTTTACGCGTAATCTAAAATAGATTACATTACATGTTTCTATGTAATGTAATCAATGTCATCTATGTAAATTTGGCGTAATCTATTAATTTTGATTTAAGAAGAAATATGTAGAAATATTGTATTATCCCTACTGAAAATTTTTTCGCAAAAGACATGATCAATAATATTGTCAAAAACAAGATATTGCGATCTTGAAAAAAGTTAATTTATTGCTAAAAAAATTTTAGACTTCACATATCAATTAAATAGATTACGTTATAGTTTACATTATAGATTACACGAAAATATCTCGCGTAATTTACACGTAATCTATGCGTAATCTATACATGTAAAGTAATCTATTTTGTCTACGGCACAACCCTGCTATAAACTCTCGAGGAGCCTTATATTAATGAAATATTTTGTTTCCTCTGGCTCAGACACGAATATCTTATAAACAAAACACAATCGTTCTTCTTAAACTAAAAGCGGTAATGCCGCGCACCTTATAGTACGATAGAATTTTGTCAAAATACGCACCCACAGCGTTTTTGGAATAACGATCGTGTTTTGTTTATAAAACTGATTTCATCAGAAGATTAGAAGCAATACGACCGCCTTTCATATCGGCGGCGCTCTAGTCCTTGATACAAAGAACGATAACGGTTTGAATATTGCGATGAACTGTACTTTAGTCGGGCCAAAATAATATGTAACGTAATAATTATATTATCAGATATATTTCAATTAATAGTATGCGATAAAATTGGTATATTGGTTAAGTAAATCTTCTAAAAATTAGACGAATTTACAAAATAACTGTGCATTGAAATTTTTATAGTGTATAATTCTACCACGATTGGATGGTTTGTTGATTCGATGTATTGAATTATTGATAGTATCAGATCCTTGGGGGGGGCCAATGCCCCCCCCCCAGCCCTACCCAATTGACGCCCCTGGGGTGAAGTTAGTTTTCGAATCCAAACTTGGATCCATACCTTCATAAGAGCCTATGTGACAAAGAGTTTTATGATACCATTGGAAAAATCATCAATAATGCCAAAACTTGGACTAAATAAAATAAAAATAAGAAATAATTAACAAACTTACTGCACTCAGAAAAAAAACGATGCGTTTGTTACTTATGCGCTATAGTAACTCCAAAATTGTAAACATAACGTACGTTTTTCTAAAATTTACTAGTGCAAAGTATTGATAATTTAAGTAATATTATCCTGTGCCACGTTAATAAAGCAAAATTGGAATTGTAAAATTTTTGAAAATAAATTTACTACTGAAACAGTAAATTTTGAAAGATGAAAACAAAGTTACCTAATGGTCGTTACATTTACTTAACAATTTTGTAAAACATAACCATCGAAAAATGCTAAATTTACATGGCAAATAGTGCTAAACATACTTATACACACGCGTATATATAATCCACTATTTACCCAAAGAGATTAACTTAAGTATGCTGGAAATTGCTTATATGATACGTACTTTTTACTAAGGCATCTTTAAATTTACGTTTTCATAGTTTGAAAATTACGTATGACTTCGAGTATTAAAGTCATATAAAACGTAAATTTTACTTAAAATAATAGTAAAATTTACATATGTATAGCTCAATTTATGCAGCACATGTTCTTACGTTTTGGCGTGGCGTTTGGTTTGTTTACTAATTTTGAGAGATATGTGTATTTCTTTTTTTTTATTGTATTTTATGTTTTGCTCTATAGCTAAAAATCTAGATTCAAAAAAATCTTTTTAGGGTGAAAACTCACTTTTTTTGACCAAATAAAACACGTAATGTCAAATAATAAATTGATCTGAGAGCAAAAAATGTCAGAACAATGTTTTGGCAAAAAGAATTTGACATATATATAATTGTTATTTCTGTGTTACCTTAGTTACATTATTATTATTGTCGGAATAAATTTGAAATGTTTAGGTCTATATAATTTTAAAATATCTACAGTATCGATAAATTGAAATGCTGTGAAATTGAATTTTTATGAATAAAAAGGAATCATTTTTATGTTATTTTAAAAAAATAATAAAATTGTAATAAAAATAAATAGTGGTCAGTCTGTGAATCGAACCCTCGAACGTCCTAAACTTAAGCATCAACATAATATTCATAAATAAATTGATGTAAATAATTATTTAGATAGACGAATGGTTAATGCTGCTGCCTTGTACACAGAGGTCTGGGGATCGAATCCGGGTTAAGTCCAAAATGAATATTAATAATAAATAGCATTTTATCTTTACAGGGCCCTTCTTAACCGCTGTTAATCATTGCCGTGTATAAAATTCTCTCACCCTGAATTGATAAAAAAACGATTAATAATTACAAAAAAACTAAATTTTTTTCATTTTTTTGGTGAGACAAGATGGTAGCATAATAGTAGCATAACAGCGCAAAATGTTTTACATGCTTTTAAGTAGATTTTACTTAGTCAATTTTGTTTAGTTTACTTATGCCTCCGCTGGCTCAATTCGTACGTCATTTTCAGTTAAATTTACATATACTTTACGTTATATAAGCTATCTTTTTTTCTGAGTGAATTTAAATTTATAAGCATTTGAAGTGTACTTGAAATTATGAACAAAATTAAGGAAAAATGGTAATATTTTTTTCATTTATTTAATGTCAAATTAATATTTAAGAACAAAATTAATTCTAAACCTTTGAACGGATCTGGTATGGATCACTTGACCAGACCGGACATGAAACTGTTGAATGGATCCGGCATGGATCTTTAAGATAGATCCGGAATAGATCTTTGAAATGGATCCGGAATGGATCTTTGAAATGGATCCGGAATGGATCTTTGAAATGTATCCAGCATGGATCATTTAAACGGATCCTGTACGGATCATATATGGCGTGACGATTTTTCATCATGTCCGGATCAGGAGGCCTGATTCATCCCTGATCAGTCTTCAGACAATCCTGATCCGGATCGGACTCTATACTGATCTAATTTCTAGTCGGGCGTGTAGGTCTACCAGTTTGTCTGCGCACGCGAAAGGTTTTCCTATTCACAAATCAAATTAAAATGCGCGCCGTTTACATCACCCAAATTCCCTGGAAGGGTTTGGTGCAAGCCTCCTTAAATTAAAATTAAGAAAATCGATAGAAGATTTTACTGAATAGACCCCATTATTTAGTTACTGTATCCAAGATATTTCGGCTAACATGAATGACTAAATTAGTTTATTATCAATTTGAATCAACTATTATTTGGGTTTGTTACGCTATAGTTCTACTGTATTGAATGTCAACTAAATTAAAATTTATTACAGATCCAACACACCAAGCCGAGCTCTCCATCTCACTGCTCAAAAATTCTTCAACTCACTGTCCCAACAACTCAATCTCAATCAACTAACTTAATTTGAAAAACATCAAAAAATATAACAAAAAAAAAAAACAATTAACAAAAAAAACTTAAATTCTTTTTATTTTACATAATTATCCCAAAATGAATGTAAATGAATGTAAAAGCATATAAAATAATATGAGACGATAAGAACGTAAGTGTCAGACGTACTTCAAAATATTTTAAATAATTATGTTTGTTTGACAAGTGGGTTGAGAAGTTCTTGAAAATGTATGCATACATTTTCGAATAACGCTATAGTGTATTACTATAGCGAAAGAGAACGTGAAATGTAAGTACAACTTACACAGAACATCTTGCCCATTACAGGACAGGAGGAAAGGAGAAAGTCTGGCAAACTTCATTCATCCTGAGGACCATAGAAAACCCGAACCTTGAAATAAAGACTCTCAAGCTCTACCGACTGACCTTGCCAGACAAAAAGCAATTAGTAAGAGCAAAAAAGCATAAAGAGTAAAATAAAACAAAAGTAAGGTCAACCAAAAAGAAACATAAGAAGTCAAAACAAATATGCACAAAAACAATTCCAAGAAAAAACTTGAGGAGAAAACGAGAAAACCATTGGGATGAGTGGCAGCAGAATAATCGAGCTAATTGCTAACAAAATCGGAATAAAAAAAAACAATTTAACTACAATAGTCCAGTAACTTTGTCGCCTGGAAGTATGGAATAGTATGTGTCAAATCCGGTAGTTCTGATTTTTTGCAGACTTGTTTATGATGTTGGCCTAATAAATAATCCAAGTTTGTGACCTCGAGCGCCGAACGCAACTTTGACTAAAATCAAAAAAACCGCGAAAAAATCGTTCTTTGTTCAAATTTTGGCGATTATAACCTTAAGGGACTAGTTTTTGAAAAAACTTTCTCAGGACGTTTTTAAAGTAGACTAAATTTGCTATAAAATTGTCATTTTTTCAACTTCGCAATTTCTTGCAATATTTTAGACGTCACTCGAAAATTAATTCAGAGCGAAAGAATTGCAAAAAATTGCAAAGTTCGAAAAAAATGATAAGCTCTGAAAGGCTTAATCTCGAAAACTATTGGGTTTACAGAGACAATTCTAGTATCATACTGAGAAAATTTTTTCAAAAACTAGTCCTTTAGGGTTATAATCGCCAAAATTTGAAAAAATAACGATTTTTTCGCGGTTTTTTTGATTTTTGACAAAGTTGCGCTCGGCGCTCGAGGTCACAAACTTGGATTATTCATTAGGCCAACATCATAAACAAGTTTGCAAAAAATCAGAACTACCGGATTTGACGCCTACTGTGATGTATAAAGTTACTATGGACTACAACATATAACAAACAAAAGAGGTTTTACAAAGATGCTTCGGTGAAGTCGACTGTTGACCAGAAGATGGAAGCGGTCCAGCTATGGCTCAGAAAGCTATGGCTGTAAAGGACAGCATTTTCCTACTCTCCGTTTTCTGACAAGTCAAAGACACCTACGGCACACCCTGTGTTGAGAATAAGATGTTGAGGTTGGTGTAGAGAGAACGTCAGTCACAGTGGTCCGAACGACAGGCAATGCTTATCCTTGTTATCGTTTACTGGTCTTCGCACTTCATGCTCTCCTAGACGCTACGCTCCAACGAATAAAATTTTCGAAGACCATGACAGTTAGATTACATGAGTGTAACACTTGGTGGTCCTCACCCCATACAGAACCCGTGAACGTGCTAAAATAATCATGGTAAGTTAACCTAGATGGTGAACGTTCAGGGTTCAACCATATCTGGGCCATGTCACATCACCACTGTCGACCCTCCCGCAGCAGTGAAAAATTTCACCCAATGCGGGTACGCGGGATCGTGGTGATATATGCAAGGAATTAGTTTTATTTAAAGAAGTTCAGTCTGATAAAAACGACCTACAAGTTTTAGCCTTGTTTTTTGTCCAGCACCCCAACATTTCAAACTGAGCATCTCGAAAGATTGTTTTCTCAAAAATGGTTTTATTAAACTACGTTGCTTACTACGTTATTAAGAAAAAGCACATGTGTAACAGATCGGCATCCTGAGATGCAAAATAATCATTGTGTAAAGTAATTTTCACATTTTAAAAACGTTTCAATTCGTGATGCTGATTCCGGTATACCGGTTTTAATTTGATTTGGATCGCTGCTAAGAAAATCCTGCACTTTACCATGGATTTCAGCACAATCGATCCTAAACATGTACACAAATCACCTAAATTAGACAAATCACTATTGTGTAAATACTTAAGGGTTTAGCTGTGTCATCATTTAAATAGGTATTTTTACAACCAGTCTGAATAAACTAAAAAGAAGGCAGGTTTACAATTTGCAATAATTTCACAACGTTAAATTTTTTTTTTTGTTAATCAAATCAAAATATTTAGCATTGAGTGTGGGACTCAACTCATTAGCTATGAATATTTCTACATGCCATGTTAACCATTTTTCCTTTACTTTACGCATTTAGATTGATTAATTATCCACCAAGTCAAAAAACACACTTTATGAACAATGTATATGAAAAGTGGTATCCGCGTGGAATTAAACGCGGCACCTTTGAGTTACAAGGCTATCTCTTTATAAGACTATCTCTGAGCTAGAACAGCAACAACTCAATATTATCTACAGTTTAAAATCTAAACTGGATAATTAAGACTCGCGTTTTAAATAAACAAATTTTGTTTATAAAGTTATCACCGAATTTATCACCAGTCGAGGGAAATTCGTTTCGAAAATTGTTTGCCACCTTAACTTTAAGTGAAACACTTATCGTTTAACTAAGATGTTTTAGAAATTTATGAATTCAGAATTCTTTTAATACATTTTTCTGTAAAAAAATAAAATATTCGCGATATTTGCCCAAGGAAAATTACTAGTGCCATTCAAATGTGATTGGTCAAATTCAATGTGGCATCTGCGCACATAGAAACAGTATGAGTTAAATTGAGATCTCACATTCCATTGGCAATAGCAGTGAGATATCACCAGCCAAAGTGATATCTAGAGGATGCTGGGGAATGAATCCTATTTATTTAACGGTAGCACACTCAATCTTAGCTATGGAGTATTTCATGATGAAAGGGCACGTGATCGTTATATTATACTAAGGGATAAAATCGATTTTAATGAAGCTTGATTTACAAATTTTCAATATGAATCACAAAAATTCTGGTCACTGATTTCCGGTTTGTCATTTCGGGCAATACAATTATTTCCCTTTTTTTTATTCACTAAAAATGGTATACGCTGCGCATTTGACCAACTTTGATGACTCGGATACACAGTTTGTATCATCTACAATTAAAATATTCATGAAAGAGCACCAAATATTTCCAAATATTTTAAAATAGTTTTATCGCTTACAAAAACTCCCCACTCTATTATTAAGAAATTTAAAAAAAAATTCCCCAAAATTATATAATTCAGAGTTGTTCAATCACGAATGAATGATTCAACTTGGGTAAATATAGGATGACGAAGTATTAACTTAGAACTCACCTAAACAACAAAAATTAAATATGTTTCATCACTTTATAGATCAATGTATATATTACCAGAAGTGTCAGTTCGAAGCCCACACTAAACACATCAAAATAATTTTTAAAAAGGATTTCTATGATACTTTGGAAAATGATTTCGAATTGCGAAAATTCATATTGTTCCAATAGTTTCTACGATAAAGGTCGATGACTGATGCCAAGTTGATAACACTGTGCGACAGCCAAAATCCCCTGGGGTTCTGACTACCGGGAAAAGTTATATCGGTAAAAAAAAAGTTATAACTGTCCCGGCGTTTCGCTGGGTCACGTCTAGGAATCGAGATATATCGATTTGAAGTTAGTAAGTATCATATAGGAGAAATTGTCACGTTTGGGGTTCTTTTTTTGACATAACTCGAGATCGACTAGTCGGATTTTGCTGAAACAAATTTAGAAATTAGGAATTACAATTCCTTTAATCTACTGATATACTATACTGAAAAGGTAACGAAAAAATAAAAAAATTAAAATTAAATAAATAAGAAATACAAAAAAAAATAAAATAAATAAATAAATGAAATAAAAATAATAAAGTAAAATAAAAAAATAATAAAAATAATAAAATAAAAATATAATAAAAATATAAAAAATAAAATAAAAAAAATTTAATAAATAAATAAAATAAATAATAAATAAATAATGTATAAATAATAAAAAAATAAAAAAAAATAATAAATAAATAATGAATAATAAATAAACAATAAAAAAAAATAATAAATAATAAATAATAATAACAAACAATGAATAATACATAATAATAATAAATAATAATAATAATAGTAATAAATAATAATAAATAATAATAAATAATAATAATAAATAATAATAATAATAAATAATAATAATATAATAAAATATAAAGAAATATAATAAAAATATAAAATAAAATTATACTAAAAATAATAAAATAAAATAAAATAATAAAATAAAATAAATAAAAAATAAAAAATAGAAAACCATAGATAAAAAAGTAAAATAAATACACAAAGACGTATGTCCAAACACATTTAAAACAATAAATTTTAGAGTTTATTCCAATGAAAATATTAAAAAAAAATTTCTATGAAAAATCAATATTCTTGTCAAAATGAAATACTTACCTTTACTTAATTGTGAATAAAAGCGAAATGCGTTCATCGATTTTCATGATCTATGTCTCGTTTTGTGCACAGATTATGTGACTTTACGTCAAAGTAATAAGACTTGACACTTTTTGCCGTTTTGAATTTTTCATGATTTTTTAAAATACAATTTTTTTATTTTTAAGCAAAAAATTATTTTTTTTCTTCATAAATTTATTAATAACTGCGAAACTGTTGATTGTGTAAAGAAATAGTGTATCAGTAGATTAAAGGAATTGTAATTCTTAATTTTTCTAAATTTGTTTCAATAAAACAAAACTAGTCGTTCTCGAGTTATGTCCCCAAAACGTGACTATTTCCCCTATATGATACATACTAACTTCAAATCGATATATCTCAATTTCTAGACGTGACCCAGCGAAACGCCGGGACACGTATAACTTTTTTTTTTACCGATATAACTTTTACTGGTAGTCAGAACCCCAGCGGATTACTGACCCCTACCATTTGTCGCACAGTGTAATCAGTGTTGCAGGCAATCTCAATAAAGTTCGAGTTGTTAAACAACTTAAAATATCAATAGTACTATATGGGGTTGTGGAGATATTTAAGATGTAAATATGTATAGATACGTTTAAATCAGAAATTAAATATTAGAACAAGAAGTTCTTGACGAGACAGAATCTCTAAGCTAAGGCCTCCAAGTCGCAACCCTTCTAATATTTTTTTTAAAACAAATTTGAACGAAACACTTTTTGAAAGATTAAGACGAATTGATTGATTTGTAGCAATGTCATTCTGTCATTCGTTTCAACAAAGCAACAAAGTAATTGTACGATTTCATATTCTCTATTTAATTTTAAGCCAGTTTTTAGGCCAGTGTTTCATGTTATATTAAAAAAGTAAATAAAAACTCAACTCAATAAAATCATCAACTAAAATTAAACAAAATCTCATAAATCCAGCAGTCACTTAAATAAAACTTATAACAAAGCAATAAAATCTTATTCTACATTAAATGAATTTAAATTAGATTTTTAATATAAAAAACAAAATCAAAATTACATAAAAAAAATCCACTTACGTCCATGCATATTTGGATGCATTTCGTTTCCCTGTAAATAATGGTGATAGCTCAGCACGTAATCGTATTAAATTTTTCACTTTTTCTGCGTCCCCTGCAAAAATAAAATAAAAAATAAATAATTCATTTCTTGGATAAACAAACAAAAAATTAATAGGACAGAGAAAGTTTAGTTGAACAAAATAATTTTCTTAATTTAATTCACACATTTCTAACAAAAAAAATAAATAGAAGATACAGTAGCTGGTATGCTACCTTAATTTGATATAAAAAATTTATTGTTGTCATGAAACCAACACCATTGGATTTAGAATTGAAAACCAATTTTAAATAAAAAGTAACAAGTCTTAATTACGATTTAAGAATCAAATTTTAAGAATTCCCAATAGAATACTAATTTTGTTTTTGATTCAGCAAAGCAAAAGAATTTGAGTTTTTATATAAACAAAGCTGAGTAATCTTAAAATTCTTTAGAAAATTAAAAGCGAAAACATTTTTTTTTTCATCAGAATTCTACTTTTAGATTGTTCTGGTTAAATCTATATTATTCACGGAATTGGAGGAAAAGACACAAAACTTGAAATAACATAATTTTGACATATTTATTGATAACCGACAAAAATTAGTTGAAGTCAATAGATACTCATTATCTTGATTGAATAAAAAAATAATATAAAAAATTCAAGATTTTTATCTATTCTATACGATAGCAATAGATGTAACCAATATGTAGTTTAGAATTATAAGCCTCTAGAACTGAATGGATTCAATTGATTTAAGCGAATAATTTCTTTAAAAAGTGAAAGATCCTAACCACAGTTTTATCTATACCTTTTCGCTGCCAAATTAAGAATATATACATTAGACTGATCGTTAACAATTAAATTTTCCTAGACGCTTCCCAAAAAACTACTTTTTGGTGAAAAAACACGATTTTTTTTTTTTAAATAAAAAGAACACATGCCGTAAAATCATCGAAGTTAAGTTTTTGATAAAATCGTAAATTTCTCATGAAGTATGGAAATTTAAAAATAAATTATAGAAACATTTTTGAAGTAAATTTAGTTCTGTACAAAAATGATCTTGGTAACCTTTTGCCTAAAACGTATATTTCTGATATTTAAAAAAAAACGAAATTCTTCGTAGCTCGTAAAAACAAATCTCGAAAATTTTTACGCAAATGTACTAATTTTGATTTTTCTTTTCACGATTTTTTATTTTTATTCGTTTTATTACATAAAAGAAGAAGATAATTAGTACTTTTTCGTCACATATATATGTTTTTATGAGTTAAAAAGATTTACAAGTGTTTTTTTCTAAATATCATCAGAAATATACGATTTAGGCAAAAAATGATCAAGACCTTTTTTATAGAGTATTCAATTTCCTACAAAAATATTTATATGATTTTTTTTTCAAATCTACATATTTCATGAAATATTTAAGAAAATATACGATTTTATCAAAAAATCAACTTCGATGATATTTTGCGGCACGTGTTCTTTTTATTGAAAAAAAAATGCCCGCATGTTTTTTCACCAAAAACAATTTTTTAGCAGGCGTCTGAGAAAATTTAATTTTTAACGACCAGTCTTATATACATTAGGGATTGCAATCCCGTGATTTTTTGATTCACGAATCCCGGGATGCCGGAATTGGTGAAGCAAAAAATCCTGGGATTGCAGTCCCTAATATACATATATACAGGTAGAAACTTCTGTTTGTGACAGCTATCTTTTAGAGCTTAGGAGTTAGGACGATTAGCTCGTGATAAAAACTATTCATACGAATCCCTTCTCCACATCAGACCTACAAGATCGATCCATCGAGTACATGCTAGTACCACCCATACCTGAGTCAAAGATTGCGTCATACAGGCTAACGTCAAAACACTTCGCGCATATTATTGTACCCTATTGTACTTACTACATCTTAATTTTCGATAGTATCCAAAATAATTCGTTAGCGGTTATCGATATCCATTTTAAGGTTTTGTTGCTTCGAGAAGTGAGATGTATACCTTTTTGCTGCCTGAAGCAAGCAACTTTTTCGTGGTATTTGTATGATTAACAAAAGTGACCCACAGGGAACAATATATGATTTTTTGAGTGAACAAACAAACATTTTCTTGTTGAATTAAAAATATGAAAATGATTTAAATTGGAAGCTAAAAACCGGAAGCGGGTAAACAGAATTGTTTTCATTCTTTTCAAACTTGTTTAACTTATCTATAAAAATCGCATATATACTTAGAGGTTAAATTTTTGGGAGTTTAACATAAACATTTCCTCGGCAGACCTCAACCACTTTGCCCAATAGTGCTACAAAAATAATCAGGTCCTTGTTATCGAAAGCTATAGTTATTTTCAATGTGACATTAAAACTTATTTATGAACGAGGTTGTAGTGTCCCAATAAACATAAAACAAGTTATAAACAATCTGCAGTTGTGTTGAAAATATCTTCCACTCGCAACACACCCTAAAAAATTTGTTGTTTCTGATGTTGACTAAAATATCATACCAAAATTACATCAAACTTACTTCATATCATTTAGTTGTGGTGTTGATAAAGACAAGAACATATTATTTCTCGGAAGTGACAAAGCGGTAAACGGTACGCAAAATTGTAAAAACATTACAAAAACCTAATTTTCAACAAAATTGAATTTCATAACAAAGCATTTTTGGATAAATCGTTTTCAGGAGGTCCAACAATACAATACAAAGCGTTTCAATACAAATTCAACTTCATATTTGCATAAAAAAACATAAAATTTTGAAACAAAATCCATGAAATGAGCATTAATTGTGCATGTTACAAAATCCTCGTGCACAAAATATACCTGAATCTATTAAATTTATGTTTATGTAAATTTTTTGTTTTTACACTTCGCTAGAGTTGTAACCTAATTTTTGGTTTATATTCATTAGCGTTGACATTTTTTGGTAGAGTTTATCTAGTCGGCTAGCCCTGATGAGAATGATAAACTTTTTTAGAGTTAAAATTTCTCATTGGTTCGAAACTAGATCGCTCTTAAATTGTATGGATTGCAAAAAAGTTTCATAATTTGCACCATAATTTTTTAGATTCGGTTTTTATATTTTTCTTAAATTAGTTGCACTTTTATATGAAACTCATTTGGGTCAAAAATGTTTTTTCCCTCCCCACACCCATCCTCTTAACACACAGAAATATAATTATTTGAGACTTTGCTATGATTTTCGTAAAATATACCCAGCTTCCCATCTCTGTGAATTTTTACAAATTTTTTTGTCAATCAGTGTCGAAACATAGGGGGTGAGGGAACGGTCTGAAAGTTACACTTTTTTTAGAATAACTCAAAGACTGTGCACCGTAAAATTCTAAAAAAAACTGCATTGTTTTTTATTACTTGCACCTTTAACTAGGTGCTCTTTCAAATGACATCGTATTTGTTTGGGTCAAAAAAAAATTTATTTTCATCTCAAATTATGTGCGAAAGAAATTTGTTTGTGAAGGTAATGAAAACAAACGGGTACTTTGAATACTTCATTTTAGTGATTTAAAGATTAAGATTTCTTATAAATTAAAAAAAAAAACAACTTAAAAATACGACTGCTATCTTCTTTTATGGTAACAACGTTACAAAAAATATTAGTCTAGGAAAGATTCATAACATTTTTGTATTTATACCTGAAAGATCTTTGTATATTTTGTATACATGACTATGCATGATTTGAAAATTTCAAATATACACTATAACAAATAAAAAATTCATCAAATAAAAAAATGCATAAATTCATGCACCGGGTACATTATGTTTGTTCAAACCATAGCATTTTTTATTCGTATAATGTTTGAAACGATGGTTATCAGTTTTTTTTAAACCACAAAAACAAACCGAACCGATTTCAGCAGAAAAGAACCTGGCTCCAAGTTACACCAATATACATCAATTGTGACATTGTTCTTTTAAATCGAGCTATCGGTAGTTGAAAAAGCGTTGTTAAAAATATCCTACATAACATCAGGAAGTCGTAAACGTAAATAAAAATAAAGGCCTTGTATTTAAAAATTCACAACAACATTAAATTTTGCATTGCAAAGAATTTGATCAACGTAACACAAGAAACAACAAACAATCGCATATCGTTGGAAAACACAGAAATAATGCTAATGAACGTGTATTGACATTTATTGTTACATCTTGGGTCACTATTCAACATGGCATTCTGCCCTAACTGATGATCAACTTAGAGCTCGATTTATCCAAACAAATCAGTCAAAAATTTACATTTTTATCGATTTATCGCTCACCGTATTCTCGTCAGATCGGTATATAGGAAACCGAACCAGCGCATATTTCAATAATGATGTCCTTCCAAAACTCAATATCCAAATATTCAGAGTATACTAACGTTTCAAAAGCAAAATAGGATGGCTTTCGAAACTAAATTGAAGACAACCTATCAAAACCCAAGAAGTAACACTACTACATAACAAACAACTCAGGTCGGACAAGTCGATTAAAAAATTGATTAACAAAGAAGACAACATGAAAGCCACGAAAGCCAAACGACCAGTTTTGAATAGTTTCATATCAAGACATGCAAAACTTATATCAATAAGTAAAACAAAACGCGTTCAAAAACGCTTAGATATATGCTGCGCCAAGCTTTTGTTGTTAAGATTTTGGCACAGCTAAAACGAATTCTGTAACTATGTGCTACAAAATGATAAACAAGGATATGTGGTTTTTTAGCATTATATTATCGGTCCAGAAAAAACCATTTAAACTTATGACGTATCATAAATCCATTTTGTACTTTCACCTATTTTCATCTAAAATTATATGCGAAAGAAATTTTGTTTGCGAAGGTAAACAACAAACACAAAAAACAAACGGACACATTGAATAACTAATTTTAATAACGACAAAAAACGACCGCTATCTTCTTTGCTCGCCATAAATATAGATTCAAATATCGAGTGATTGTAAAAAAATAATTTTATTAATCGATGTTAAAGCAATCGAAAAATTCCTTTTTATTTTTAAAGTGGATATTTTTAAATTGGATAAACTTTGATGCTCAATGATATTTAACAATGCCTGTTTCTATCTACATGAATGATCAGAATTTTGTTAATATAAAGGTTGGTCATGATATTATACGTAGATATAATACGGTTGTGCAATTAATACAAAGTAGAATGGTTGTCTGTAGTTGTAGAGGAGTATTTTCTCGTTTGAGTAGACTTATTTCTTGATATGATGTGGAGAAATTTTAAATTTGTGTATGATGAAAGAAATAATAAAAAAAACAAAAAAAAAAAGAATCTTATTATTTATACTCGATGAAATGCTCGATCGAGGATATAATGTAAATTAGATTCAATTAAAACGGTTGGTTATCTGTAGTGTATGGTGGCACAGGTACTTTAATGCATATTTTTTTGTTCAAATTAAGTTAGCAGCATTAATTTATTTTCTTCTAATGCTTTTGTGGCTTTTTATTAAATTATTTTTTGTAATGAGATTTTTAACTGACCACAGTTTACAGACAAATGAAAAACACAAATTTAATCATTGTCGAATTGTTGAAAAAACATTGGGAAAAACATTTAATTGATGGTAGCTGAGGCAAGTATATAAGGAATCGGTTATAATACTTCAAAAGTTCTTCACATTGAAGTAAACGAGGAGTTTTATAAAAAGCAGTGCGTTGGCCTTAATTTGTAAATTGGCACATACAAATTGACTCGTCAATGTGTAAAGCTGTGAACTTAATGTACAAGAAAACGAAGGAACAATAGATGATGGTTTTGAATGTATGCATGTATGTATGTAATGTTTGGAAATATATATAAAATGCAGCATCCAGTCGTTTATCTGCTATCGTTTCTTATAGTGAACAGTAATAGAATTACAAGAAAGTCTAAACAATTTACATGGGTTTTGAATTGGATGAACTGCACCATGTAAGATGTAAGTTTTTTATTTATGTTATATAATTTTTTTGTTTTTTTACATAGCTTTTTTTTCTAAATTACTTTTTTATTAGTTAAATTTTGCTTAAATCGACTTTGAGTGATGGAGTTTATTACTTCACCATAATTTTTAATTCCTGCATAGGATCTTGATAAAACTTTGGCAAATTATCTAAGTTCACTTGAAAATAGAAGATCTGGATTCATTTCAAAATTGGACAAAATAGCGCGGAGTCTCTCGAACCCTTCGGCTTTCGATCTAATTGAGACTCAGTACATAAGGTTTTAATACTGTTTCTAATATTTCTGCATACTAACTTCCTGTATGTCACTTCCGGGTAAAAATTATTTTTTCGGGTATTTGTCCCTACTGTAGCTTACAATTACAGATCGATTTTTATGTATCGTTGGTAAAAGGTTTCAATCAATATGAGAGACATTTTATTAGCTTTTGGGGTACAATTGACAAACGGTTGGCGGGTCCACCATACAATAGGTGTTTTTTCACTATGTTTTTTATGTTGGTTGGGAGCATACAAGACTCGTTCGAGAATGAATTTTGATGATACTTTAAAAAAAGATGCAAATGTAAGGCAAGGAGCTGAATAGTTTTTGAGCGATATTGAACAATGTGGTGGGGGGTCCTCCGAGCACCTGTTTTTTGAAAACTGCATAACATCTGTAACTGTTAATTGAGTTAAATGAAACCCGATACATAAGCATTTAGTACGGTTCACAACAGTTCTACATCTCAACTTCTGGTTTTACACGTCTGGCAGAAAACTTTTTTTACAATGTTTTGTCCATTAATAAATTTTGTTAATACTATCATAAAAGGTGGAAATTTGAATGACAAAGAACTGATTGGTTTTTGGACGATATTGGGATAAGTGAAGTGACACCTGTTTACTTAAAACTTCAATAACGTCAGTTTCTGATACTCGATTTTGATTAAACTCGATATATATGATTTGAAACAATTTTTCATTCCAACTTACCGTTTGTCACTTCCGGTAAAAATTTTTTTTGACATTTTCTCGTACAACAGAATTTATGTTTGTTGTGATACTACTGCTTTCTTTAATGTTTTTATAATTCTAAAATGAAATCTTTAACATCTGTTAGCCATTTTAATTAAAGTAATTTATGGATATTAGCTCACTATATAGTCAAACATGTTTTTTCCCCGAACTGTGGTGACGGTAGTCTATGCATCAGCGTCGCAATATTTTTTATTATTATTTGTGATAAATAAGAGATTTCCCTGCAGGTATTTGTTTGTATAATTCCGTCTTTACCGTTTATTAATTTAATTTTTATGGAACAAAGTACAGAATCGTTACAAGATCATTCCAACAATGATTTGTAGCCATCATTCACTTTTGATTATCATATTGATTAAATCCGTCGTATTTAAAACTATAGAAAAAGTTCTTTAGAGAAAAAATTAATAATCTTATTTCCAACAATACTCAATAATTGACTTCATGCAACTTATTTTAAATATGCTTATTCTGTTGCAAATTGCTTCGAAAAAGTAAGTACCCGGATAAGGAAATAAAATTTCAATCACGTCGGTTCTGGATCTGGATGTGCTTATGACTTTAATCAATACAACTAGGTCTGTAGTCGACACTTTTTTTTAGCGCGAGCCTTATGGAGGAAGAGGAGTAGGAGAGGAGAGAGAGAGGGAGAGAGAGAGAGAGGGTTTATGTTTTTTCTCTTTATAAATCTTATTCAATAAGTAAAACCTAAGAAGTCATTAATATATACTAAGAATAAGTCATTGGCGTCAAACAAAGGCGAATAAATGCAAAAGTAAAATTCTGGTACTACAACATTTTTTTCTTAAGCCAATTAAGGGCAATAAACTACAACGGTAAACGGATCGTAGCAAAAATGCTACACAATTTCTTTACTATTTCTTACACTAGTTCTTCTTTCGAAATTAAAAAATTGATCTATGTAGTCATATATCCCAGAACTGAAAATTTTTTTTCTATTTTACGTCTAAAATAAAGTCATTTCGATACCCAAATGCGTATCGAAATGGCTTTCATTACGAAACGCAAAGTTTTGTCTTTCAAGGTTGGTCACATTGGTCATACAAACGCCAGTGAACATTAAAACGAATAATTACACTGTGCGACAAATGGTAGGGGTCTGTGATCCGCTGGGGTTCTGACTACCGGGAAAAGTTATATCGGTAAAAAAGTTATACGTGTCCCGGCGTTTCGCTGGGTCACGTCTAGGGATCGAGATATATCGATTTGAAGTTAGCATGTATCATATAGGGGAAATAGTCACGTTTTGGGGACATAACTCGAGAACGACTAGCCCTATTTTATTGAAACAAATTTAGAAAAAAAATTAAGAATTCTTTTAATCTACTTATACACTATTTTCTTACACAATCAACAGTTTCGCAGTTATAAATAAATTTATGAAGAAAAATAATAATTTTTTGCCTATAAAATAAAAAAATTGTATTTTGTCAAGTCTTATTACTTTGACGTAAAGTCACATAATCTGTGCACAAAACGCGACATATATCATGAAAATCGATAAACGCATTTAGCTTTTATTCACAATTAACTAAAGGTATCTCATTTTGACAAGAATATTGATTTTTCATAGAAATTTTTTTTGAATATTTTTACTGGAATAAACTCCAAAATTTATTGTTTTAAAAGTATTTGGACATTTGTCTATGTGTCTTTGTGTATTAATTTTATTTTTTTTTTTACTTTTTTATTTATTACTTTCTATGTTTTATTTATTTATTTTATTTTATTATTTTATTTTATATTTTTATCATATTTTGTTATATTATTATTATTATTTATTATTTATTGTTATTATTATTATTGTTTATTATTATTATTTATTATCATTATTATTTATTATTATTATTTATTATTATCTATTCCTATTATCATTATTATTTATTATTATTAGTTATTATTCATTGTTTTTTATTATTATTTATAATTATTTTTTAATGTTTATTTATTATTTATTTATAATTTTTTTATTTTTTATACATTATTTATTTATTATTTATTTTATTTATTTATTAAATTTTTTTAATTTTATTTTTTATATTTTTATTATATTTTTATTTTATTATTTTTATTTTTTTTATTTTACTTTATTATTTTTATTTCATTTATTTGTTTATTTTATTTTTTTTGTACTTCTTATTTATTTAATTTTAATTTGTTTATTTTTTCGTTACTTTTTCAGTATAGTGTATCAGTAGATTAAAGGAATTGTAACTACTAATTTCTAAATTTGTTTCAGCAAAATCGGACTAGTCGTTCTCGAGTTATGTCAAAAAAAGAACTCCAAACGTGACAATTTCTCCTATATGATACTTACAAACTTTAAATCGATATATCTCGATTCCTAGACGTGACCCAGCGAAACGCCGGGACACGTATAACTTTTTTTTTACCGATATAACTTTTCCCGGTAGTCAGAACCCCAGCGGATTCGCACAGTCGCACAGTGTTATGTAATTAAAATTAATAAGAATATCTAAATTAGTGTTAAATATTTTAATTAATTAAAATAATTAGTAATAATAAAAAAATTTCAAATTGACTATTTTTTAATAAATTTTTAAAAATTTTAAAATTATTTAAAATTTCAAGACAAAAAATGCAAAATAGAAAAAATAGTATAAAAAACTCGTTTCATAAGACGTTTTATCGCAGTTATCCTTTAGAAAACTCCCCGCTGCGAGGGTCGTTTTCAAAGCAGATTGCGTGCAATAAAATCGTCGATTATGAAACTAGTTTCTTAATATACTATTACCAAACTATTAATCTCTAGCTGCCTTAGTCAGTTCAATATTTAACATGCGATCTAAACTTCAAAACTGGTATTTCAGTATGCTATTCGGCATACCCACTATATTGATATATAAATCGGTATTGTAGTGAAGACATTTGTAAACGAATTACGTCTGAATTTGTACTGCAAAAAGCTTCAGCAAATCCAAATAATGTTCCATAGCCAATTATTTTACTTTATTTAGAGATTGACTCATTTTACATTGTTTACGAAAAAATACTTAAAAGCACTAAATTTTGCATGTCCACTTGACAAAGCAACGGTTTTTAACAATTTAAACCCGAAACTGATAATTATAAGCTAATTTTATACAAATTTTTAGATGGCTGCTGAGTTATACAAGATTGCCTATTGAAGTTTAGAGAACTTTATATGGATTACAACAAAGCCTGCAAATGCCTAGATGAATTAGAATCCAGACTTGCTTTTTAAGGAAGTTACGGAAATATTACTTTACATAGCACCTGTCAATCCAAATCGTACTCCAAACTTAAAGAATTTTACAAAAATGTTATAATTGCTCAGAACACATTGCACATCAATAAAAATTGTTTGTCACAAAATAACAATAGAATATAAGATTTCTGTATGCTCCAAACAAATGGGAATCACGTTCACATTCAACTATTGTAATGATATATTGGTATTTTTCAAACAAAATAAACACAACATGGTATGATGCATGCTCTACCTTTTACAACGCATCCACCGATTTCTGGGTTCTCAAAGTGTGAATACTAAATATTAGTATTATTTTAATCATTGACAAAACTATTAAATTGATCGTAACAGACCAAACAAAATTTACCCATTATCATCAATTATACAAATTAAATTGTATACATATATGGATCAAATTCATTCAAAACTTCTATATGTCAAAGGTTTTTATTAAGGTGGAAACATTTGTTCAAACATGTAAAAAATTTTAAATTAATCCAATGAATTATTTGTGATATAACATCACTCCGACGGAAGTTATCCCATCAAGAATAATAAGACTGAATCTAACAAAATGTGGCGTGCAATTTATCAAATTTTTTTGCTATCCATACAATTGTCGATCGATCTAGTTTCGAACCGATAAGAAATTTTTATTAAACTTTTAAAATCTATATCATTCTCATCAGGGCTAGTCGATTAGATACACTACCAAAAAAAGTTAACGCTTATGAACCAAAATTGGTTTACTATTCTAGCGAAGGATAAGAAAACAAAAACTTTCATAAACATATGTTTATTAGATTCAGGTTTAGTCAATTTATTTCTCTAGTTGACTAAACCTGAATCTAGTAAATATATGTTTATGAAAGTTTTTTGTTTTCTTATACTTCGCTAGAATAGTAGACCAATTTTGGTTTATAAGCCTTAACTTTTTTTGGTAGTGTTGAATCTAGTCGGCTAGCCCTGATGAGAATGATATATTTTTTTAAAGTTTAATAAAAAATTCTTATCGGTTCGAAACTAGATCGATCGACAATTGTATGGATAGCAAAACAATTTCATAAATTGCACACCATATTTTGTTAGATTCAGTCTGCATAAAGCTCCGGACGATCTGAATCATGTTCAGCAATAGATAGAAAGATTTGAAAACAATTTGAAAAGAAAAAAGAATTTCAATAAAAGAAAATATTCTAGTCTAACAGATTTGATATGCTTATGAATCGGATTGAAAGGAGAAATAATAGGTTAGTTTTTTTATCTATCGCTAATGTCTGTGATATTTGTTCCAATTTGTACGAACAACGTTTTGTTATCCGTATTGATCCATATATTTCTATACTTTTTCACATTTTCACCTTTTCACTATATTATAGTCTTTTCGAAATATTTCTGGTATTTTAATTGGCTCAGTTTTATTTAATAGTGGTTTGTGGTTTTGTAGAATTTTTCTGTTTCAAATAATATTAATATTTCACATGCTGGTACAATGTGATATGATATTCGCTTACAGAGTAACTAAATCGTTATCTGCTGGCATCATAGTAGAAAGAGTTTAATTTTTTTTACATTTTTATTTGATGTTCTAGATTCAACTTTATTGTTGTTTTTGTTGATGTTATTGTTGCTTTTAACTTGTTTTGTTGTTTAATCAATGCTTGTTAAATTGATTTCATGTAGGTGGTGTTTTTTTTATAATGAATTCTTGGAAAATTTCTGTTCTTTGAAACTGTTTTTTTAAGAACTAGGTTTCTGTGGCGTTTATTCGGTGTGGGTTTCTAGACTATTTTTGTGTTTTGTGAAGATTTGAATATGTTTTGATTTTTAAACTCTTGCTACTTAGTTTTAATTTTTAACTCTTGTTATCTTTATCCTTATATTGTATTGTCACTGATGATGCAATCCAAAACATATGTTATTTGATTATATCTTGTGTATAAATATAATTTTGCATATATGTTCTGTTAACTGCTCTTGAATAGCCATGGCATCGAAATAAAAAAAAACAATTGGCTGAGTATCTATTCAATAGTAGATTCAATTTCGATGAGCCACTTATCATCCCAACCTTCGTAAGCTCTATGTAACTACAAACGGATGTTATCAAAAACAAACAAATGTCAACAATCTTGTATTGTTGACTGAAACAGAAACAAGCATACCATTTATAAAAGAATTTTATGACAGAAGAAATTTGTAGTTTGTACTACAAGTGAAAGTTTTAGTTCAAAACAAAAATAACTTTTTTCTTTTAAGTCTTAAAAACAAAAACCAGTGTTAGATTTCATAATAAAAATAAATTTACATTAATTTTAATTTGCTATAAAATTGTATGGCAAAATATTTATGTATTTATCAGCAAAATTCTAGCAACAATAATTCAAAAGAATATTTTTGTCAAATAAAATTAATAAAAGTAGTTCTTTTATTGAAAAATTACAATGTGTCAGCAATTGAAAGTAATTTTTTAAATTTATTAAATTTGCTGAGTTAAAGGTAGAATGTTTGTAATGTAAATGAATATCGTTACTATTTGAGTAAAACGGATACTATGATTGACTAATATCATGTTTAACAATATTCAATCAATTTTATACTCGATGATCCACAGAAGATAAATATGAGCCATAGAACGTTTCTTCCATTATGGAATAAGCCGGATGTTGCAAAAATTGTTAAGATATAATATAACTGGTTTTTGACAACTTCGACGTAATGTTTCTCGGGCTACCGATTTTCAGGGTAAAAATCTCCGAAGGATTCTATATAGATATATTAAAAAAAAGTTCTGAACCTCCATATGATATTCATCCATATGAAAAAATAAGTTTTCTAAAAGAAACCTTTAAGTTTTGGTATTAACTATCTCATTTTCTTTAAAAAAAAATTTCACATAAAATACTTCAAAAACATTCATTCTAATCAAACTCTATCAAACGAAAACTTGGCACCATGGACTATGGTGCACCACTAGCACTAACTGGATTCAGTGAACTGAAGTGCTATAACAACAAGGGTATATGATCCGTCAAAATCCTAAGATGGAGAACAAAATTTAAAACCATTCCAATCCACCACGAACTAGTTATAGACGACTAAGCTGAGCAACGCCAGTTCACACAAAAGTTATCGCAAGAATACCAATTACCACAAGAAGGTTCACTCCAACCAAAAGTATCACGAGACTGTCATGGAACTCTACCAAACGTCAAGCGTTTTAAGGTCCCTGTCGCGATCGCTCACAGATATCACCGTCCGTCAGATAACACCGTAAACTTAATTACGATAACACCTTCTTGAGTTCCAAACAGCTCAATGAGGTCAAGAACCAGTTAATGGATCTAATAGTTCAGAATTCGAAAAAATCAAACCTCTTTTTGAAAGCTGCCACCATTGGCATAGTTCGATATGGTTAAAATTTACCATAAATAAATAACTAAAGTAAGTGGCGTTCAAATAATCATACATATCAGAAATGGACTCGACTAAATTTATTTTATTCCAAGTACTAACAATATTCTGGACATCCAGTATTCATAGACTAACAACAAAAGATTAAGAAGTAAGGACTAAAAACCACTCTCAGTTGATATTTTTCTCTGGTGTGGCAACAACTAAAATTGCGTTTTTTCCACTAACTGAATTCCTATTTTTAGAGATTTACTCTAACATCGAGAACTTAATCATTCATTACTATTTATCTACGGAAACTTCTATGACGACTATCCCTAAAATTCTTCAACATAGAATACCAATTAAATAATACTGCCGATTTTAGAAAACAAAAGAAAACATAGATGGGTATTTATACAACATATCCTCAAGATAATTTAGGTGCGAATGATAATATCAACTCCATTATGGAGCTTGACAAACAACCATCTTTTTCTTGCTTTTAGTAAGTAGTTTTGTCTGGCCCGGCTAGTTCAGTCTGTAGAGCCGGAGTCTTTATCTCAGGGTTTGGGTTCGAATGTAATTAGTCAGACCTTCATCTTTCGTCCTGTCCTGCAATGGGTAAGTTATTTATTGATGCCAACTGTACTTTAACTACCCATCTTCTCTATATTATAGCGTAGATCGAAAATGTATGTATACATTTGTAAAAACATTTCAACCTACTTGTTTGCAAAAACATAATTATTTAAAATATTTCTTACGAGTACATTTGACACTTTCGGGAAAACCGTTTTTAATATTCTTTTTATTTTCCCTTTAACAGAATTTAAGTTTTTTTGTTAATTTTTTTTTGTGAACTTGTTTTAATATTCAAAGAGTTGGGGTTGGAGAACTTGAAACAGGCCGTACAAAGGTGGATTGAAAAGGCAAATTTGAGACGGCTAGAATACTGTTAGGGAAGATGTCAGGAGCATGGGAGATGTTAGGAGCATGCATTTTAATTTAATTTATTAATTTAAAATTTCTTGTAAAGAGGTTGGTGTGCAGAACTTTCGCTCAAGTAAGCTAGCGGCGTGGTGTATTTCGCGTGTACCGAACAACTGGTGGATTTTTTCGGCCCACCAGACAAACTTAACATTGCAGATCAATCTAAGCTCTCCACTTAGCATCCAAAAAAAATCAGAAATGTACATTGGTGAAACAGCCACGAACAACTGCCTTTAACAATAGGCTCTAACGAATTGTCATACAACAAATAATCAATAAGGTGCCGGAGGAGATAATTCTGTGGTACAAAAGATAGTATATCTATACAAAAGAAAGTTTTTCCTATGTTCATTAGTTTTTTTTTTGATTTATTTTTCTTTAAAATATATCATTCCAAATTGAAAAGAGCTATGGGCCTATAGCTAATTTGTATTGGAATAATCATCGAGAATTATCAACGAGTAACGACATTTCGCACATTATTATTCAATTATTTTGTTGAATAATGGCTGAGAGTGAAAACGCTGTAAATCAGAAAATTGTTGTCCACAATGGTGGATATTCAAGGGAAAAACTGGTTCGTTCGGAAAATTGATATACCTGGAGTTTCGGGATGAAAACCCGATTAGAAATGAAAGACGTGTGTGCATGCGTTTTGGGCAATTGTGCTGAGGCCAATAAGGAGAAACAAGGAAACAAACAAACTGAGGAAATTTGGAATAAATAGAAGAGCCTCTTCCAAGATTCAAGATTGGAGCGTTGAGTAGGACTATTACAGGAGTCCAATGTCCAATTAGTTGAATGTAAATCCTTAGAAGATTACGTTTGCCAAATTGTATCAACTGCGAACAAGCTGACTAGCATTGGTTTTGCTGTTGCGGACAAACGGATTAGAAACCTTCTTCTTAAGGGATTGCCAGATGATTACAAGCCAATGGTGATGAGTACCGGGGCTTTGGGAATACGGATATCTGCCGACAAAATCAAAATAAAACCCTTACAGGATATCAAGATGGAATCGTCAAATTATAGTAGTCAATCCAGTAAATCCTTGTATACATCAAAACCGAAGAAGTTCCATAAACGTTTCAAGCAGAAGAAAGAACAAAACGGAAACAACAATAAGTTAGGAGTTCAGTATTACAATTGTAATAGTATTGGACATAATACTACTAATTGTTCCTCGTGAAGTGTTCAAAATTATTATGTAAAAAACAAAGAGGTAAAGCAGATTTCAGTAAACCAGACACATGGTATGGACAGTGGCGACAGTGGCGCCTCAGCACACATGTCGTATAATGCATCTTTGTTTGAGTCGATTGCGAAGTATGACGATGAAGTTACAATTGCTGATAACATTTCATTGAAGGCTGTTGGAAAAGGTGACATTAAGTTGAGTTTGACTACTGAAGATCAAATAACTGTCAAGGATGTCATCCATGCTCCTTAACTTTCAAATAATCTGCTTTTTGCCAGTCAAGTAACAAAGAAAGGAAATAAGATTTTATTTCAAGGAGAAAGCTGTAAAATCTATGATGATAATGCAGATCTACTCGCTACCGCAAGCAAATTGAAGGCATGTACATTCTTAATATGAAACAACAAGAATTGATGTGTTCTGCTGCTTCTAAAGTCGACAATTCTAGTTTTCCTTCGAGTAACAAAATTTCTTCGAGAGTTTTAGAGGTCGTAAATTCAGATGTCGGTTGACCTATAGAAGTTCGATCAATTGCTGGGAGCATCTGCTTCTTAACATTTATCGATGACTTTTCTAGGAAGATTTTCATTTACAGGCCTATGCTGAGAATCAAAGCGGACAGCGATTGAAAATTATTCACTCTGATAATGGGACAACATTTATAAGCCATGAGCTTTCAACTGACCTCGATCGTTGTGGAATTCTGTGCCATCAGAAAACTGTGCCATTTACCCAGAGCAAAATGGATTAGCAGAGCCAGGACTTGGAAAACAATTTTGGGCTGAAGCGGTCAACACAGCAACATCCTTCTGGAAAACTCCAGAAGAAATGTGGTCCGGTGTAAAACTAAGCGTGGCTCATTTAAAGATTTTTGGTTGCGTAGCCATGTCGCATATTCCGAAGAAGAAACGAACTAAGTGGGACCCAAAAGTGGAACGTTGTTTCCTGGTGGGATATTCTGAGACTTGAACTTGTTATTGTGAGCAGGCAACAAGGCGTTTTTATTGAGCAACAGTTCATGAGCGTCAGCGAATCTATAGCAACGACATCAAGTTCTGTATCTGACGATCTGTGTCCTATTGCCGATGTGGAAGAAGAACCTGCGATTTATTAACAAACTGCTACTAATGAAGTTCACATTGAAGACGTACCTGATCACTCATTGTCATTTTCCTCCTTCGATGAAAATACCAATGAAGTGGGAGAACCTATACCGGAACTTGCTCAAAATCCTGAGCTACCTGTTTTTCGAAGAAGTGTTCGAATTGCAAATAGTGAAACTAAACACTATAACTACGTAGTCGCCACAATTCCAGAAGATAATCCTGTCAATGTAAAAGAAGCCATGGAAGGACCTGAAAAATCCAATGGGCTCGAAGCAATGAACAGTGAGGTTGAGAATGAAACGTGAAGTTTTGTATATTTACCTGATGGGAAGTCAAAGTCAACTCTCAAAACCAAATGGATCTTCAAAAAGAAATGTGAAGCAAACAGCCAGGTTCTTTATAAGGCCCGCCTTGTTGCCAAAGGCTACAGTCAAGAAAAGGGGATAGACTGCGAGGAAACGTACTCACCAGTTGTAAGGTACACATCTATTCGTTTCTTGATGGCGCTTGCTGCTAAATACAATTTCGACATACAACAAATGGATGCAGTCACCGCCTTTTTACAAGGGAAACTAAAGGAAGATGTGTAAATCGAACAGTCAGAGGGTTTTCGTAATGAATCTGGACATATATTCAAACTACAAAAAGCAATTTATGGTTGAAGCAATCCAGTCTGGTTTGGAATCAGAAACTAGATAATGCTTTGAAGAACAATGGATTGAAACGTTTAAGTGTGGATCCATGTATCTACTATAAAAGAGATGGCTCCAAGATGACATTTTTAGCCATTTATGTGGATGACATCTTGATATTCACCAACGATGTAAGCTATTGTAACCAGCTCAAGAAGAAACTGATGAAGCAATCCAAGATGAAGTTTCTTGGGAAGGCGAAGCAGTGTCCTAGACTCGAATTACTCGTGCTATCGGAGACCTACATCTGGATCAGGAGAAGTACATTCAAGAGTTCTTAAACCGATTTAACGTAAAAGAAAGCAATGCTGTTAGTACTCCATTAGACGTGAACTAAAAATTAAGGTAGGACCTATCACCGAAGACAGCAAAGGAACAGTCTGAGATGAAGAAGATTCCGCACCAACAGGCGATTGGAACCTTGTTATTTGCAGCAAGCTGCAGTCGACAAGCAGTAAATCACATTCGTAAGCTCAATAACAATCCGGGAATGCAACACTGGAATGCAGTTAAAAGGGTGTTGAGATACTTACAAGGAACCAAGACTGCAAAGCTGACATTTAGCAACAAAGGAAATTCTGATTTTTTGGCATATTCGCCATAAATATGGAGTTGAACTTGCATAACAATGAAGAGAAACCGACTACCATATTTTGCGACAGTAGAAGTGCTGTCCATTTAGTTGCAACATCAAGCTACCATCCCAGGACCAAGCACATCGACATGCGTTACCACTTCATATGGGAAAAGTATGAACTTGGACTCATTAAATTTTCAAGTGTTGGAACAAAAGTGATGATCGCTGATAATCTAACAAAAGGAGTTGTTAAACCAAAACATCTTTTTTGCTGGAAGAACATGGGACTTGTTTTCAGAACCAGGTTCATGTGGGGGTGTTAGAAATTGTGAACCTGTATTATTTTAATCATAGCATTTAGGTTTTTCTTTAAAATTTATCATTCCAAATTGAAAAGGCTTCTTCTTTAATGTTGCTCTGCCTATAAGTTCTCCCCACCACATTTTTTAAACCTTCTAGAATACTTCTATATTTAATATTCGAAGCTTTACTTAACTTATCTTAACGACTCTCGATAAAACTTCCGAAATAAGGCTAGCGAAGTTAAAGGTGTCATTGGGATTGGAGTAGTTTCGGTTGTAACTGTTTCAAGTTCTTATAGAAGCCTATAATGACCCCTGAATGACCCCTGCATACTCTAAAAAAGCTTCAATACCAAGATCTCTAGAAGTTTAACCAAAACTGTTTAGCGAAAATGACAGATGTTAAGTTGACGGAAACTATTGCTTCTACTATTTCAACTATAGAAGCTTATTGGAAATTGAATATGCGACGGCCATTTCGTTTAGGTATTTCTAAATAATTTATTAAAAAAAACAGAAACGCCGAGCACAATACTATTTTAACAATATAACATATTTTTTAATTAGGGTTTTGAAAAAGTCGAAAACGATCTAATGGAAGCACTTGGCCGAAGCTATAACTTGAACTTCTATACAGCTTACATAAGACCATACCGAAGTTATTTTTGAAGTCACAGTTTCATAACGGTGGAGAAAGTTCTCCAAATGGCCTTTATCGAAACATTAAGATGCTTTAAAGATACAATTAAGGCAAGGAAACCAGTTTCGGTAAGACTGTTAAACATTTAAAAAAAGTTAGATTGCTAGTTAGATTGTTCGGTGACCTGAAAAACGTCAACTTTTGACACAGACAATGCTTACCCAACTAAAAGGGCTAGTCTGGCTCAGTGTCATAAAAGCCTTCAAACTATATCAAAATCAATATTATAAACATACTCACTCAATATCTCCCTCAATTGCACCTAAACATAAGAACATTAGTAACGTAAAGCATTTACAGATTGCAAGTTACATAAGTAATCAAACACGGTAATCTAACTGGGCATCACAGGCGCTTCCCAAATAATAAGATAATTTTACCATTTTACGAATGGTCTATCACAATTGTTCAACACAGATATTTCGCTGTCATGATAGAGGCTAGATTTCAACTTTCGCAATATCTGTCTACCTTTATATGAGCTGCAAGAAGATACAGCTATACAGTATTGTATAATATTTCTGACAGATAAGCGAGAAAAGGCACCAGTACAAAACTTACCAGATCATATCCGTGCTTTAGCTCCCTCAACAGCAAGGTCGCATAATGGTCATAAGAACAAAACAGCTAAATCTGTCGGCTTGCGTAATCGGCATGTCCTTAAACCATCAATTAAGACAACTGGACGAGTTGATTAAATTAATAATAAAGAGCGGAGTACGTGTACGGCACCAATGAAGTCTCGAATAAAGGGTTTACCAACTCTACATGGAATATTATCAAAAAGCAAAGGTTGAAAAAATAAATTGAGCTCGTGTTCTATTATTAAATATTATAGAAAAAAGGTGCATCCAACCAACAGATATTACGCTACTAAATGCTAATTGACAATCCTGATGTCCTTTTTTAAGACATTTATGCATGATAAATTCAACAATCCCCAATTAAAACTGGCGTAAAATAATTACCGCGTAAATCGAGGGAAATGTGTAGATTACAAATATTCAATAATGGAATTTTCACTTTTTATATTGAAATTTTTTTATTAATAAATAATAACTGATCGGATACCATAATTTATTCCAAAAATAAATTAACTAATTAAGATAATTTCTACCCAAATTTAAATTGCCACCGAATCAGAATAATATTAAATATATTACGGTTTTTCCACTTGCAAAATTTATTATCATGAAAGTTAATTTTTACAAAATTTCAATAATTGTATCAGCGTCGAAAAAAAAATCCTATTAAAATTCTATTCTAAAAATAAACAGATTCATTTACATATTTTAGTATAAATAGAAGTAAAATAAAACTTAAACGATGACAAATTATGACCATAATTATCGACAAAATATCCAAGTTATAGTTTCTGTTTCACAATTAATTTATGATTCTTACGTGTTCATTTCAAGGTGGACAATGGAAAACTAAACTAACTAAAAAACGAATTATTAAGAATTTTATACGTATCGTCTTTGTCCAATGGAATTTCCTAAAGATGCCAATTTAATCTTTTTTATTCTATGTATCAGTCATTAAAATTACAGTCAGAAGACAGTTTTAAATTCAAAACAAAAATTTTAATTTCAGTTTCGTTTCTTGGAAAAAAAATTCTTGTTTTTGATTAAGATTATTTTTTCAGAAATCATATTTACATATGCATATTTTTTTATCTATCTTTACGTTTTTATTTAAAAACAAAAATTGTTAAGATTTAAAAAATATGTTACTTTACACAAAATCTGTGTATATAAAGTAAACTAGGTCGTATTAAAATGTATGAAAGAATGCGTTTTGTAAATAGTTCTAATCAGTAAATGTAAAACATTTCGAAAAAAATATAGAATGAACTATTAAGAAGAAGAAAGGTTTTCTTATGAAATGTTAGAAATTACCTCTATATGGAGGATCACTTTGAACTACGTCTATCAAATCAAAGTAACCGTAATAGCTCTTTGTTCCTTAGAGCAGAGAACTTCTAAATTATCTACAAAATGTATTCTTATTTTAACTAAATGTGCAGGAGACGGTTTTCTAAAGAACACATTAAATCTCGTACAATTGTAAGCCCTTTGAGGTAAATTTCTTTGTTCTCTAAATATCATTTTATATTATCACTTTTATATACCACACCTGAAAAATTTAGGATTTGCCGCTCCTTCTTGTCGTTCAAGAATAACATAAGATTTTCTTATCAAAATGAGTTGTAACACAACATCAAGCCATTCAGATTTAGCTTACCTGAGCTTGTTTGATTGCATTTTTATTCTTATAATCATTAATGACTTACCTGCAAAGATAAAGAAAAAAAACAAATTAAAAATAAGTTACTAAATATGCAAATAAAAGATTTTATAAATATACTACCAGAATTTTTGAGTTTACATAATTTAAATTTTCATTAATTTTATTACCATTGGTATTGCATTTATTATATATGCAATCGTATGAAACAACGCGTTATGTACCAACATACAGCATTTGAATGAACCTATAATCTTATACAAGAATAGTACTATAATTCTTGGCAATAGTGTTTTGCAAAAGAGAACGATGCTTGGCAGTCATATCTGACAGACAAGGGTCATTCTCCAGCACAAAGCACTTGTCAATCTGTTATGCAACTCGTAATCATTTGGACCATTTTAAAGAATTTTATTTATTAAATTTTCTATCTACGTAAACATTCGGGCGATTGCATATTATATATTCTTTTTTTATATACATTTCAAGTTTTATTTTTTCTGTTTTGAAATGTTTCATTGTGTTGAAATAGAAATCCAGCATTACTACATTATATTCTCTTACATGAATATTGGCAACAACAAATGAAGATGATAATAAATCTTTCTCACAGGTTGGCTCATATTTGTTTTGATCGCCGTTTTTGATGCAACGAATGCAAAATTTTTGTATTGAAATACCCTATATGTGTAAGTTTTTTTTATTGATATCATAGTATTGATTGTTTTAAAAGAATGAGAAACCACAAAACAATTGTTTATATATTCTTTTTCTCTCGTTTAGTTAAGCAAAAATATATAAGTACCACCAATTTTGATATATTTGGTCAGTTATAATTTGATTTTGAAAAGAAAAGAAAATAAATTTGTGATTTGGCAGTCAATTTTTGAAATTTTAATTGTAAGAGTCGCTTCTGATTTTTATAAGCATAAAGTTTTTAAACTCTTGCATTAGCTGACTTAAGTACATCTGCAATGTTTGTATATGTATATGTATGTTTTTCGTGCGCCTCTTGAACACCATGTGAGACGACAACGTTAAAACTATTGAACCAAATCTAAGTTTTTATTTAATTTGTTAGGTGACTATACGGTGATCTGAAAAGCGTTTGACCAAAATCAGACAAATTGGTGGGTTTGACGGACAGGCGATCTACTGTTCAACTGTCTATTTGAAACATCAGAAGAATTTTAGGTTCCAGCATTTAATTTTGATAAGGCTCGGAACATAAGCTTTTGGTGTGGATTCTCACAGGTTTGAATGCTTTCCACCAAAGATGGATAAAGTGGGGAGATGCGAGGTCTCCCGAATAAATGTTTATATTGAAACTTTAATAGCTTGAAATTTTGTCCCGTAGCTATGAGTAAATTTCAGCCAAGTGATGGGAGATGGGGCAAATGGGAGAGACGTGGTCTTCCAGGTTAATATTTATGTAAACTTCAATAACTTTAAACCCTGCCATTAAATTTGGCTGCAGCTCTGTACATGGGCTTTTGATGTGGTTTCCCATAATTTTCAAAATTTTTGATTAAAATTGAATAAAGTTTGTAAAGTAAATTTGCTAAAACGGTTAACCTCCATAACCCTTAACGGAGTTAACAATAAAACCCGATAAAACATCGATACATAACCCCACGATTTTATAAACCTATAACCTGATTTGATTCTAGCACGTCAGGGTGTTGACATAACCTCAAAAATTTCCCAAATGTTTGGGAACATATATTAACATGCCTACATATATTAACATCAAAGTCAGCAATAGATCCAAAGTCGCACAAATAGTTGAACAAACAGCAGAAACTACATAGTTAACAAATCAAATTCAAGAACTCTACACAAAAATAAATTACATAACATTAGAAGTATACAACCTACAATTACTAATATCTAAACAATATCATCAAAAAGAATATGAAATATGTAATAATGGAATCGGTAAAGAATGGTATGGAAGGCACGATAAAAAAGAAAAGTGAAAATATAAAATTGAAATTAAAAAAGTGAAAAGAATCAAAACTAATAGAAATGGGAGCTCATCATAATAACATAATAAATCAATATAGACCGCCACAATATAACAAAAGAATAGAAAATTACACTCAAATACAATTTAACAATCAAGAAACTCAACTATTGGAAAAAGGATTGAAATACGGCATACAACCAAACAACACAAGAAAAGAAATAAATGAAAATCTGTTAGAAATAGAAAATTCATTATTGAAAATTAACATTCACCACCAAAATAAAATCAGATCAGTAATAGTTAATGAAATATCAACAAAAAATAACAACTTAAACAATTCAAAAACCAACAACAAAAAAGAAATAAAAACAATACGCAGTATACAAAACAGGATTAAACAAAACAATGCCACAATAACCAAAGCAGATAAAGGAAATACATTAGTCATCTTGAAAACTACAGACTACAACAATAAGATAGATGAATACGTCATTAATAACAACATCGAAAAATTAAAGATCCAACGAGAGAATTCAATGCACAAATAAAACAATCATCAACCAATCTATCAACATATTAGGTGATAAGAACATCAGGTATAACAAAATGATAAAACCAACAGCACCAAATATAAGAGGATTACCAAAAATACACAAACCAGATAAACCGATAAGACCATTAATTAATTTCACCACAGCACCAACATACAGAGTAGCGAAGTACATAAACAAACTATTGAAGTACCACATAAAATTTGATAACAATTATTCAGTAAAAAATAACACAGAATTAATCAATAGAATAGAACCAATAATAATACCTCACAACGCAAAATTAGCATCGTTTGATATAACCAACATGTATTCTATTCTAACATACCAATAAAAGATACAATAAATATAACAAAAAATATGTTAATAAAAAATGGTTTAAACCGAACAGATACACAAGAAATAATAAATATAATAACCGAAACAACCAAACAAAACTATTTCACACATAACAATGGGTATTATCAACAAACAGAAGGATTATCTATGGGGAGCCCACTATCTGGAACTTTAGCCGAAATATATCTCAAAGATTTCGAAACAAAATATATACATAATAACATAAATCCACACAAAGAAAAATCATTTATTGGTATCGTTATGTTGATGATATAATTTTATTATTCAAAGGAACGAATAGCTTAATATATTACACTAATACATAAACAGCATAGTACCTTCCATTGAATTCACGTTAGAAAATAAATAAAACAACAAATTTATCAATCAAAAAACCCATTAAAAATATTCCGAAAACCAACCCAAACGGATCAAAAAATAAATATAAAATCACAACATCCATACCAACATAAACTAGCTGCATACAACCACATGATCAATAGATTGAACAATACACCAATGAATGCAAAAAATTACCAAGACGAATTAAATAACATAAAATACATAGTCAGTAAAAACGGATATAAAAACGAAATAATTGACACATTAAATAGAAAACATAAAAACAAGAAAAATTTGCAAACCCAAACAACATTGAAGAATGAAGAAAAATTAGCAGTTAAAAAATACATAGGCGTAACATATAATAAAACAACATTCAAAATAATGCAAAAAACTTTAAAAATATGGAGATATTGCAGCTTACAAAAACAAAAATAAAATAAAAAATTACCTAAAAACCAAAAAAAACCCAAAACTTAGACACAGGTGTATATAAAATTGCCTGTGATGACTGCAGTAAATTTTATATAGGTCAAACGGGGCGGTGCTTTACAAAAAGATTTATTGAACACACTAGTGAAATTAATAAAAGTGATCCAAAATCCAGATATGCCCAGCATTTAAAAATAGAAAAACACAAATACACCAATATCAACACAAATTTAACCATATTACATAAAAAAGAAAAGGATAAGATCTAAATAGATTGGAAGAAATAGAAATATATAAACATAAAAACAATAGCAACATTTTAAATGATAAAATCAATACTAAAACTAACAAAATATATGACATAATAATAAAAAATAGCAGTTGAAATAGTATATAAGACAATAGTTTAAGCAAAATTGTAATAATAATTTAAGAATTGAGGATGACGAAAGTCGAAATCGATATTCAATAAAATAAAAATCAAATTGTTACTATAAGGAAGTTTATATTATTATTAATAAAATAAAAAATTAAAAATAAACATATTAAGAGGGATCAAGACTATGGTCTGAGTTAAAAGTTAAATGTATAGTTTTTGAAGTTGTAGAAGTTTGTAATACATGTTTCTGTCTAAATACATCTAAAGAATTTCATAGTGATTAGCGGTTGTTCAATATTTAGTTTTTTACTATAGTGTTATGGATTGATTTTTTTTGTAGAATGATAATTCTGAGATCATATGACGGAATTGTTGTATGGAGCGCAATAGTGACTAAGGTATATAAAAAAGAAACAGAAGATAGAAAATTCTAGCTATAATTAAGCGATCAGCATTGTATAAATTTTAAAATTAAAGTCTTATTGTTATCAGTAGTGTACGACCGTAGTTTAGTAGATGTCACAATGTGACAATATAAGAAAATAAGAAAGTACTAAAATATAAATATATAAAAGAATATGAGTAATGTAAACGTAGACAATGATATAGATATAAACGGGGCCTTACAAAGCAGTCAACCATTTTAGATTTGAAGAATTAATTGTGTAAGAAATGTAAATGTAGATACACGTAATAAAGTTTCTGAAATTATATGTTTTATTAATTCAAATTAATCAGGTGAGCCATCAATATTAAAGTGTATAAAGTGATATTGAGAGTGCTAGTGCTAGTCTTATAGTAGTGTTAATGTGGCACAATTGTTTTAATTATTTATATTGAGCTTGATATATGCCTGGGTGTGATAAGGGGTAGAACGAGCAAGCCATATTAGGGCAATCTGATGTGGACCAGTTCCGCGCCTCCAGAATGCCTCCATAGGGCTATTATTTTAATATATCCGGTCCTGATTGATTCGTATTTGATCCCTAATTGGAGAATCTGATACAAAATACTTTACTAGGGTTTGCCCTATTTAGACTGATCCGACTATCCCAATCAGGACCTGATTGGAAAAAAGCGTTACACTTATGATTAGGACACAATCGACTAGTGCAAACCTGATCAGGGCCCTATTTGATCCCCTCCCCCAGCTTTTTTCAAAAGCACTTCCCTAAAAAAATCTAACATTCAAAATACCTTTCCCAACAAACATTATGTGCATGGTGCACGAGTCTATGCACATTTCGTACAATTTTTTACTTTAATAATTTTTAAATATTCTTGTGTATATTTTAAATTTAGTTGAAGTTTAAAAGTAACAGTTTAAATTTAAAAGTAACAGCATAGAACTTTCAGCCAAATACAAAAATATTTGATGTATGACTCTTATGATTACTTTTTTTAAGATCTAAAATAAAAATGTATATATGTGATTGCATTTGTAAATGAGGCGTCCATTTTTTAACGATGCAATTTAAATGAAAAAAATCTGAAATCAAAAAATTTAAATATTTGACTTACAAAAAATAAAATTAATTTTACACAATTTTCTTAATATTATAAAAAAATTAATTTAAATATCAATACACCGACATGAAAATTTTATAAAATTCTTTGAATCACTGAAATTAATTATTCAAAGTGCCTGTTTGTTTTTTGGGTATGTTTCCATTATCTTCATAAAAAATTTCTTTCGCACATAACTTTAGATGAAACTAAATTTTTCCATTTATTATTACGAAAGTCATATTATCTCATAAAAATTTAAATAAAACCAACATTTCAGAAAATGTTAAACTACCTTACACTCTCCATTTTTTTATTCTTTGTCTATTATTCTTAGTGATCAATAAATAAATTTCGGTTCGGTTCGTTTTTTATTATACGTCGAACATGCGGCTAACATTTGTATCATATCTGCTAAGACGTTTTACGACATGTGCACGATATTGTGCACATCATATGCATGACATGATATATTACCTAAGCTACGGATATCTGACTGCGCGAGTAATCCATTTCAAATCAATTGTACTATAATAAGCAAAATCAGAACAATTTCAAAACATTTGAGACCAGGATAAACAACAATTCAATAAAAATAAAACAACTAATCGTCTACAACAAAAGTAATATGTTAAGACAGATTAGACAAATTAATTAAATTTTTATATTCATTCATATTATGACTAATTTGAATTACCGCAATGTTATTTAAGATAATAAATGTAATTCAGTATATTGCTACAAATACTATCACTTATTTTTAAATATATGTTGAGCAAAACCAGATATTTATTTTATTAAAATGAAAAAAAATTTGCATCTATCATATTCTCGATCGAATTTCTAAGAAAGTGAAATTTTGCAAATCAATGATTAAATTAATGACGATAACAGGAAGAACATGATAATCTATCTAAAGAAAAAAAAAACTTATACAAAAATAATAAAATCAGTAAGTATAAATTATAAATAAATAAATAAAAATAATTTTGGATTATGTTAGTTTCTAATTTATATGTATTCTGAACTGTTAAGTTGTAATTTAGATTTTATTTTAGTAGAAAGTTACTTAAACAATTTCTTCTTCTTCTTTTTTAAACAAGTAGTAACATTGTAACAAAGAATTTACAACAAATACGTTTGATTTTGATAGCAGTGAGGGATTTTTATTGTTGTTAAATTTAAATTTTGTTATGGTGATTTTAATTAAATTTACTTTTAATTATATAAAGCACCGCGACGCAATGGTTTATCAGCCATAACACCGTGAGGGAGGGTTGGGAGAGTGAGACTGAACATACAGACATAAATAAAGGACATATATGTGGAGTTATTGATATGGAATGAAATATTTGTTGTTTACTGTAACATTCACACATCGACGGTGTTGCGTAAAAAACGGCCAATCTGCATTTTTCTTCTAAGACTAATCTGCTTTTGTACACCTTCTTACAGCAAGTCAAAAGTGCCAAACTTCCTAAGACCTATTTGCAATCACATATTATGATGTTGTAGATAAACTTTAGACAGTTTGGCCTTTTCCGGCCTTTTAACTTATTGTTAGAAGGTTGGCTCTTTCTACGCAACACTATCGACTTACTAATTATTATATAATAATATAACAAAAAATAAATAAAATTTAAAAAGTGGATCACACGCGAAAAACCAATTCCTTAGCTGAATATTCCGTAATCGTAAAGCATCAATATATCAATTAAAATTATGAAACAGTATTGTATTAATTTGAATAAATACACATATTGCACAATTGGCACTTATTGGTCAAAATGCATACATGAACGTAGTGAAATGCAGCTTTTACTTCTTAAATGTCAATAATTGATCAAACTTATAAGTAAGTCAATATTGATCGAATTTTGAATAAATACAAATCTTTTTTATAATTTCGTTATGAACAGCATTATGCCGATTTCTTTCAGTTTTTTGGTTGAATATGTCATATTTACACGATTTTTTATTAGTTTATTCTATCAAAACTGTGCAATAAAAAAATAAGGCAGTGTTAGGGACTGCCGACAGAAGTGAAAACTTAAATCTGTGAAAGAGCTATGTTTTTTTTGTATCTTCCAATTGTTGTAGCATCACAAATTAAAATTTCAGAATGTTTAAATTAAAATCATTAAAATTATTCTGGGTTTCACATCTATCAGTATGCCATGCAACTATTATATACATTTTTATATTTAAAATAATCAAAACATATCATATAAAAATTTGCGTCTATCAACACCTTAGAAAGCACCTTGTCCTTAAAAGTTGTTCAAGTGTTGTTGTGACTCACCTTGTATTTTCTACTACCAAACACATTTTATTTAAAAAAAAATAGTGAATCATCAGAGCATATTCTATAACTTAGAGTAAGAGATGCTATCGTTGATTGAAAATACTTCATCCACCAACACCCCTAAGATATCATTTTGGCTAATGAGATTGCATTGCTATTGCCAGTGGTATACGATATCTCAACTCATATTTCAATAGCAGAGACTAAAGTACGCGTGGTTGTCACACCCATAGATCAACCAGTTTAAATTTTACAAATCTTCATGCGGAAAGCTAAGCAAATTCATTGGTATTAATGCGCATTGTTGCCGTTTTCAAATCACTATCGGCTAGGTGCCACCATTTTTAATTATTTTATTTATCATGATTGCCATCCATGTTTAATCATGGAAGCTTTGCTTCTTTGTATAGAATTTATGCAATTTCCGTCTCGTAATTGTGAGCTTTAAATCGATATAATCGATGTTATCAAGTATCAAGTTACAAGTATTAAGTCTTCACTTAATTTTAGAAACATGCATTATATACAATTCCAAATTGACAACATATTTGGTGAAGATGATAAAATTTGTAACATCATGTTAAATTCCATGACATATAATTTTGATATACAAATGTAATTGTTTCAGGTTATACTATCTTTCTTACGTTATTTCATAAAATTTAATTTCATAAAAATTATGTTCAACAAAAAAAAACATTGATCAAAGCAAACTACCGTTTAAAACGAAAGTTAAATAAAAAGCAAATTAAGTGCACACAACAACTTCCCAAATTTTCATGATGATTACTGTATTAATGCATAGAGGACAAACAGACATACTTTTAATGTTATATATATTCAATATTTATTTAGCATGATGACTCGAATGCAAATTGTATAAGACAGTAGCAATATAACTTTAAAAAACTGCGTTATAGATCAATTCTTTAAAAATCGTATAGAGAAATTTTTATTATTTTTATGAATTCATGAATAAAAAAAAAAGAATTTTAATGGCATTTAATAAAAATTAAAAAAAAAAACAATAAAATAATATTTGCCACACCAGGAATTGAACTCGACCTACAGAACTTCAGTCGAGCACGATTTCCACAATGCAATTTGAAACGTTAAGAAATGATAGAAAGATTTAATTTAAAAAATATAGATAGATAGAAATGATTTAAAAAATATATTCTTGTTCTTCAAAAATGCATATAAGACTTGATGACGCAAATATACAAATTTTACTCCATACAAAATTTCATAACGCGGCTATAGAAGTTTTCACTTCAAAAATAAATAAAAAAGTTGCAATATTACTAAAATTAAATGCCCTCTCAGTCAATTATGACTTATACGCACATTTTTGACAATATTTAAAAAAACTGGTGTCAGCATCGTAAATTAAAAGAGTTTTTTTATTTTTTTTTACTACAAGTCACACAAAAAAATGTTGTTAAAATTAAACCAATCAATTTATTTTTCGTTCAAAATTTAACAAATTTATTAAAATTTAATAAACTATCAATGTGAATTGTTACAAATTTTGATCCTTTGAGTTTGAGATTCATACCGAATTAAATTAATTGTTCCTTCAAATGACAACCCAGGCCTCTCTCTCAAGCATTATACAAACCGTCTTTCAAATAAGTCTGAACTAACAAATACTGAATAATAATTGGACATTAATGCGACCAATATAAATTTTGTTAAAAAAACAGACATAGAAAATTCTCGCAAGTAAAAGATCGATCAGTTTGTGCGACGAATTGTCTAATTGCTGCAATAGTAAAATTAGACATGGCCATATATTTTGAGAAGCCGAATAAGCACGATGGAAAAGAAAATAAGATATTGGAAGTCACAAAAACGTTCCATAAGAGATACATGGCAAAAATGATAAATTTTTCCAAAAACCTCCACGTTTTCACTGCACTAGAACAAAAGCTGAAGCAACTGCAGATAATGGTTTGGCCTCTTATTTTGTTGACAGAATATTATTTTTTAACGCCAATGACCACTTTTTCAATGTCCCGACACTTCTAATAAAGAGATTACAAGTTATCATTTCTTACCGCTATATAATGTATTTTTATAGAAGAACGGATAAACGAAAACTTGCAAACCGAAACTAGCAAACAGCAAAGATTAGGTCGAGCGAGAAAATGGAGCGTAGCCTTTTTTTACGATCGCTTCCAAAAGCAGATAAGGAAGCAAAGAAATGCATAATGATAGCAGCGAAACAAACAGTACTAGTTAATTTAGGACTAAAAATCACGAAGCTATCGGAATTTATAAAATCACGTACCAACATCTATGCCGAAATTAAAAAGATAATTTATGCAGTTTGGACGTTGTATGAAACGGCGATTAGCAAGACGGTTGAAACTGCCAAGACTTTATTTGGGTGTCAGATCTCAACAATACCTGACCATGTTGGAAAGGAAGGGACCAGCAAGATACTACGCTCAACTCCAACAAAGCAGAATAAAGAGCAAGGAAAAAAGAGGAAAGACGCCAGTGCAACATTGAAAGGAAAAAACACAATAGCTAATCCAGAACCATAATTGGTGGAAACTAGTGTCTCGAAGGAAGGAATGCAAAAAGAGAAAGTTATAAAATGCCGAAAAAAGCGGAGGAAACGCAGTTTAAGGGATGTAAAACCCCAAAAACTAGTTTTAGATGCCGAGGAGAAGAATATGCGCATGCCAACAGGAAATAACAGAAGGCGGAACCAAAAAATAAAAGACAGCGTTTGGGTAGTACGCAAGACCGTTCAGACGCCCTACTGATCAGAAAAAGAAAGAATACTATTTGTAGATTTGCTTCGAAAGTTTAAAATTGATACGGGATTTAAAAATCTTGTTGAGCAGATGTCACGGATACGTCAAACGGCAAATTGTGATGTAATTTTGGAACTACAATCCAAAGGAAACCACTTTCGAGCCACTTTCGTGAAAATCTAGAAGTGAAAACTTTGTCGTAAGGCACTGTAATCGTTATTAAGGACATAGACGAGATCACAACATCTCAGGAAGTCTAAGAGGGTCTGTTTGCCAAAGCGAAAGTTAATGCTACGGTGGGACAACTCAAAAGGGCATACCGCGAAACACAATTGGGGGAGGCTGTTTTCTTTGTTATATTGCTAAAAAGGTGATTTTAGCTGGCAAGTAAGAATAGGCTGGATGCTCTTTCGAATTCGGGAAAAAGTGAAACTAGTCCAATGCTTAAGATACGCCGAGTTTGGCCATCGAGAAGCAGGCTGTAGAAGTGATAGTAACAGATCAAAACCCTGTAGAAGGCGTGGAGAAGAAGGACATTTTATCAAGGGTTGTCAAAAGTACCCAAAATGTATGCTTTGTAGCGAAAAAGGCGATGACAATAATAGCCGCATGTCTGGCAGTCTGAAACGCCCTATGCATCAGGCGGCAAAGTATTTAGTTAGTTAGTTTAGAAAATGAAAGTGATCCAGGTTAATCTCAACCACTGTGAGGCTGCACAAGATCTTTTGCAACAAGCAAGCTACACACGGTGTCTACCCAGGCTTTTTAGGAGTAAGGTCAACGGTATATTCATGTACAGCTGTTACGCATATTCTATTACGTCGATTGACGAATTTAAAACGTTCTTTGATCTTGAATCGAATAATGCAAGGAATACAAATCCATTAATAATTGAAGGTGATTTTAACGCATGGGATCTGGTATGGGGCAGTCGTAGAGGAACCATTGTGCTTGAAGCATTCGCATCCCTACAGCTAGTACTAATGAATACAGGGAAATTATCAACCTTCTGTAGGTGATCTATGAACTCGATAATCGATCTTACATTTATGAACGATTATGTATCAAAAAAGGTGTGACGAAGCGAACTACTAGACGAAGCTTCATGACTTCATGATGGATGATATCCACCTGACTGGAACAATAGAAAATAAATCCACCCAGCTGGTGAAAGTCATTAAAGGAGCCTGTGATGCTGTAATGCCTAAGAGGACTGTTAATAATTTTAGAAGGCCTGTTTATTGGTGATTCGAGCAGAGCTTTGAGGGAAGTGTTTACCCGCAAAAAGACTATATCGACATGCCTGGATTGTACAGTACTTTGCAATACTGTTGTGCACGATCAGAACTTAAACAAGCCATAAAGCATAGCAAACATCAATAGCTCCACCGAAAAAGGTGCTTCACAGTGGACGCAATCAATTGTCTAGTAAACGTCGCAAAAACAACAATATCAGGACACCATAACCTACAGCGTACCAAAAAGTACTTTGCTATAGTATCACTGGATGTGAAAAACGCGTTTAACTCAGTCAGAAATATATAATAAACAAAATGATTCAAATGTGGGTATCACAATACCTGCTGAAAATAGTAGGTAGGCACTTCAACCATAGAGTTTTGATATATAACACCAACAAGAAAACAAAATTGTATGCTGTAAAAAGTTGACTGTCTTATCGTTCTGTATTAGAGCCCACTCTCTGAAACGCTATGTATGAAGGGTGTTCTGCGACTCAGCGTGCTGCAAGAAATCAAAACTGTGGGGTTTGCTTACGTTTTGTCAGTGGTTGTGGTCTCAAAATACAGGAAGAAGATCGTGGAGATTTTCAACAAAACCATAAGGAATATACAACAATGGTTAGCTGCTGATGAGTTACAACTAGCAGAGACCCAAACAGAAGTTGTCTTTATTAGTGTTAGAAAGAAAATGGATAGTGTAACGGTGAAAGTGGGTTGCCACACAATAATATCATGACCAGCTCTATGTGCTTGGGTGTAATGATCGATTCCAGATTATCCTTCAAAACGGATCTAGATGCAACGAGAGAGAATGCAAGCAGAGTAAGGAATTATTTTGTCACGAATGTGGTGTAATGACATTTATTAATACTTCAAATGACCTCTGTATTGTATCTAATTCCGTGCTAAAAAATTGACGATGTAACTAATTCCGTGTTAGTGCGTCCCTTATTCCGTGATATTTAAAGAGATACCAATTTTGTATTTCAAAGAGTTGGATAAAGAAGAATGTAGTTTTTAAAACAAATGTTTTATTTTTTGTAACACTTATCTACGATAACTTGGTTTATATTATTTATTTTGTCATTCTGAAAACACATAAATGCTAGTTTTACCAAAAACCAAACTTACCAAACTTACCATGCTTTTTAAATACGCATCAATAGTATGTCTATCTAGCCGCCAGCGTCTACGTCTATCGGACGTTTGGACAGCGAGAACTAGTGCGCTCGATAACTGGAGTGTTGGAACTTGGAAGTTTCAACAGTGCCATTAATAGACATTTTAGCTTATAAATTGTATAGTTTAAGGAACAATGAGTTGAACATAAAACATTAAACTCAAACTTCCACTTTAAGTAAATGGCATTATTATTCTACTTTGTGTTAAACAAATTTGGTGTCGTTACTAACCAAATCTTTAGCTACGTTTCTGCACTTTGGTTCAGAAATACGGTCAAAGCTATGCATGCATTTACTACGAATCAGGTCATTGAATAAGGCTTTATAAAAATACTGCATTAATCAAAAAAAATTATATTTTATATGAATTTTTTTAATTTTGATTTTGCCTAAAGAGTACCTTTTTTATTTATTTCTTTATATTTTAAAGACTTATTCTTTACTTAAAACAAAACTAAAATTACAAACAAGTTTGTTTTAAAGGTATTATTACCTTTTCGATTTTAAAGGTATACCAAAAACGTTTGCTTATTTTACATGAAATTTTTAAGGTTTATTTTTTTTTAAATGTTATTTTCAATAATCCAAAAGAGCATTTTCCAGACCTGGCATATTTTTTATTAGTAAATATTCGCATGGGCCGTTCTCGCCAACAAAACAAAAAGCCTTTCTGTAATTTGAGTATGTTTTGGGTAAAAAGCTAATCTGTAGAAAATCTTAAAAAAGAAAAGAGGTTCTTTTAAATTTCGCCATCTTTGAAAATTAAATTTTTGAAAAATTAAAACTGGAAAATTTCATCTATAATAAAGAACTTTTCAGTAAGATTTTTTTTATTAAGCCTTATTTAATTCCTTTTAAGCAAAAAAAGTTCAAAAGATTCGGTACACTTGTTTTTAGTAAATGGAACAAAGTACAACAAATTTCAAACTAATAATTAATAATATATTCAAATAACAGTTAACTGTAATTTAGGTGTGTTATGGATAAACAATAAATCAGTAAAATGTACAAAAATAAAGGAAAAAAGGTATTTTTAGTCGCCATTTTTGAAAAATAAAAATTGTTTTATAAATTTATATTTTTATACATATATTTTATTTATATTTTATTTTATTTATATTTTTAATTTATATTTTTATATGTTGACCCGCAAGGTCGAAATATTGGGAAAAACTTTCAAATAATAAAACAGTCTATTAGCCAAAATAACAGTCCATAAATTAATTTTTAAGAGAAGCAAGAAATTTTATTTATTTATTTATTTATTTATTTACTTATTTATTTATTTATTTATTTATTTATTTATTTATTTATTTATTTATTTATTTATTAATTAATTAATTAATCTATTTATTTATATATTTATTTATTTATTTATTTATTTATTTATTTATTTATTTATTTATTTATTTATTTATTTATTTATTTATTTATTTATTTATTTATTTATTTATTTATTTATTTATTTATTTATTTATTAATGTATTAATTAATTAATTAATTTATTTATTTATTTATATATTTATTTATTTATTTATTTATTTATTTATTTATTTATTTATTTATTTATTTATTTATTTATCTATTTATTAATTTATTTACTTATTTATTTATTTATTTTTTTATTTATTTATTTATTTATTTGTTTATTTATCTATATATTTATTGATTTATTTACTTATTTATTATTTTATTTAGTTAATTATTTATTTACTTATTTATTTATTTATTTATTTATTTATTTGTTTATATTTATTTATTTATTTGTTTATTTATCTATATATTGATTTGTTTATTTATTTACTTATTTATTTATTTATTTATTAGTACAGATAGCTTTGCTAATAATACTAATATTAATTTATAAGTACCAGAATATCAAAAATTGAAAAGCAAAAACAAATTATTCAAAGCGGTTAATCGGTTCGAGAACTATTTAACTTTAAACTCCAGTTGTTTTTTAAATTTTTAACAAAATCGGAGCCACCCTATGTCGAAATCAGTGCGAAATTAGTTGTTACTATACTAACGGTTACGGTAGTTATAAGGCAATCGTATATGGTCGGATTCACATAATCGGCGTCTTGATTCAATTGGGGCGTTTTCAATATTTATAAAAATAATGTATGCATATAATAATCCTTTTAAAAATTATAATAATAAAATATGGAGGGGCTGAAATCTCACAGCTCTGAGATATCAAGACTTCGGTCTGGGTTAAGGATTTGTATATAATTTTCGGTAAAAAACTTTTATGAGGACATGGTTTTTAGTTTTGGGGTTTTGGGCAACGATGAATATCAAACAAAACTTTTTGTTAAAGTACAAATATTTTCTTATCTCTGTTTAGATATGTATTACAAAACTAACACGAAATTTCTAAAAATATTCCAAAAATTCTTACAAAATCAAAAATTAAACCTTTTCCAAAATTCTAAAAATATTGCAAAAATTATTACAAAAATACAAACTTTTTTCAAAATTCCAAAAAAATTTCAAAAACTATAACAAATTCAAAAATTTCCATGTCCAATTTCATTTTCAATTACATTTACGTCATAAAAACAGCTACATTTTTTTTGACACACTTGACAACTTTTGACACACTTGACAACTTTTTTTTGACAAACTTATAATGCCATAATTCTCAATAACAATAATAAAATTTCATTTGAAACAAATAATTAATTTTATTTTTTTTCCGAAAAATTGGGTAAAAAAATAAATAAAAATCTTTCTTTTGACACACTTGACAACATTTTTTGACAAACTTATAATGCCAAAATTCTACATAATAATAATAAAATTTCATTTCAAAGAAAATTTTAATTTAATTTTTTTTCAACAAATTGGGTAAAAAAATAAATAAAAATCTTTCTTTTGACACACTTGACAACATTTTTTTGACAAACTTATAATGCAATAATCTAGATTTTGGTCTCACATACCAATCCCGACCATCAAAATTTCTCCAAATTCAATCTTCCTACTCGTAATCACTTAAAATGAACGTTTTTTAAGCAAAAAATATGCAAATTTCCTTGTTTTGACACACTTGACGATTTTTTTGACACACTTCCGGTACAGTTATCGAACACATCGTCCTTTCGGCTCTTCCCATTGAGTGAACCTATTTTTAGAAAAAAAAAATTTTGAAATCCGTCCAGCGGTTTTCTAGATTTCGTCGGTTGTGACGGCCGGACGGACGGCCGACAGACAGACACACATTTTTTTTTTTTTGCTTTTTTAGAATCAGTAGGGCCTAAAACGTCGATAAATGCCAAAAAAAGTGGGGGTAAGAATTTCACTTTGAGCTCATGAATGTAATACTTAGGTCTTTCAGACCGAAGTAATTATACAAAATTTTGTCTGAAGTCTTTCTTTAATAACTGTGGCTCTATTATAACCTTCCTATCTATGCTTTTAATGGTTTTTGACTTCTGCCGATTTAAGTATATCAAAAACTGAAATTCCACATGCCATCATGGGAAAAATTTTCGTCCATGATACATGTCCTGAATTGCTGAGAATATCCATTATTTTGATTTCCTATAGCCTGGATTTTTTATTTCAAATTCATAAATCATACCTTGATTGATTGGTCGGCGAAAACTTGCTGTTTGAGACTGCTGGTCCTAGTTCTTGTGAAAAAATGGTTATAAAATGCTAGATTTGATAAATCTGGACTATTAATGCTTCAAGTCGTCAAACTGACGAACAACCCGTAATTAGGAAAGTTAAAAATTTCTTGACCCTAATTCCGTGTTAGTGAGATACAGCCTATTATAAAAATAAGTGAAACATTTTTATTTTGGAGTGTGTTGTAATTATCATAAACTTTAAGGTTATGATGACAAAATTTAAAACACACGACTGAATTAAAACAGAGGGTGATTTAAAGAAACTATTGAGTAGACCAGATTTTCTTCTAATCAATGAAAATTTAACATCTACTAATCCTAATTCTAGAAATTTGGTTATAAAAACATAGTACCGTAATTAGCTCCGACACATTTTTAAAGTGTTCTTTATTTTTAAAAATTAAACTTTTATTTAATAGATAATTACTTTTGATATAAAATACAAAATAAATTTGTTTAACAATTTTCTAATTCCGTGCTAAGAACGGAATTACGGACATTTCAAAAAAATTATGAACGTAATTCCGTTCGTCGAAAACTCGTTGGTTTTAATACATAAAATGTACAAAATCATTATTCTATTAACGTTAATCGATTAATATTATCCTAACTAATCCACAAAAAAGAATTTTTTACTCAAAATACATACCGATAAATTTTTATGGTCTTAAGAAAATGTTAATAAAACCTTATCCTTTTCCATAAGAAAATTGTCTCAAACAGCAAATTTTCGTCGAGCAATCAATCATGGAATGATTTATGAATATAAAACCAAAAATGCGGGCAAGAAAATCAAAATAATTGGTTCTCAGCAATTCAGTGCGTATATTATGATCTAAAGTTTTTCAAAAAAGCTTAAATTTATCTTATTTTAAAGCTTTTTATAAAATAGCACGGCATAATGTACTAGCCCGTAATATTGTACACTTACCTTATATATATATATATATATATATATATATATATATATATATATATATATATATATATATATATATATATATATATATATATATATATATATATATATATATATATATATATATATATATATATATATATATATATATATATGTATATAAACGATATGAGATATAACGAAAACGACCGGCACTCTCACGGTCGCATTTGTTGAGGTAGATCAAAAAAATTTTCTGTACTTGTGTGTTTTAATAATATCTTGGACAAGTTCGTGAATCAGCAAAATCCGACACGTGGTTAAGAAACTAGAGGCTTTTTTCTGAAAAAAATTGATTTTTTAAAACCGTTATAACGGCCGTTTGGATACTAATATTTCCAAAAATTTAAAAAATTTAGAATCTTTGGAATCTTTTTTATCAATTTGTTTTAAATCTAGACCTCTGCAGTTAGAGGTTCCTGAGTGAGCGGCTCCAACAAAAAATTTTTTTTTGAAACAACCGGCACTCTCACGGTCGCATTTATAAGGCCAGATCAAAAAACCTTTTCTAAAAATGTGCGTTTTGTTAATATCTTGGACAAGTTCGTAAATCAGCCCAATCCAACACATGGTTAAGAAACTAAAGCCTTTATACTAGAAAAAAACTCTGTTTTTTAGATCCGTTATAACGGCCGTTTGGATTCTAATACTTTTAAAAACTTCATAAATTTAGAATCTTTGAAACCTTTTTAATCAGTTTCTTTCAAAAAAAAGACCTCTGCAGTTGGAGGTTTCTGAGTGAACGGCTCCAACAAAAAAGCTTGTAAAACACAAAATGCGTTTGAATCAACCGGCGCTCTCACGGTTGCATTTGTGGAGCCAGATCAAAAACCTTTCTTAAAAATGTGTGTTTTAATAATATCTTGGACAAGTTCGTAAATCAGAAAAATCTGACACATGGTTAAGGAACTATAGGCTTTATACTAGAAAAAAAAGTGTTTTTTTTAATCCGTTATAACGGCCGTTTGGATACTAATATTTTTAAAATCTTCATAAATTTAGAATTTGTGGAAACATTTTAATCCGTTTCTTATAAATATAAATCTCTGCAGTTAGAGGTTTTTGACTTGTTGGCTTCAACAAAAAAGTTTGCAACAATCCCCAACTACAATTTCCAAAAACCTTATAACAGTCAATGTCAACCTTATAACAGTCAAAAAGTAAAAGATTTGAATAGAAGAAATTAATTTTTTTTTCTTAGAAATAAACTATTTTGATATTTTGCAGCAATTGCACGACATATGATATAGAGTAGGTTTGTGTCACAAATTATCACACACATGTTCTGTGGTAGATTTGATATTTGTTTGTTGCAAAATTGGATACATATAATTTTGCTTGTAGGTAGCTAATTTTCTTTTTAAAATTTGTTCGATATCTGTTTGAAATTAGTTTGTTTTGTTTAAACTAATCTGATACATCAGATTCTACTGGCACACAAAACTGTCTGATCTCGAAATCTACCTATTTCTAGCGGATATACGTGCCGCTTGGACTTTTTTAAATATCTCATGAACTATTTAAAAAAATTATATAAACTTTTTTGTAGGTAATTTAGGTTTCTATAAAAAACGATCATGTCATTTTTTGCCTAAACGAATATTTCTGATGATATTTTATAAAACAAATTGTGAATTTTTGTAAATCATAAGAAACATATATATAATACTGGTTTTCCTTTTAGGTAAACTTGCTACTCGAACCAAATTTTGAATGGAACAACATAAATGTGAGGTGTATTAGATTTTTGATCTACTACAACTTAAGTTCTTTCTTATCACACGTTTCCGACATTTTGTTTGACAATAAATTGTTATGAAAATTTTGAAAAACAATATTGTGAAAAAACGTAAAAGAAAAATATGGAGGGGCTGAAATCTCACAGCTCTGAGATATCAAGACTTCGGTCTGGGTAAAGGATTTTGATATAATTTTCGGCAAAAAACTTATATGAGGACATGGTTTTTAGTTTTGGGCAGCGATGTATATCAAACATAACTCTTTGTTAAAGTACAAGTATTTTTTATCTCTGTTTAAAAATTTATTACAAAACTAACACGAAACATCAATACGTTGCCGGAAAATTATAATCAAAATTCCAAAAATATTGTTAAATTAAATAAAATCAAACTTTTTCAAAATTCCAAAAATATTCCAAAAATTAGAATAAAATCAAATATTTAAATTTTTTCTAAATTCCAAACATATTTCAAAAATTCTTAAAAATTCAAACTTTTTCCAAAATTCTAAAAATATTGCAAAAATTATTACAAAATCAAAAATTGAAAATTTTTTCAAAATTCAAAAAATTATAATAAAATCAAAAATTAAAAATTTTTTAAAATTCTAAAAATATTCCAAATATTCTTACAAAATCAAAACTTTAAACTTTTGCCGAAATTCTAAAAATATTGCAAAAATTATTACAAAATCAAAAATACAAACTTTTTCAAAATTCCAAAAATATTTCAAAAACTATAACAAATTCCAAAATTTTCATGTCCAATTTCATTTTAAATTACTTTTACGTCATAAAAACAGCTACATTTTTTTCCAAAAAATTGGCTAGAAAATAAATGAAATAATTTTTTGACACACTTGACATTATTTTTTGACAAACTTATAATGCCATAATTTTCTATAATAATAATAAAATATTATGTCATACAAACAATTAATTTTATTTTTTTCTAAAAAAAATTGGGTAAAAATAAATAAAAATCTTTCTTTTGACACACTTGACATTATTTTTTGACAAACTTATAATGCCATCATTCTCTACAATAATAATAAAATTTCATTTCAAACAAACAATTTTATTTTTTTCGAAAAAATTGGGTAAAAAACTAAATAAAAATCTTTTGACACACTTGACAACATTTTTTTTGACAAACTTTAAATGCCATTATTCTCAATAATAATAATAAAATTTCATTTCAAACAAACAATTTTATTTTTTTCCAAAAAATTGGGTAAAAAAATAAATAAAAATCTTTCTTTTGACACACTTGACAACATTTTTTTGGCAAACTTATAATGCAATAATCTAGTTTTTGATATCACATACCAATCCCGACCATCAAAATTTCTCCAAATTTAATGTTCCTATTCGTAATCACTTAAAATGAACGTTTTTTAAGCCAAAAATATGAAAATTTGCTATTTTTGACACACATAATAATTTTTTTGACACACTTCCGGTACAGTTATCGAACACAGCGTCCTTTCGGACTTGTCCCTTGTGAATACCTATTTAAAAAAAAAAAAATTTGAAATCCCTTCAGCCGTTTTTCCTGCAGCGTAGGTAATGAAGGACGGCTGGCCGGCCTACAGACAGACACACATTTTTTTTTTGCTTTTTTAAAATCAGTAGGTCCTAAAACGTCGAGAATTGCCACAAAAAGTGGGGGTAAGAATTGCACTTTGAGCTCATGAATGTAATACTTAGGTCTTTCAGACCGAAGTAATTATTAGTTTGGTAAATTTTACGTTTAAATTTTATTTTGAGTTTGTTAAATTTAAGAAAATTAATTAGATATTAAAAAAATTGTGAAAATTGAAATTATGATTCATGCAAAATGAAAACAATTAAACAAAGCTGGACAGAATTTGACATTTAGGCTTTAAATTTTATATTTGTATAAACATTTGATAAAAATATTAGAAATTTTTTTTTTAAGCGACAAATACTCTGGTGGTAAATAGATGCGTAAGTTTGTTATTTAGCTTTACCATTATTTGAGATAGTAAACTTGAAAACAGAATTTAGTACAAAAGTAAAGGAAAATGTTGTAAATGGAACACACGTAATAACGATGACGAAAATGTACTAATTTTCTTTTTCTTTTCCTAAACAAATAATCGTGAAAAGAAATCGTGAATTGTGGAGAATAAATTGAAGGGGAATGCTCTCGAATAGCTCCATTCTAGGCCTGATCATCCTAAAATGAAGTTAAAATTGTTAGTTGAATTGAAAAGAGTATTCGACGTCAGAGAATAAAGAGTTTTGCAAAGGAGAAAATTTGAAGAACGGAAATGGCGTAAGAGCGAAACATTTAGTAATTATTATTTCAATAAACTATGTTTGGGCAATAAACTACAACTAGATGATGAAGAAACTTTAAAGTACATGATTGATGGACTTAATAGTCCTATTTTACAAACTCAAGCAAGAATGCAGACTTTTAGACCAACCGAAAACTTTTATAATATAATTATATAAATACCAAATGGAGATCGTATTCATTATGATGAGCACCCATCAACTGGGAACTGGATCATAATTGAGTGCAAAGGGAAAACATCAAACAAGTACAAAAACTGGATCAACAGTTATGAAATGTTGCAATTGTGGGCAGATGGGTCATATAAGTACCCATTGTAAATCAATAAAAGCACGTGGAGCGTGTTATGGCTGTGGTGAATTAGGTCATTCAGTTGTGGCTTGTCCTAATAAATTAAAGAAAAAAGAAGCAGAATCTATTAATTTTATGGATTTTAATGGAATTAAAATAAGTCATTGCTATAAATTAAAATTAGAAATAGTTGATTCATTTTGTTTTACGGCAAGTCCCGTAAGTTTAATTAAGTACAAGTTTGTTCCTAGTTGTGTTAATTTAAATAGTTGTAATGCTGCTTTTAAAGGAATCTCTAGTTCTATACTTAATTCGGAAAAATATTTTGATTTTTGTATTGTTATTAATGATAATTTTAGATTTCAGCTTCAGTTTTTGATGGTACCTGATGACACGATGAGCCCAGATTGTCTGATAGGTAGAAATTTTGTTTCGTATCCTGATTATAAAATAAGTTTCAGTGATACAACTGTAAATATAGAGAATAGTAAAAGGTACAGTGATAGTGATTTTAATGAAATTCGAGAACAAGCGATACGGAAAAACAAGGAAATACAAGAGTACACTAAGAAAAGAAATGACTCTAATTGTAATGGACATATTAATTATACAGAGGGTGAGTATGTAATGATTCGAAGTACTGTTCCTCCAGGTGTTCGCGCAAAATTAATGCCCAAGTTCAAGGGCCCTTACGAAAAAAGAAAAGTTTTACCCAACGATAGGTTTATAGTAGGTGATATACCCGGATTTCAGATAACTCAAATACCCTTTGAAGGCGTTTTTGATAAAACAAACTTAAAGAAATGATTGAGGTCAGAAATCACTAGCACTGTAGACTTAGATTTTGATTTGAACAATTTGGATGATGAGGTGGAATATTAACGACGAGGCGTCTTTTTGTCAGGTATGGCCGAGCTGAAATCGTAAAATAATTATATTGTAAAAAAAAGGAAATATTGTTTGTATTTGAATTCAGAGATGTTTGTATTCAGAAACATCTGTTGTCAAACATGCCATTTATAAAATGTAAATGAACTAAAAAAGAAAATGTAATGGAAGATTGGACTTCCGCCGATATAGAATTTTGTTTAACTGTTGTACAAGATCGTTCAAATAAAGTTGTCAAAAAATAATAATCTAAGGTGATCTATTAATTGTTAAATTTAAATCGAAGAAAATAAATTGCTACACTTCGATGATTTTGCGGCACGTGTTTTTTTTTCATTTAAAAGAAAAAAAAGGAATAAATAAGAAAATTTACTAAACTATAAATTCTAAGATTTTTGTGGATGACATCAATTACAATGAGTATTACTTCCTATAAAAATAAAAAATATAAAAATATATCGTAGGTACGTAACCTTCTGCTTCGTATAAAATAGAACTTTTTAAATTCATTCACAAAATTCTTGTGGGTTAAATCGTCGCTTTAATAATGAAACAACGTATTCGCAAAAGTGTAGTTTCGAGATAATTGGGTTTAAAGATTTTTCGATTTTCTGATTTTCGTAAACTCGGCAGCACTATTGAATGAATAAAGATATTGGAAAAAAAATTTCTACCAATTAATCTTGACTAATTTCCCCGCAACATATTAAAATTTCACATTGGCAACTGCTGGCTTTTCTACCTAAAAAGAGGTGAAAAGTCAATCAGGCACCTTATACGTTATTTCATATTTCATATACGTTATTTCATTTTGCATGGAAGTACGATTAAGCCCAAAATAAATTATTATTGAACTAACGCATGATATTCTTAAAATTTTTTATTTATATGAACCGGTATATCATGTAGTCATGAATGATGCTTATACAATATTTTAGATTTACCATTTTGTGTGGCGATCGTAATGTATGTAAGATATACGACAATGATTTTACCCAAGTTATTATTCTGTAGGAATTGAAATATCGTACATGCATTTACGCTGTTTCAATATTTAACCAAATTCAAATTGGCATGTACGTTAATTAACAAAATATTAATTTTCACCCCCAGTTATAAAATAATTGGAAAATGTTAAAACGCCACTCTATAGAGATCCTTATGGGGAATGCAGCGCACCCATTATATAATAACAACGTATATATGGCATACGTTATTTCATTATTAAGGCGACGAAATAATATTATATTGCTTCATCTCTGAATGAAAACCGAAATCCACTTTAAATAAATATTTTATAATAAAATTTATTTTCGTAATTAAATCAACTAAATTAATGAATTCTAAATCTTTTTTTGTTTATTTAGATGTCATTTATTTTAGGATTTGCAACAAAGTTGCAGTGATTCAGTGACAAATAGAAAATTTTTTCACCGAGAAAAAAAGATCATAATTAAGAATCTAATATTAGTTTTATCAGTTGAGTGAAGTTTATTAACATATTTTCGTAATAAATATTCTCCTACTAAACATTAAATATATTTATTTTTTAATTCAGTTGACAATTTCTAATCTAAATTAATAAATTAAAAAGCAAAATTTACAAAAAAAAATAACGATTTTAAAAGTAAGCATGATTTGAATTTAAACAAATTGTGTTGGTTGAGTGAAAGTTTTATAGCATTTTTTTAAAACATTAAAAGTAAACAACAGTTGATGGAGAATAATCGATGTTTAAATCACCTGACACCTAAATTATATTATGAAGGTGATTGTAATTTGGGAGGTGTTACGTTTATGGGATTGTTTTTTTTCTTCTACTTAATACTTGATATTTTTAAAAAGAATTACGGTTGCATGAAATTATTATCTTGGTTTGTCAAAAGCGTTTACGATTTATGATTGATTATAGTCTAGGCTAGGGTAAGACATAAATTTTTTTGTTAGACCGATGTTTTGTAGTAATTTATTTAAAAGAAACGGTAAAAGTTATTATTTTCACGTAAACTCATATTTTACAAGAAGATGTCGAAACTTATTCACAGATATACTTACACCTTAAAAAGGTAGTCTGTTGAGCTTAATAGTATATTTTTAAGAAAAAAATGCTATCAGATGATATTTATGCATCTAGCTAGAATAAACTGACCAGAGCCGAATCACTAAAATGTGGGACAAAATGAAAAACTTCCTCAAAATACTAACTAATTAGAATTTCTATTGCGAGAACGTGGGACGGTCAAAACGTGCTAGCTAGATTGAGCATAAATTTACTATTTAATTACTATTTATTGCTTTCCTTTACTATTTGTTTACTATGTAATTCTTCAAAAAATTCTTTTATTTTAATTGGACATTTTTCAACCGTTAGAAAATAACAACCGTTAGCGGCCGGGCCCGCTGCATTAATTGTTGTGCCCATCAACGCTTTTCCACACGTACAGTGTTTTGATCAAAATATTCAAAAATGCATAAAAAATATGAATTTATCAAAAATAATCTCATAATACAAAATTTTTGGCAACTTCCCTTTTTGGGGACAACCGCTTTTATGAAAGCAGCTATACGTGGTATCGTCGGCAGACTAAGAGATTATGTTAAAACCCAACTTAATAGATCTTTTCAAAACATGGTGATCTTATGTTCAAGCCAGCTTGCTGGTCTTATGATCAAAAGTAATTAAAATTGATTTTGTATTTAAAAATGTTAAAATCGTTAAACTTATTCAAGCACGTGAATTAAAACATCGAGCATTAACGACATTGCTAAAAGATGTGGAGTGTACGAAGATGAAGTGCGTTGCCCTTCAAATCATAAGTTTTAAGATTTTTACAGCCGTTGGACGAAATCGTAATTTTTTTCTAAATTAAAGATAAGAGCCCCTGGGCACTCGCCAATTTCATTTATTGATTACCACATATTTTATAGTTCGGAAGGCGCCTGTCCTTGACGAGTCTGAACACGTTTGTATCTCCCATTTTCTTCAACCCAAACATGCCAAAATATCAATTGTCCTACTCGACAGTAGCAGACACATTTTTGTCGGACAAGATTTCCCTCGTGTTCTAAAACAAGTTTCCACCCCTATAGTCAAAAAAATTATGGTAGCAAATTTACAAGATCCCGAGCAATTGGGATTTTTCGGAGCTTGGACTCGTCAAGGACAGGCGCATCACGAAGTATAAAATATATGGTAATCATTAAATAAAATCGGCGAGGGCCCAGGGAATATTATGACTGCTCTGAACTAAAAAAGTTGATTGGATACAAGATTTGACTCTCTGAGTTGACATTATTGGTCATCTCAGTCAACTCAATATTATTGTTCAGTGTAAAAACATACTTATAACCTTGTTGTATGACCAAATAAATTCATTCAAACAAAAGATACCCTTATGGAAAACCAATTGAAAAGAGAAAAATTGTGCAATTTTTCTAGTTGTAAGACTCTTTTGCTTAAAGATCCAGAGTTAAAATTTGCAAAATATGAAAAACAACTGATGTTGGCAGACGATTTTGAATTGAGGTTTTCAAATTTCCAAAGTAGTGAGTCTCATTTCAATATTTTTTGCTCTCCGATGTCTGTTGTCAATGAAAATACTGACGAAAATTTGCAAATGGGCCCGAGTAGATATTAGTTAGGGAAAGCCTGAATAAAATCAGGGTGTGATCAGGGTCAGAAATGGTAAGCCCTATTAGAGCAATCTGATGTGGGCCTGTTCCGGGCCTGAATTAGAAAATTCTTTTAGGGTTAACCTTATTTGAATATATCCGTCCCTGATGCAGTTTTTCGTATTTCACTCCTGGTTGGGCAATCTGATCACGGTCTGATACAGAATACATTACTAGGGTTTGCCCTATTTAGTTTTTTATGGCGAACTTTATCAGGCCCTGATCCGACTATCCCAATCAGAGTCTGATTGGAAAAAAGCGTTACACTCAAGATCAGGGCCCTATCAAACTAGGGCAAACCTTATCAGGGCCATATTTCAATCGTAACAAAGTTTTGATCGGAGGGTTTATAGAACTACGATGCGACACACTATTAAACCAAAAATATAAGAAAATTGGTATTCCAGAGTTTTACGATTATTTATCTGCAGTTTGGTAGCACTTACATATGTGAACAAATTTTTTCACAAATGAAGATGAATAAAACTGCAAAGCGAGCCAGATTGACTACAGAAAATTTAGCATCGATATTAAAAATTACATTAAGCCAAAAACTAATACCAAATTTTGATTTAGCAAAAAAACTGAATTAAATATATTTATAAGAACCAATAAATTTCTAGATAAACATTCTGTTCTGTTTTCTTTAACAAATTTAAAATTTTTAATAAAACCAAGGAACATGTAGCCCGCAAAGGCTTTGGGAAATAGTTTTCGAAAGATTTGGCCCGCATACCGAAATGACTTTGACATGCCTGCATTAAGGTGTTTGTACATTCAAAACCCTTTCTAGTGCTGGCATTAATGCCAGCCAGCGAGCTCAATTGTATGCGACATTTGTTTGTTTGTTATATTCGACATTATTTTTGTCGCACAAGCCCTCCAACGTTTCCTCCGTACAGTAAAATAACCATACATTTTTTTAACCCTGTCATTTGCATCAATTAGCATTAAATCAGCAGGAGTTTTTATTGCATTATTTAACCTTTTCAATAGCCCAGATAAACCAACCGAGACGAATGAAGATCTGTGCTATCGCCTAAGGGCAGTATCAGAGTTTCTGAATCTGGAGTTGGAGCCGGAAGAATAGCACCACATTTCGTCGCTACAACAACAACATTGCATAATTTGCAACAACATTGCATTATTGCGAATCCAACACCCAATACATTCTGGTTCAAATTCGAGTTTAGCTTGTTTAAAACATTTTTCACACCTTGACGTGACACACCACTAAAATTGGTAATCGTGTTATCAGCGCAAACTGCAACTTTTTGACAATATTAAATTTTTTCAAATTTTTCAATGTAGTCTGATGTTTGTTCGAATGCTCAGTTAAAGAAGAAAATTCCAACAATCTATCCTTTACTCTGTCATGCTCTCTAAAATATCGAAATAGAATCGAAAATATTTGTATTTCCTTATGATTCGATGCATCAGCATAAACCGAGGCAAAATTTGCAATAGACAAATCTAGTTTTAGTTGGTCCAGAACATGATTGATTGAACATTTTTTAATTATGGCTTCTGATTTTGTTGTGGCACATATATATTTGTCATCGAATAATGATTGAATTAGTATGCATGTGCAATCCATGGATCGAAAGCTTTGGTTGTGGTAAATCGGAAGAAGAAAACGGCTTCTGCAAGAGTAATATTTCTTTCAGTTTTCCCATTTCTAATGTAATTTTAAAAATTAGCATAAATTTACGTTTTATAGTAGCACAAAACTTTTGTTGTACAAGTAAAGACTGCAAAACAACTGAAACAATTTATTTTAGTTTTACTAAATAATTAATATCCTTCCTGTATTCTGTATTACTTACTACCTCTTGTTCTGTCTTTTACAAATCTATACTATTTATCAAGTTTTTATTTTATTAAGAAAAAAATTATAACAATTAGAAAATTTTAATTTTGAGTTACCTAGTTATAGTGTGTTTGTGCTACAAAGTTTGAAACGCTCCTTATATCACTCCTATACTCTGTTCTTTCAGAGCGCGTAAAAAAATATAACACTCCCAAATACAGGAGTGAAAATAATAAATATCATTCTTGCTCCTAAATTTAAATAAATATTTCTTTCATTTCAAATACTCAAACCTTTTATTTTTGCTTCAAATTTAATGCTTTCCAACGTAAAAAATATATAATTCTTGAGAATGCTTTGTTCAATTATGCATGTATTGCTAGAAAAATGAATATAAAGGATGGCGAAAAGGTACTATTATTCTCCAAAAGAGTGAAATCGAATAAAAAAATTTTACTCTTACGAGTAAGAACGATATTCAAATTATTAACATTTTAATTTATGAATATTATTGTAAAGGGTTGAAATATACAAAATAAAATTGTTAGTTGTTTTTATGTTATAAAAATTTAAACGTTTATGAATTTATAAAGAGAATTGAGTCTTTTTAAGTAAAATATTTTGTATTTTATTTTTCCTAATATACTTTCTTTAATGGTAAAAAACATTATACAAACTGCAAGAAGAAACTGTGAAGCCATAGTGACTGGGACCGAGATATTGCGAAAACATTACATAGATAATGCGGGCAAATGTTGTGGAAATATTTGTTTCATGGGACGCCTCGTGGGACGGATTTCTCCGTGGGACAACGCAATGAAATGTGGGACATTTCCCCGCAGCGTGGGACGTCTGGTCAGTTTGAGCTAGAACCATATTTTCTATGTAGGTCTCACAAAATCTCTAATCTTGAATAGAATTAGTTGGTCAAATTGGTATTGACTGATTGATGCGCACGATGATATACTTAATCGAGAGAAATGAATGTGAATTATGATTTTGTTTTAATGTAAGATTCTTCAATTTTTAAAAACGACATTTTCCTTATGTTTAAGAAAAATAATTAACAAAAATATTAGGATATTTGAATAAACGCGGGGGCTGGCGGCATCTCGGGGAAGTACCTCAAATACCACGGAGGCAGCTGAAAGCTCAATGAAACACAGTGAGGTGGCAATTATGGTTGTGGAAAAGGAGGAGGATGTCTCGGCCGAATATTGTAGTAGTATCAAGGACGTGGAGATTGACGAGGAAGAGAACTTTTTGCATGATGAAAGGGCAGATAGTAGGCGGTAGGAAGGTTGTGCGGGGCTCAAGTGAATGTCCACCACGCCATAGCAGCGTCACATTCACATTCACTAAGGAACAGCTAGGACTCACCCTGATACAGCAACCTTGGATCCACAAAAACAATGTGAGGCCTACCTCCTACAGCGAGGGTCTGGTGAAATGGTGCAACCCTTGGCTTTTAATCATCGGGTGGGATGCAAATGCTCACAGCAAGAAATGGGGAACCACAGAGGTGAGTTTCTGTTAGAATTTTTAATTAAAGAAATCCTAAGCGTGTTTAACGTTGGGAACACACCCACTCTTGTCATAAGGGCAAGTCAGAAGGTGTTAGATTTAACGGTAGGAAGTACCAATGTAGGACTGTTCATAAAGAACTGGAGAGTCTCAAATGAACCCTCCTTGTCGGATCATAGAATTATTATGTTCGAACTCAATAGAACGAAAGAGGAATCTCCACCGGTTCGTAACCCCTGGCACACAAGGTGGGATTAATTTGAGGAGAATCTGTAAGAAGGTCTACAGCTTGTAACGGTTAGAGGTACAGTAAAACACTATGCCGCGCTGGAACAAGCTGTAGCGGAGGTAAACTTGGCAATCACCAAGACGTTACTAAGGTAGATGCGTAGAGGGACACGCTTTGGTGGAGCAAAGAGTTGTCAAAATTAAAAACAGAAGTATACGGAGGCTCTTTAATAAAGCGAAACAATGAAGTCTTGGCAAAACTAGGTGTTGTCTGCAAGGTTGAGTAACCGTGGTATTAAATGTCTTGATAGCAAACTCCAATTGAGAAACCACACGGAAACATTATTAAGCACAGACGTAAGATACCGATGGTATGCTAAAACCTTTCGGGTTAAAAATGGGAATGCAGCCCAGATATGCTAAGGTGGATGTATACCAAGACAGTGAGACCAGTCATCACTTCTGGAGCAGTCACATGGAACAAAAGAGCCCAGCTTAACGATGGGAAGAGGAAATTGGAAACGGTGCAAACGCTGACCTATATCTAAATAACGAAGGGAATGAGAACATGTCTTGTCACACCACTTGCAGTTTAAGAGCGTAACCAGTGTATGGGAAAAGAAAAGATCATCGAGTCTTAATAACAAAAAGTTCTTTCAAAGGAGGAAAGCAGTTCAACTTCGATAGGAAAAATACATCGCAGTTGTGCAAAAAGCGGAGTGTTACGGAATCAAATGGTACGAGGCTGGTTCAGGACTGAAGCAGGGGTGAGTGCAGTAGTATTTGGACCAAAATCAAATACTTTGAGCCCCACAGCTCCTCCCCAAGCGTCTTTCAGGCTGAAATTTGTGCTATCGACGTCCACAGAGTTTAGCTTAGAAAAAAATATAAGAACAAGAGAATTGGCATCTTGTCGAACAGCCAAGCAGCAATTAATGTTTTAAGCTCATACACCATAGCATCCAAACTGTATACCTGTCATACGGGTATTGTAGGCAGCCGACAAATTGGCAAGGCGAGGTATTTTATCAGTTTTGTCGGCCCTGAGCCTTTTTGTGGATTGGGAACGAAAGCCATTTACAAAAGGATGAGGGAAATATTTATAACGAAATAGTCCAAAACCTGAAACAACACCGCGGGTTTAAAGCAGTTCAAGGAGATGATTAGACTCTTTAATCTTAGTCTCAGTTTAATAGGAACAGCCTGAGAATACTGAGAGATTCTTACAGGACACTGTTTATAAGGAAACACGTTAAGAATACTGTGGTGGAGCCGAGAGACGAATTTAGTTTCTATTGGAAGAAGAGATATCAGCGAGAAAGTTGCATCCGGGGGAGTATTATATTGACGGGCATGACCTGCATAAATTTAACCCTCGCCATATCCTGAAATTAAGGGACCCTGGATTGAAGTAGTTGCTCTAACTGGACATTCACCAGAGGAGTAGGGTGGGGTACAATAGTTAAGTTTTTATGTGAAACTTGACCAAAAAATCGCTCTAACTGTAAAATTAATACAGGTGAAAGATTGTACACGGAACGCGATAGAGTGTTAATCAAATAAGTGAAATAAAAGTAAAATTTTAAACAAAAGTTCAAGTCATTCATGTTCATATTGAAATTGTTGTACAGTTAACAGTTAAAGTTCCTGGACCATTCCTGTCCAGTGAACAAATTATTTGCACTGACGTTTGAGTATTATGAAATAATAAATACGTTAAATACTATGAAATCAGTATAAACTTATAAACTTAAAATTTGAAAAAATAATGAGATTTTCACGAATTTCTTTTTCATCGTCCGTCCCTTCCTACTCTGATAAAAGTCATTCTTGAAATAAATTGTTGATTTGTTGTAGTAAACACCACGTGGTGGCAAGCAAATAATTTGTGTGGCTTAGAATACAATGTGAATTGCAACTAACATTTTTGGGTCAATATAACTTTACTCTATTAATCCGTTGACCCATTTTGTTTTAAACGTTTAGTAACCCAATAAGACAAAAAAATATTAAAAACCATTCGTGAATCATATCAAGACATAAATACTTTAAATATTTACAAAATTATTCTAAAGTACGGTTTTTTTTCTTATGAATAAAATAAATTGAAATAAAAGAAATTAAAAAATGATTTAACTTATGTAGGTTTTCTTACGACATATTGTAAGAAAACCTACATAAGTTAAATCATTTTTTAATTTCTTTTATTTCAATTTATTTTTTAACTTTCCTATTATTTCAATAAATATAAGATTAAGAATTTCGAAATCATAATAGAAAAAAATTATAATATTCATAAATTTAATTTTTAATATAGAAAAAAAAAACTTATACGCATATTTGTTTTGCAGGTACCTTAAAGGTCCAAATAGTAAAGATAAAAAAAGAAAAAAATGTGAAAGTAACTGTTTCTAAGATGCTTTGTTTTTTCTATAAATTTCTTTTAACTTTAATCAAAATTATATTTGAACTAAATTAATGTTGTTTAATAAAAATTGTTTTTGTTAGGGATTAGTCATTTGATTATGTCATCTATTAAAAGGTGACATAATCGATATTTTAAAGCAAGCGACAATAGCTCCCCTATTCATCATAGAAAACAAAAAATATTTTCTATTGGTTTTCGGTTTGTAATCCTATTAAAACATAATTCAAATTCATTTGCAGTTTGTCTGAAATCAAATTATTGGCATTAAAATCTGATCAAATCTTATGTTGTTTTGAGTTCCCAAACAAAACATGTAATTTCAGTTTATATGTGGAATATCCAATTTTATTCATCTTTTCCAGATGATTTAAACTAGGACTTCCCAATTTTTTTTTTGTAACAGGGAATTCCCGTCAAAATTTGTTTTCTTCATATTTGGTTTTAGACTTTCTTATTAAATATTCTGAACATATTTCCATAACATTATATTATTAATAAAATAAAAAAATTAAAAATAAACAGTAAAAACTATATTTTTAAATATTGCATTTTAATTACAACATAACGCAACACAATATAACACAACACAACACAACACAACACAACACAACACAACACAACACAACACAACACAACACAACACAACACAACACAACACAACACAACACAACACAACACAACACAACACAACACAACGCAACACAACACAACACAACACAACACAAAACACTACACAACACAACACAACACAACACAACACAACAAAACACAGCACAACACAACACAACACAACACAATACAACACAACACAACACAACACAACACAACCCAACACAACACAACACAACACAACACAACACAACACAACACAACACAACACAACACAACACAACACAACACAACACAACACAACACAACACAACACAACACAACACAACACAATACAACACAACACAACACAACACAAAACACTACACAACACAACACAACACAACACAACACAACACAACACAACACAACACAACAAAACACAACACAACACAACACAACACAACACAACACAACACAACACAACACAACACAACACAACACAACACAAAACAACACAACACAACACAACACAACACAACACAACACAACACAACACAACACAACACAACACAACACAACACAACACAACACAACACAACACAACACAACACAACACAACACAACACAACACAACACAACACAACACAACACAACACAACACAACACAACACAACACAACACAACACAACACAACACAACACAACACAACACAACACAACACAACACAACACAACACAACACAACACAACACAACACAACACAACACAACACAACGCAACACAACACAACACAACACAACACAAAACACTACACAACACAACACAACACAACACAACACAACACAACACAACACAACACAACACAACACAACACAACACAACACAACACAACACAACACAACACAACACAACACAACACTGTACTGTTTTGTTTCCAATATTTCTGCGTACCAACTTCCGGTTTGTCACTTCCGGCTAAAAAGTTTATTTTTGCGTGTTTATCTCTACTTAACCATTCAGTTACAAGTCGATTTCCATGAAACGACTGATATGAGAAATTGATATGAGAAAAGATTTTGGGGTATATTAGACAGAGGGTTGGGGCTCCACCATACAACAAGTGGCTTTTTACACTATGTTTTTAATGTTTGTTGGGAGCATACAATACTCGCTCGTGAATGAATTATGAAGATACTTTGGAAAAAGATACAAGTATGTATGACAAAAACCTCATTAATTTTTGAGCGTTATTAAACAAAGTAGTGGGGGTCTCCGAGCACCTTTGTTTTTGAAAACTTAATAACATCTGTGGGTGATAATCGTATTGGATGAAACTTGGTACATATGTATAAGCACTAAGTACGGTCCACAGCAGTTTTGCTTCCCAACTTCCGGTTTTTCGCTTCCGGTAAAAAATTTTTTATTTACAATTTTTTGCATTTTTCTCAGTACTTTTATTCACACTACAGCCTACGATAATGAAGCAATTATGATGAAAATTATAAAAAAAGTTTCAATTGGTGTGAGAAGATAATGATCAACTTTTGGGACACATTTATCAAAGTGGTGGGGGGTTCACCATACAACTGCTGACTTTCTCACTTAGTTTTTAAAGTTTTTTGGAAGCATACTGACTTCGTTCATTAATCAATTTTGATGATACTTTGAAAAAAAAAGGAGATTTAAATTACAAAGAACTGATTAGTTTTTGAACGATATTGGGATACGTGGTGGGGGACCTCCCCGTCACCTGTTTATTTGAAACTTCAATAATATCAGTTCCAGATAATTGATTGTGATTAAACTTGGTATGTAATATATATCTTTCGAGTATGATTCAAAACAACAGCACTGCATTCCAACTTCCGGTTTTTCACTTCCGGTAAAACATTTCTTTACTTCTATTTTTACAATAGAATTTATGTCTGTTGGGATACTACAGTGTTTTTTAATGTTTTTATAATCATATTTACGTGGAATCTATAACATTGTTAGCCATTATTTAAATAGATATTAGCTCACTACATATCCAGAACATTTTGTTTCCAGAGATATGGTAAAGTTAAGCTATGCATCAGTGTCGCAATATTTTTTAAAGCATGGATAACTAAACAATAAATTCTGGTACATAATAAAATATTTTTTTTTTTTTTTTTTAAAAATGTGTTGTGTAGTAGGAATTACAATATGTGTCACAATAACACATAAAAACCTTTTAAGACCAAGGTCCCACAACAACATACGTTCAAAGGTGTTGATGGACGTAAATCTTTCTTTTTTTGTATTTTTATATTTTTTGATAAAGAATGGATAACTAAAAAAAAAATCCTATCACTGACAAAATATGACATAGGCCAATATTTTATGATAGAATAGAGAAAATAAAAGTCAATTAAAAAGTAAATAGCAAATTATTACAAAAATTTGCTGAAACAAAACAAAAATGTAGTTGCCAATAATCCAGCCGGTTGCATATTCCTTGATCCTGTGACGCACTCTCTTTCTTAAAGATTAAAGCCCACACATAATTATATGAAGGCTAACCTCTTCAAGAAATAGCGTCTCATCATCAATGATTATTTAACAGCTAAGATTGAGGGTGCCACCGTTGACTGAATACAGTTCATCCGCCACCACCCCTAAGATGTCACCTTGGCTAGTGATATCTCACTGCTATTGCCAGTGGTGTGTGATATCTCACGTCAACTCGTATGTCAATAGCAGGGACTGGAGTACGCGGGGTTGTCACACCCGTAGATCAAAAATTAAAAAAAAAATGTCAAAATTATAAAAACTGATCCCTCCATGCGGGATGATATGACATAGACCAATATGACATAGACCAATATTTAATTACAAGATGGAGAAAATAAAAATAAAAAGGAAGGAATCCAATAAATTTACAAACAATTTTCAGAAACAAAACTAAAATGGGGTTGCCTTGCCAATAATTCCGTTTGTGACATTCATATTCCTCGATTAAGTTTTCACTGTATGTTACATAGAGGATACTTTTTTCGAGTAAGCTATAACGCGAAATCATCCCAGAATACTCCATAACTAAGATTGAAAGTGCTAATGTCAACTGATTACACTTCATCTGCAAGCACTCGTGGATAATACCTTACTAGTGCTATGTCACTGCTAAGACAGTGTTATATGATATCTCATGGTAACCCGTATGTCAATAGAATTTGATTGATATTATGGAAAAAATTTGATGTTTCGGATAAGTTAATTTTAAAAAATTTACCAACCATAATTTTTAACGAAAGCTGATTTAGAACAACTCAGCAATATATCTGTTTCAGAGTATATGAGCCCTATTATTAAGAAAGCGTTTCCAATTTCCAATCTGAATAATAAATGTAATTTTAGCTAATTAAAACGTTATGAAGTCAATCAATTTTATCAACCATAATCGCATTTAATCTGTTATATGATTAAACAAAGACATAATAACTGATCTTAAAGATTTCTCTGTGTTTTAATTATAATTAATTAAACAGCAAGGTGTAAATCTATTTTTAAAACAGATTTATTTAACATTGTTGCACTACATTAAATTTGAATTGCCAAAAAAAACAATAAACTACGGAATATGAATCATAACAATAGTATAAGTAATTATAGTAAAGTATTAAATTATTATTAATAATTCACTGTTTCGATAATTTTTTTTTCTACTTAAACTCCATTAAATATAAGTTTTAATAAAATTATAAGAAAATATTAAAAATTATTTAGACCGAATCGCACGCAAGATACAACAGAAATTATATGATTTAACAATAATTAATATTATTTGTGAATTAACTAATTCAATTAAATACAAAAAAAAAAATCGATTATAATCGATTTTAATGAGTTTATTGATAATGCTAAATACTTGAGATACCACAAGATTAAAAGTTGAATTTAATATACTAAACACGTTAAGACGAAATTATAATTTCATAAATTCTGTGTAATTGCCTTTCATACAATAATGCGGTTTCTAGTTGGCATCTAAGATAAGTCGCATAAAAAACAAATACAGATATTATAACGGAGTTCTTTAGATTGGTCTAAAAAATTCTATTTTCGTCACTTAAAGATTAAAAAAATATTATTGAACCTACACGAATAAATCTATATAAGTTCTAGAGCTTATTGCGTAGCATACACATGATCAGAAAATGTTAAACAATGTCACTGACAGAAAAACAAAAACAAATATAGTTGATTTATCGGCAGGAGATTAGTTTATTTTATCGCATTGGGAATTTCACCATTTATATGTGTAACAGCATTAAAACTATGGTACACTACAACTTTTATTTTTAAAAGGTGGAGTAAAATTCGAAAATATGGACAGGTTGAAATCTCACAGCTCTGAGATATCAAGACTTCGGTCTGGGTTAATGATTTTGATATAGTTTTCGGCAAAAAACTTTTATGAGGTCATGGTTTTTAGTTTTGGGCAGCGATGTATATCAAACATAACTCTTTGTTAAAGTACAAGTATTTTTTTTTCTGTTTAAAAATTTATTACAAAACTAACACGTTAGTTAAAAAAAATTTACACAAATTTATTACAAACATCAATACGTTGCCGGAAAATTATAATCAAAATTCCAAAAATATTGTTAAATTAAATAAAATCAAATTTCTTCAAAATTCCAAAAATATTCCAAAAATTAGAATAAAATCAAATATTTAAATTTTTTCTAAATTCCAATAATATTTCAAAAATTCTTAAAAATTCAAACTTTTTCCAAAATTCTAAAAATATTGCAAAAATTATTACAAAATCAATAATTGAAAATTTTTTCTATATTCCAAAAATTAAAAATTTTTCAATATTCTAAAAATATTCCAAAAACTCTTACAAAATCAAAAATTTAAACTTTTGCCGAAATTCTAAAAATATTGCAAAAATTATTACGAAATCAATAATACAAACTTTTTCAAAATTCTAAAAATATTTCAAAAATTATAACAAATTCAAAAATTTCCATGTCCAATTTCATTTTAAATTACATTTACGTCATAAAAAAGCTACATTTTTTTCCAAAAAATTGGCTAAAAAAATAAATGAAATCATTTTTTGACACACTTGACATTATTTTTTGACAAACTTATAATGCCATAATTCTCTATAATAATAATAAAATATCATGTCATACAAACTATTAATTCAATTTTTTTCTAAAAAAAATTGGGTAAAAAATAAATAAAAACCTTTTTTTTGACACACTTGACAACATCTTTTGACAAACTTAGGCCATAATTCTCAATAATAATAATAAAATTTCATTTCAAACAAACAATTAATTTTTTTTTTCCAAAAAATTAGGTAAAAAAATAAATGAAAATCTTTCTTTTGACACACTTGACAACATTTTTTTGACAAACTTATAATGCAAAAATCTAGATATTGGTCTCACATACCAATCCCGACCATCAAGATTTCTCCAAATTCAATGTTCCTACTCGTAATCACTTAAAATGAACGTTTTTTAAGCAAAAAATTTTTTTCAAATCCGTCCAGCGGTTTTCTAGATTTCGTCGGTTGTGACTGCCGGACGGCCGGATGGACGGACGGCCTACAGACAGACATACATTTTTTTTTTGCTTTTTTAGAATCAGTAGGTCCTAAAACGTCGAGAAATGCCAAAAAAAGTGGGGGTAAGAATTTCATTTTGAGCTCATGAATGTAATACTTAGGTCTTTCAGACCGAAGTAAAATAAATTAAGGTTGAGAAGTACATAACATGAAAAAACAGTTCCAATGTTTAAATTTTTTACAATGAATTGATAGAAGAATACAATATTTAAAACCTTTTAAATCAAAAATGACGACTAAACAGCTAAAGAAATATTTAATCAGAATATCGATTCCTATTGTTTACTTTTCTACTTATTTTGCTATTTTAAATGACTTGATATGTAAGAAAAATCTTAACATTCAAATCTGATATGTGACATTTATTTTTTCGCTTTAAGCATATTTCTAATAACAGTGTCTTAATTCAATTTTTTTTTTATTCATTAAATATTTTAGTATTAATTTACTATTTGATCAACATTTTAATTTTTTGGTTTCAACTGTTGTTATCGCGCTAAATAACCAACAGAATAATTATAGTAATAATCTTTAAAAATTAAAATTAATTTTAATAAAATGTGCTGTGTTGTAGGAATTACAATATGTGTCACAAAAACATATAAAAAGTTTTGGGGACCCAGTAGAACTAAAAAATAAATATTATATCAAATATAAAATATGACATAGATCAATATTTCATGATGCTATAGAGAAAATAACGTTTAACTGATCAAGTACAGGTGACTCTCCTCCAATCAATACGTTATCTCGCAACATTGTATCACTATAACACGATAGAAAAATCGCGGAAAATCATCTACAACATATTAGCTTGGATAACGGTTTGAATTGACAATTAGGGAAATACCCAATTTCAGTTCTATTAATTTAGTTAATTGCAGTATATTTTTAGTTTAGTTCGTTGTGATAATATGATAATACGTTTTTGTTTTTCAATAGAAATTGTGAGATAAAAATAAAATAGCAAGTGGTCAGTTCGTAGATTAGAGATTGTGGAATAAAAAAATATTTAAATAAATTTTTGTTTAGAATAATTTTATTTTACTATCGTCTAAAGATGGACAGCCTAAACTTTGCGAATACACTAGATAAAAAGAAGGCAACAGTCCGCATCAGTAAAAAAAATTGAAAAGGAAATTAGAAGTTTAGTTGCGGCAAGGATCTTCGATATTCGCAAAATATGCAACTTTGAGAGTTATAATTGAATCGGTGATCATAATCTCTTTTATTTTATTGAATTGAAATTAAAATTAAATTAATGTTTTATTTATTTTTCTTTGCTTTGAACATAAAAGTGGCGACGAGAATGGGATTTCATTTCGTCTGTTTGTCCAAACGGAAAACCGAAGTCAACCATCGATATTTATACCGTCGTCGTAGAACTGTTTCAAAAGAAAATATTCATATTTTGGATATCGCAATGTATGTATATCGCAAAGTTAAAATCTTGACGAAAGGAAACATATGGGATTGCTTTCATCGTCAGGGAAAGAAAATGTACTTATCAATTGTAATAAATAATACCAATAGAATTTTTGCTAGACACAGGGGCGTCTCACGAAGCTGTTGTTTCTAAAATAATTTATCTACCCTGAAGAAGTTTTTTTTTAACGAATCAACGCTATCGATATAACTTATCGTCTTTTTCTTTACATTTCTAAACCCTGACTTCACTGGATTTTTTTCTTTTGCTGCCTTATTTTTTCACATGACATGTATTCATCATATTTTTGGTTGATTTATAATGGGACGATTAGACATAATGGCGAGCAGTTCAGTGAATAAACTAAACCATTTAAATTTATTAGTTAAATATAATAAATTAGAAAATTTGAATAAATTAATAGCAACTATGAAATCATAGTGAAAATTAGGAAAATTTAGTCTAATAATACAAATTTTTTTTATTTCTTAAATTTTTGGAATTCGGTTTTCGTTACCTGTCAAAACAGTTCCATGAATATCGAGACAACTGATGTGACATTAGAAAAAAATTAAATTAGTAAAAGAAATAGTAGCGTTTTTTTCATTGTAATTCATCCATCGCATGTATATTGTGCGCAACATTATTGAAATTGTGATGCAACGTTGATGTTGATGTTCTTGTTTGGTTCACCACTCACCGTTATCATTGAGTACAGTTCAGCATTTGTATTGAACTCGGGCAAATAACTTCTCGAATCCGCATGATTGAAGCTAGCTGGAATATAACCTACCTAGCCAGGCACACAGTTCTGATAGTAATTGCACTATCGCCTGTAATAAAGCGTCATTTTCAATGATTGGTTTTGAAGGTTATCAATAATTAGCTATGCCGCTTTGTAATTCAACAAGTTTAGTTTTGAGACGGTTTTGGAATTTTAAAAGTTCCTTTGAAGCGCATTTTAAATGTTTCGATTAAATTTGAAAGGTTCAAATAGATTTAAAATTACTAGTTTGATCAATTTCAGTTTTTAATTTTGCAATTCAATAAAATTATATTCATGAGGTTTAGGTTGATCGTAATTGGCAAAAATGTTTTATTTAATTTATGTATTTGTACCAAAATCATTTATTTAATTCATTTAAAAAAAGTTATTTAATTATTTACCTATGTAATTTTTAGCAATTATTTGCTTATTTAATTATTTGTTTAATTAAAATTATTTATTTATTTTATTTATTTATTTAACTAAAATTATCTAGTTAATTTATTTATGCATTTAAAAAAAATTATTAAGTTATTTATTTGTGTTATCGTTAACAATAGACATCTTCCCGGGTCAGAACCAACATATACAAAAACTGTTTGCAAAAAGGTAAAGTTGAAGGAGGACCGAAAAAGGAAGATCCAACTCGCGATTTCTCCCCAAAAACGATATGTAAGGCCTAGAGTGAGTATAGGTCTGAAAGCCTAAAATGTACTCTCTAGAGCCTACCAAAATATGCGAGAGACTCAACAGCTGATCTAGATTTCAGCCCAAATGTCTGCATCTACAAACCAGATGCTGAGTCCTCCCATTACTAGCCTAAGAAAAAAAATTAAGCCTAGCATCGTTGCTGGAGGCAGACCACGAGTTTCAGTCCTCAAAATCGTCCCTCTTCATAAACCTACTATAATAGTTATTTAAGTTAACTAAACATATTTCCAAACAAAAGTATCAAAATAATATCAAGAAAAATCAAGATAATAAAAAGCATGAATATATGTAATATATAACGATTGCCGTTATATATTTTGTCCCTGTTTCTGTGCCAAATTGTAATAAACAGTTTTCTGTTTATACCGGGATATTTACAAACTAAAATAACTATATGGCTTTTTGGCCGGTAAAAATTTCTATGAAAAATAAAATAAAATACAACATCAACGCACCTGCGCATAATAATATACTTTATTTTGATTTTAGTTCAAAACAAGGAAAAAAAAATATACCGTACTGTTCCGTACAATGTAGCATGGTACACTATTCGAATTTTAGATATTTCAACATATACAAATGGAGAAAAATTAATGAACCAGGTACATTATACGGAATTTCAAAAATATTGCCTTGCATAATATATTAATATATTATAAGAAATAAGAAAAAATATATTTTTAATGATGTAGTTTTCTTAAATAAAAATATTTGAATAGTTTAAAAATAATAATATACATTAAAACATTGAATTCCTTTACATATTTTGTTAAACAAATTTGACAGATCTAAAAAATGTGACGTTTTTCTGTTCGATTTTCAAGTATTTTAAGGGCAAAACTGAAAAAATAAATGCAAAACTACAAAAAAAAATTCAAAACTGAAAGAGTTTTGCTCGTTCTGAGATTGAGAAACGAAAACGTTATAAATTTAATTTCAATTAACTCGTATATAATGAAAATTTAGTAAGTACAACACACAAAGGTACCTAATATTTTTACAATATCGGTTAGTCTGGGCAAAAATTTAATACGTATGTTGAAAAGAAAGAATGTTTGAAAAAAACAAATATTAGAAAATATGGGACAGAGAACTTTTTTGCATTAAAATATACTGTGCCTGGTATACTATTCGGGTGTCTAATTCCAAATGGTGTACCACTGGTGTGCTATTTTGGCGGGTACATTATTCGGAACTGTACGATATATGTTTCACAATAAAAAAATAATTGATTATGCATCGAAATATAAGAACGGTTAAATGTTTTGAAATGAAAAATATGCATTACAGTGGAACGGCATAAACACACAGATATTATTTATGAAATGCATCTGATAGTACGAAATAAATGTGTGATTATTGTGAGAACTGTCTGTTTTAGATTTTAAAAGAAAATGTCTAATGAACAGGTTTTTTTGGTCATTACAAAGTTAACGCTTTCTTTGAAAACTACAAAAATTATTTGATGCTGGGTTGCGACTCTGTTTAAGCTTTAAAGCTAACTTATATTTCAAGTTTTTTGAAGCCACGCCTTTACCTATATCACAAATGAAAAACCTCATAAATCTGTAAGATTGTGTGGCAATTTCAAGGTGATCAATTCTCAACCGGAAGTTCCACAATACCCAATTCCATGGATCGGACAGTTGTTTCAACGTCTACGAAAGGTAAACTTTATTCTGAACTTAAGTTATCGGAAGCTTATTTACAGATTGAATTGGATGACAATTCATAGAAGTTAATGATGGCAATACTCAGTTTCAGCGATAATTCAAAGATTGGTTGAGAGTAAAAAGCGCTTCAGGTATTCCAAATTACATAAATTATTTGGGCGGCATTATTTTCGAAGGTCTTCCGTATACAACAGTGAGTGATAATGGTACAAGTTTCACCTCTAGATGAGTTTCAAATGTTTTGCAAAACAAATGGAATACAATATTTCTCAATTGCACAACTTCATCCGCCGTCTAATGGGGAAGCTGAAAGATATGTTCGTACATTCAAAACTTCCTTAAAAAAATTATTGTTAGATGAAAATTCTACAAAATCAAACCTTGCTTGATATTCACACCTGGTATAAAATTGCCTGCGGAACTAATCCGTGGTCGTCAACGAAAAACAATTTTGTCTTTGATGTTTCCATGAAAAACAACAACAAAACTACCAGAGACAAACATCAGAAATTAGTTTTCAGAAAGGGATGTAGTTTATATTTGAAATTGTTTACGTAGGAAAAGGTGGGTGGATGGCATCATATCAAAAACCTTTGAAATGTTGATGTATTTGGTAAATACTAATTGTAAAAATTTGAGTCATCATCAGAATCAAGATAGAAGAAGAAGTCCGCTGTGTCCATATCAGTTTGTTTATTCAATACCTGTTAGGGAAAGTATGAATTACTTTAAATTAAAAATTGTTTGTCGTTCTAGTATTTTGAAGAAACCTTACCCCGAGAAATATAAATGGTCAAAATTATTGTATCATCCAACAGAATTAACTTCAGCTTTAATTAAAGTACTGTCTCTTAGTTTGTCTGGAGATATTCCAAGAGGTACAAGGGGTACAGTCCGGTATAAAAAAGGTGGAAGGAATGCTAGATATCTATGCAAGTACTAAAATTATCATTATCCAACCTTAGAATATAACCAATACAGTCACATATTGATGTATATATAAACGAATAATTGGAATGCGTTTTCGGAAGTTCTAATTGAATCGTGTTGGATCAATAATCTCATTGTAAAGATCGACCTTATTTCAATTCTTGCTCTAAATTAACAATCAAAACTATCTAATAAAATAACTCCATTAAAAAACTTATTCTATTTTAATTCTTACTCTCTATTAAAATAAACAAAAATCTCCAAAGAAACTCCGTAATTCAGTTTTTAATTTTAAATTTTCATGTTTGGGCCTACCTCAAAAATAAAATTTAGGTCGTACATATAGCAAACAGAAAATATGAAACCTTTATCAAAGTATATAAGGTAAACGAGTTTGTGGTTTATTCAGCTTATATTAAATATCAAATTATAGTCTTTGATTTTAGTGTTAGTAAGTGTATTGATTTTTTGTGGATTGTATAGAAATAGCGCTGTAAGGTATTTTGTTTTTATGCAAAAAAAATATTATGATCTTTTTTTTATTGTTATTCATTCAACTGGATCTGCATTGGACATCAAAGTATGAAAAATTAAACGTTAAAGTGACCAATGTATATAAAAATGAAACAAAGATTGAAAATTCTCGTCAATAAAACATCGGCTTGATCTGGTCAATTATTGCAGTAAATTATTAGATTCATTACTCAATGGATTATCAAATTAAATATCAATTTTATTTATAGGGAAATCGACGCAAATTTTTATTATTGAAAAATAAATTATTTTTTGTTTGGTTTTGAGATGAGATTATTGACATGCTATCTATCTACTTTGTCCTGCTATGTTTCAGATTAGATACCGGGTGTGAATTCTTTTTAGAGCTCATCTGTTGGCGTTCCACACCTAAATATTTTACATGTTAGGGGTTTTCTTTAGTAAAGTCAGCAAGACTTTCAAGATTATTAATTAATTTTTCAAACTAACAATTCAAAGAATAAGATCATTTATTTTGTTTTTATTTCTTTGCCTGGTTCAATTCATACAAATTCTTTTCGTTGTTTTTATTTATTTATTCTAAAAGTAGAATGAAATATAGGTTATTATTATAATAATTCATATCACGATAGAAAATTTTAATTGTCTTATATTTTTTTAATATATATAAAACTATAGATCACATGCGGAGTAGTACCAATACCTAGCACTATTAATATTATCATTCGTGGAAATATTTCTAAATACGTAAAGTTATACATTGTTCTGGTGCATCCTGGAAGAGCTCTAGTACCTGATAATAGTTCTTCTGAAACCACTGTTCAAAATTTTCTAATAACTATTCATATATTCACATAATGATAAACAAATAGAAATTTTCGAACAGTATGAATATTTTTAAGGTTTTAGTTCTATCGATCGATATCTTAAGGTTTTTTATTTCTTTTCTTTTATCACAATAATAATAACAATTTTATTATTATTACAGAAAAGCTAATATCATTTAAATATCAAAATAAATTAGAAAATAAATTTTGTTATAACGGAAACGCATGTATTTTAGATAAGTGATTCGATAAGAGATTATTTTTTTTTTATAATTGAATTCATAAAATTGTAGGGAAATCATTCAATAATGAAAGGCAAAGTTATCAACAATAAAATTAAAGATAAAAAAATCAAATATTTTAATTTGTTTTTGTTGCTTTCCCAAATAACCTTTACAATTACCAAATCTTTGTAGGCAGTAGTATAATTAAGGCAATTTCTCTAAATACCCGAAAATGCCGTCAATGTGTAATATTTCCAAAAGTTCTATAAGTTAACATAAAGCTCGAAGACCATGTTGTAAAGTCCCAAGTAGAATTGTTCAACTTAATCAGTAAAAACTTCCAAGCTTTGACCACTTTTGACTAACAACAAGAGATTAACTAACTTATGTTACGACATTTGACTGTCGTTTTTCACAAGAGCTTTAATCATTCCAAAGAAAAATTTACAAAATTGTCAGAGTGAACCCAGCGCTTCAACTACTTATGACTAATAGGAACAGTTGAAAAATGTCAGTTTTTTTTTAAAATATATGTTGGTTCTTTTCAAAAAAATTCTGGAATTTTTCAATCTCTGCCCAAAATAGATTATTTAGAATTTACAGATTTTTTTATTTGTTTTTAACTTTGTGTGATATATTTAGTTTATAGACCAGGGTAGAAGCCTATAAAAATAATAAAAAGTAAAAAAAAATAATAGTAGGATGAAACCCATTAGAAAAAGAGGAGAATATTATAAAAATGAGAGGAAAAAACGGTTTTAAGGGTAAAAAACGGTTTATCTCGATTTCCGGCAAAACTAAAAGTCCTATGGAAAAAAGTTACATGGCAAGTTGTAGGTAATAAAAAGATCTAAAACTTTTGTATCGACACTTTTTTCACATAACCTCAAAATTTATGCGAAAAATTCAAAAAATCAAGTTTTTGGTTTTTTATTTTTATCTTTTACAAAATTTTTTTTTTTTTTACGAAATTTTGTGAAAACTTACCTTTTTATGTCCCAAATACGCTGTAATTTATTTAATTTGAAATTTTTATTTGTTCACCTTATTTTGAATTAATATCGAAAAAACACCCTAATTTTCAATCGAAAATTCACCCGTCAAAATATCAGCTTTTTTCAAAAAGTTGGTATGCTTTCTGTTCGTTGAAATCTCTCCTTTCCGATGGTGAAAAAAAAAATATATTACTATAGTAAATCTTCTCAGAAAATGCAAAAAATGAATTGAATTTTCGATTCAAAAAACCCTAGTTTTTGGTTTTTCATTTTTATCTTTTACAAAAAAATTTTTTTTTTTCCACAAAATTTGGTGAAAACTTACCTTTTTATGTTCCAAATACGCTGTAATTTATTTGATTTGAAATATTTATTTTTTCACCTTATTTTGAATTAATATCGAAAAAGCACCCTAATTTTCAATCGAAAATTCAATTCATTTTTTGCATTTTCTGAGAAGATTTACTATAATAATATATTTTTTTTTTCACCATCAGAAAGTACAGATTTCAACGAACAGAAAGCATACCAACTTTTTGAAAAAAGCTGATATTTTGACGGGTGAATTTTCGACTGAAAATTAGGGTACTTTTTCGATATTAATTCAAAATAAGGTGACCAAATAAAAATTTCAAATCAAATAAATTACAGCGTATTTGGGACATAAAAAGGTAAGTTTTCACCAAATTTCGTGAAAAAAAAAATTTTTTTGTAAAAGATAAAAATAAAAAACCAAAAACTTGGTTTTTTGAATTTTTCACATAAATTTTGAGGTTATGTGAAAAAAGTGTCGATACAAAAGTTTTTTTTATTACCTACAACTTTGCCATGTAACTTTTTTCCAGAGGACTTTTAGTTTTGCCGGAAATCGAGATAAACCGTTTTTTACCCTTAAAAACTCACCCCTTCCCCTTCCCGACGATCTGAGGGCGATCTGAGGCCCTTAAATTATTTTTCCTTTCATTTGTATAATATTCTCCTCCTTTTCTAATGGGTTTCATCCTACTATTATTTTTATTGTTTTCAAAAATTATCGACCCTGGTCTATTAATCGTAAAAAATATTTCAAAGCAAATATCTAAGGTAATGGAAAACAGAGAGATCGTTCGCGCTTAGTTCGTGGATAGAGAGGCAAACTAAACCAGAAATGTACTATCAAGGTGCTAATTCAAAAAAAGAAAAACCCTTTATGCAAATTTAGTAGCTAAACAAGGACAATCATTTCGTGTCTTTTTTAACTAGCAAAGGACAATTTGATCGATTTAGGTAGCGGCATTCATTACATAACACAAACACAATTGGAGAAGAAGGTTTCGTAAAATCTTACGACTATTCAGAAGTTTTTAAAATTGTTAAAGCTAGAACCTTTTCAGCAAGTATTAAATGTCAACGGGACGGGATGGGTCTTTTTTAAAATCGAATACCATCTAGAAGTTTTTTGTATAAATACAAGAATGCTGCTTCAGAATACCAGGCATCTATATAATAACGTAAAAGTGGCATATTTACTTCCGAACATAACACCATTACTGAAGTCAACGGATCAGAGTGTTATTACCAAATGTAAACCCTACAACTTGCGGCGAATTTTCAATAAACATATTGAATTTTTGATAGCCAAAACCCACTTTTAAATAAAAAATTTTGGAAGTAATTCAGTACAAAAAAGGGGATGCAGGAGATAGCATTATGAGATCGATCGTGGGTTGAAGTAAAATAACCGTTGTATATTGATAAAATTATGGCTAGACTGCACGGATAAATTTTAGCCCCGTCAGACCCTAAATAACATCACAGAAATACAAAAGGGATTTGATGCTACTTGAAATGTTATTATGGGGATATTTCCACCGAAGAGAAGAGAAGAATCCTGCAAAAAATATGAGAATCATTTTGACAACAAGTACAATGTTAAAAGCTTTTTCAAATATCGAATAACCCGTCCAGAAACTTAAAAATGTCAAAACAAATTGATAATAAGACTGAATCTAACAAAATATGGTGTGCAATTTATGAAATTTTTTTGCTACCCACAAAATTGACGATCGATCTAGTTTCGAACCGATAAGAACTTTTTATTACACTTTAAAAAAGTATATCATTCTCATCAGGGCTACTTCCATTACTTCCATCGGAGTGATGTAATATCACAAATAATTCATTGAATTAATTGTAGATAATGTGTCGATAGACACAAGTCTATCGACACATTCTTCTTCTCGCCGATACAAGTTTGTTATCCAATTCTAACTTGGTTAGAGTATAACAACAATAGTGATCAACTAGAGAAACAAATTGACTAAACCTGAATTTAATAAACATATGTTTATGAAAGTTTTTTGTTTTTTTATACTTCGCTAGAGTAGTGACCAATTTTGGTTCATATAGCGAAAAAATTTTTTGGTAGTGTATCTAGTCGGCTAGCCCTGATGAGAATGATATACTTTTTTAAAGTGTGATAAAAAGTTCTTATCGGTTCGAAACTAGATCGATCGACAGTTTTGTGGATAGCAAAAAAATTTCATAAATTGCACACTATATTTTGTTAGATTCAGTCTTATTATTCATGATGGGATTACTTCCATCGGAGTGATGTAATATCACAAATAATGCATTGAATAAATTGATAATGGTCTATTGCTCTTCAAAGAATAGCATCGTGGGCTGAAAAAAACCAGCAAAACTGGTCACTGGACTATTTTTCTCTAAAACTTTTGAAGCAAATGCTTTTAATTTACAAAAAACTCTAAAATGTAAAGTGACTGCGTCATCAGTAAGAAATTAAAAATCGTCGGGTTCAAATTTTTGTGTTTTACCGAATTTTTGTTCTTCTTTTGAATATCCTAGGATCCCATGTGTTGTAACCCTGGAATACTCATGCACAACATATGTTAACATAAAACAAAACAAATTTTGAGTTTTATTTTTCGGAGAAAATCGATTGTGAACGTCGGACGGATACTAAAGTCCCATCAATAGGGTTTCGAGTTTTTTTTAATCAAAGTACGGATCAAATCCAGTTAAGTTGATAAAATAATTAAAAAGATTATAATTTAATTAACTCTGTAATTATTGTACTAGGGACAACAATTCAATTATTTCTGAATCCCTACTCAGACCGCTTCTGAATGTTCAAAAATAACAAAATCATTGGCCTCTCCAAAATGATGAAACGTATGAATTTTTCAAAATTTTATATTAAATATTAAGATTAAAGGGTTAGTGTTTTGATAAAATCAGGATATTAAGGTTCTTTTATTCGATTTTATTATTAACGTCATTTTTGCATTCTACATCTGTTTTATCATCTACATCGCTTTCTCGATCCGTCTATCGTCTCGCACATTATTTCTTATCCGCGCCGAGTTCTTCTCTAAAATGTAAAGACATAATTGGATTCGACCAATCACATTTCAATTACCCTAGGTCAACAATCAGGCGGCAAATATCAAGTCCTTTTTATCGTGTTTAATTTTACAAATTATAATTTTGTAGAATAATTTTAAATTTTTTAAATCATATTATTTCTTTTAATTTTTTTCTGTTTTTATTTTCTTCGTTTTTTTTTAAATTTTAGTTAAAAGATAATTAAGTAAAGAGAAACATACATTGGAGAAACAGCAAGACATTTTAATACTAGATTCAAGGAACACAAAAAAGCGCACCTTTTTCTCATATAAATAAGTCAAGTATTGCAGAAACCACAATTCAAACATAATAAAACCAGTTATTTAAAAATTTAAATTTAACGCACATGAATCAGAATTGCTTGAGAAATTTTCCATAAAATTAAAAGAATTTATCATCGGTCGAAGGAAATTCATTTTGAAATTTTTTTGCCGACTAAGCTAAATAATTAACTTTTTACTTTAAATAAACAACTTTTATTTGCAAATGGCGAAGCTAGAGTAGACGTTTTTTTGACTCGTTGATCAATTTTTTTTTTACTTAAAATATTGTATCGTGATTGCAGGGTATATTGAAGCATATCTAGTCTTCTTGCTGTAATTACATCATAATCTGTGCAGTGCTGCTTCTTGATAAATGGATTGTTGATTTGCAGTGTGGTGTGTATAACCTCAAATTATTTGTACTAAGTTGTATCATCGAAAGTGCTGTTGATATTTACCAAATATTGGATTTTTGCTGTTTGATTGGATAGCTGCTGTATATATTCTATCATATATATAGAATTCTCGCTGTTATTGCATTTACTGCGCTTCCTGATATTACGGATTGGTGCTGTTCATATTGGCCAAATATTTTTGCTTTGAATTGTGTAATTGCTGTTTATATCATCCAAGTGGCTGTTTGTATTAACTGATCTGGGCCGTGATTCGTGATAATATTGACCGCACATATTGCAGTGGTGTGTAATGTGTATAGCATAAACAGCGGGGCGTGATGAGGCTAAGGCTTTTTGTCGACGATGGTGGCATTTGCTGTGATGCGTGTAACAAATGACTTCATTTAAAATGTGCTGGCATTAGTCAGAGATTCTATAAGTATTTGGCTGAATCATCATCAACTAATTGGAATTGTTTAACATGTGCAGAATTTAAGAGGAAGAGTGATCAGCTTACAGTTGAGTGCTTACGCACCGAGCTGCAACAGTTTAAATTGTAGTTGAATGTTGATCTCCAGTCTTTTCGTTCAGAATTACAACAAGTCAAACGGGAGTTAAACACAGAACATACAAAGCACATTGCTGAATTTTCAAAATAAAGTCTTGGCTGAGTGTAAGGATGGGGTGGCTGGTTTAATTGCGACTCACCCTATCTATGCCGATGTTGAAGCTCTTAAAAGCGTATAGTGGATTTGGAAGAATTGGTTCTAAGCGCTGATGTTCTTGGTGCGAATTATGTTAAAGATTGTTAGCAATGGACTGCCGTTATCTTATATCAATGATATTATTGGAATTTGTATCATTTTTCTTTTTCTTTGCAGTTTCACTGGTTCCTCGATGGTTTGCTCTACTGCCTGCTAGTGTGAATGTAGATTATGTATAGTCTTCTACCAGTGGCCAGTGACAGCTCAATTCTCAGGTCTAATTTGAGAATAAAAGGAGTAGTTGCCTTAATGTTGGTCATATAAATGCCCAGAGTATTTGTGCGCAAAAATTGACCAAACTTGAGGAAGTGCGTTGCATTCTTAAATATGATTATCTTGATGTGGTTGGAGTTTCTGAAACATGGTTAAAGTGTTACATTCCTAATGCTACTGTTTCTATCCCTGGTTATAAGCTCTTTAGGAATGACCGTAGGGGGTTGCGTTAAAGCCAAGTTGATTCTTAAGTCGCAGGATTCCACCATCTTAGAGTATCTATTTATTGAAGTTGTCTATTGCTAAAAAAAAGTTCTCATTGATGTTGTATACCGCTCTGCTGGTGTTGATGAACAGGTGAGTATCTTGAATACAGTATTGCTGGATTTGATTAACAAGCATGTTCATCTTCGCACAAAATTTATTCCTAAAAACTCCAGTCCTTGGTTCTCACCTGAAATTTGCAATGCTATTTCCATGCGTGATCTAGCATTTCGTGCTTTCAGTGAGCTCAGATCAGAGAATAGATGGAAGGTTTACTGTTCTCATCGCCATAAGGTGAACAAACTGATCAAAATTGCTAAGAAGAAATTTGGAGCAATTTTTTTAGGGTTAAACAACCTCCTAGGCAACTTTGGCCTAAAGTCAGAGGCGTTGAAATTACTTCTGATATTATGGTAGAATTATATGGGTTGCAGCCGGCTGATCTAAATGATTATTTTTCTTCTATTCAATCGGAAGTGCAGTTCCAATTGATATTTCTTAGCTAATCTTGGAGAGGAGACTGTTTGCTCTCATGCTTTCAGAAATGTTTCCGAGGACGAGGTCTGGCAAGCCCTGTTTTCTATGAAATAATGCTGTTGGCTCTGACGAAATCCCTATTAACTTAGTAGCAAACTATGGTCATACCAAGACCAATGATTCGCTATGTGTTGCAGACTACAGGCCCATTAGTATTCTCCCAGCACTATCCAAAGTGTGTGAGACTGATTATGACTCAAATTTTATCTTTTATTGATGGTGGTGCTGGAATTTATGTCAAATAGTCTGGGTTTAGGAAATTTCATAACACAACGTCTACTATGATTAATCTGACTGATGAAATTCGTCGCAATATGGATTGTTAGCCATACTGCTTCTTCTTGATTTTAGCGAGGCATTTGATTGTATTTATCATATTAAATTACTTTCGAAACTGAGAACCTACTTTGATTTCTCTAACTCTGCAGCAAACCTCATATTATCCTATCTCTCTAATCGATCACAGTGTGTGGTTGTGGGAGAAAAGTGGTCCTCCTCTAGACCACTTCACAGAGGTGTTTCACAGGGGTCTATTTTGGGTCCTTTGCTTTTTAGTCTCTTCATAAATGATCTTCCTGCAGTTCTGAGAAATTGTTCTGTGCATTTGTTTGCTGATGATGTTCAGATTGCTTGTTCTGCTCCCATAATGGAATCTTTCACCTGTGTTGCTGATATTAATGATGATCTTTCTGCTATTGCTGAGTGGTTCTATAAAAATTCTAAAATTGAATCTTGCCAAGAGTCAGGCCATTGCTTTCTATCGATATCCATAGTCAAATATTGCCAGTCAGTATATTTATTTGAGAAGCTATCATTCACCATCTCTAACCGAACGCAGAATCTTATCATACCATATCACACTTCTTGTGAAGTGAAAAATAAATAATTAAAACAATTGTTTGTTAAGTTGGCAAAAAAATTCCAAAATGAATTTCCCTCGACCGATGATAAATTCTTATAATTTTATGGAAAATTCCTCAAGCAAGTCGCATTGATAATAGCCATCGTCCGCCTTAGGAAATTAGTAAAGAAAATTTTTTACTTTATTTTTATTTGAATTCAACCCAATGAAGTTCGCTAAATTGAAATGACATCATTGAATTTGACCAATCACATACGGCTATTATCACGAAAATTTAATTTTTTACAGAGACTGAAACCGAACCCGAACCCGTAATATCTAAAAACTCATTCAGGTTCGGGTTCATAAATAAATATAAAAAAAATATTTTATCCACGACTACTAAAGAATATATACTTTCCATGCGTATATCTTTCATTGTAATTGTATTCATTCCTTTTCTATATATCAAATTCTTTTTTATTTCTTTTATTACGCTTTATTTATTCAAAATTCCCCTAACAAATTAAAAACTTGATTTGTTGGTATAGTAATATAAACCAGTTAAAACAAAAACAATACATATATAAAATCTAAAATAAACAAACATGTTTGGTTTTGTTTTTCATTTCATTCAATATGGCGATACAAACTTGTACAGGAAAACATGAATGAAATTATTTGAATTATTTGTAGTCGTGGATAAAATAGTATCTTGTATTCGCTTAGGATGAAGGCAATTCTTCACTCGGATGATTCCCTCCAATCGCTACGCTCGTTCCGGGAAACTTCATCCTCGTGAAGAATTGCCTTCATTCTAGCTCATACAAGAATATACTATTCCTACGCAAGTAAGCAGTTGATTATTCAACAACTAACAAATTTAAACTTTAACTTTTTATACGCCCTCTGAAAAACCAATTATAATTACAAAATGTATATCATAAATGAGTCGTTCACTGCACAACACGATTAACTCCATAAAACAAAATGTTGAGAAAATTGAGTTTTTTTCAAAGGTCAAATAAATTTCGATATTTAGTAGTGTTAATCTTTATCATTCAGGAATGTTATTATAAACATAATTTATTTAATTTTGGTTACTAAGTATATCAATTAGCTACTATAGTAGTAATTTAATTAGTATAATAGATATTATACTAATTATTATTTATAGTAAAAACTCCTGTTAGATAGGAATAAATTGAAACAAATAAATGTAAATCATTGTCAGTACTTAATGTATATTGAGAAACGAAACAATAAAAAATTAAATAAAAAATAAATTGTGCAGTAGTGATTTTATTTTTTGGTAAAAGATTAGAAATTAATCAAGTTTTGTTGCGGTTCTTTCTGTATGCAATAACAATATTGGTGCGCAAGGTCAAAAAGCGGTGTTTAGATTATTTAAATACTAGTTTCAATAAAATCATATTTGTTGTGCTTACGGTTATTTTATAATTTAAATTATGTCGAACGAAATCAAAATCAAAAAATGTAAAAATCATCGTTCTGTTTTACTAGAACAATTATCGCGGGTTTCACAGTTTTATAATGAGAAAAAAGATTCCGCTACAATCCAAGAAATTGAGATAAGACTTCAGTATTTAGAAAAAATTGTCGATGGATTATGTTCTAACCAAAATAATTTAGAAAATTATGATGAAAGTGAGTGTGAATGATAGATAGAAGTAATTTTGAAGAAATATACTACACTCTTAAACCGGCACTTCATTTTTTATTAAATAATCTCTCAAAACCAGAAATAAAACCCGTTCAAAACAACCGTTCGTATCAAAATAATGTATCAAAAACCGTTAGGTTAAAAGAAATAGAAATCAAAATCAATTCTTTCAACTATTCTCAAATTTGGTGCATGACAATACGTCTTGTTGTACCATTGTAAAATTTCAGCATTTAAGAAATTCACTAATCGGTCCAGCTGCTAGAACTATCGATTCGCTTGCTCCAATCGAAAAAAAATTTTGAAGTTGCACTTGACCTATTAAAGAAACGTTATGATAATCGAAAATTAATTGCTAAAAGTCACATTCGAATCTTATTGTTTGGTATCAAATCTATTAAAAAACCTTCTGCTGAAAAACTAAGAACTCTAATTGATACATTCAATACACACTTGAGATCTCTTAAAACATTAGGTCGTCCAATAGAACAATATGAGGACTTGATCGTAGAAATTTAGCTTTCAAAATTAGATGCGGAAACTAGAAGCAAGTGGGACATGAAAGCTCCTGTAGATAGACTTGAATCATATGCCGAATTTGAAGCCTTTATTAACCAAACAAGCCACGTTTTAGAGATTGCAAACCAAACTAATAAAATGCAACTTTCTCAAAATACAAGTTCAAGCTCCAAAAAATTTACTTCTAAAACAGCACTTTTAGCCCCACAGTCGATTCAAAACGTTAAACGATCTTTTAAATGTTTATTTTGTAAAAAGGTTGGTCATTGGATCACTCAATGTAAAAGGTTTAAATCCAACTCAAAAGAAGAGCGTCTTCGTCATACTAATCTGTTGAAGCTATGTACCAATTGCCTTAGACCTTATCATGTGGTTAATGATTGTACTTCGCAATATCATTGTAACAAAGAAGGGTGTCTAGAACGTCATCACACTCTTCTTCATCAACGTGATAAGTCATCTAGCCTGAACTTTCAGTCACCTTTAGTTGGGACATCTTCACAATTGCAAGCCTTGACTAATAATCAAATACCAGATGTTCTGTGCTCATCAAGTAGCGTAGCTAAAAAATTAACAAAAAAAACTTATGTGTTTTTAGGCACAGCTGTTATTTATGCTATTGATTCAAATGGGTCAAATATATTATGTGGTGTTCTACTAGATAGTGGTTCACAATTAAATTTTATAAATCAAGCCTTTGCAAAACGCCTTGGATTAAAAATGCATAAAAATCAAACATTATTTGGTGGAATCGGCAATTTGAACTTGTCTTCAAACTATGTCATAAACTTGACAATCAAATCAAGAACAAACAATTTTGTAACTGCAATAGAAGCTCATACTCTACAAAAAATTACTAACTCCCATCCACATACAAATAGAAACGTCGAAGATTGGAATATTCCTGGAAACATTAAACTTGCTGATCCAGAATTCTATAATCCTCAACAAATTGATTTGCTCATTGGTGCTGGCTTGTATTATCAATTACTCGCTGTAGGACAAATTAAATTATCGGATACTCTTCCAATTCTTCAAAACACATCTTTTGGTCCTGCTTCTTCTATAATTCAAACAAATGTTCCACCTTCATTTAGTTTAGATTCAAACTCATTTTGTCTAACAACAACTTCATTTGAGGCTCCGTTAGAATTTCAATTAGATAAATTTTGGACAATTGAAAACGTAGAATGCGTGACCTCAAACCTCACAACTCAAGAAGAGCTTGTGGAAAAACATTTTAAAGAAAATACCAAACAAGATCCTTCAGGAAAATTTGTTGTTGCTTTACCATTCTTAAAAAGTCCATCACTTTTAGGAAATTCCAGAAATATGGCAACTCGTAGATTTTATAATCTAGAAGATAATCTTAATAAAGATCTTGTTCAAAAGGCTGAGTATTCAAAGTTTCTAGAAGATTGCGAACAATTGGGTCATATGCAACAAATTTCTCAAGACAAAATAAAAGAAAATCATTATTTTCTACCACATCATTGTGTACTTAAACCTGATAGTTCAACAACTCATCTTCGTGTAGTATTTGACGCATCTGCTCGCACAACAACTGGTTACTCACTCAATATCATACTTATGGTGGGTCCAGTGCTACAGGAAGATCTATTTTCCATCTTAGTCAGATATCGCACACATCAATTCGTATTAACTGCTGATATCAGTAAGATGTATCGTCAAATTTATGTTAGAAGAGAGGATACACAATTTCAGCTAATAATTTGGAGAAACAATACTAGTGAAAAATTAAAAATCTTCGAATTAAAAACAGCAACATACGGCACAGCCAGCGCTTCATACCTTGCCACCAAATGCATACAAAAATTAGCTGTGGATGAAATACGTTGATGATCTTTTAACTGGGGCGAATTCGTTGGAAGATCTAGAAAACATTAAATTGGAGGTGATTAATATGCTAAGCACGGCCGGAATGCAACTCAGAAAGTTTTGCTCAAATCAGGATGAGATTTTGGAAGATATTCCAAATGAACATAGAGAAAAGCTGCTGAACATAGATGGTGGAAATTTTATAAAAACGTTAGGGATGTATTGGCAGCCAGCATCTGATCAATTTAGTTTTAACGTTACATCGGTAAAAGAAAAAGAAAAAAAAATTACTAAAAGAACAATATTATCAGATATTGCGCGTATTTTTGATCCACTTGGATTAACATCTCCAACAATTACGCTTGCTAAAATATTTATGCGAAGATTATGGCAGCTGAAGCAACATTGGAACGAAGCTCTTCCTCAAGAATTGCACACGAAATGGATAGGTTTTCGATAAGAACTTCCACTTTTAAATAATCTTTGTATAAATCGTCATATTATTTTACCACACGCAGTTCAAATTCAACTACATGGGTTTGCAGACTCTAGTGAAAAGGCTTATGGAGCTGCCATATATGCTCGAAGTTTCAACGCAAATGGAGATGTAAATGTGATGTTAATTTGTTCAAAATCACGAGTGGCACCACTTGCTAAAACAACTTTGCCACGCTTAGAGTTGTGTGCTGCCCTTTTGTGTGTACTGATTGCTGATTGAAAAAATTAAACCAATCATAAATATCAATATCGACAAGGTAACATATTGGACTGACTCAAAAATAGTTCTTACTTGGATAAATTCTGAGTCCTCCACGTTGAAAACTTTCGTAGGAAATAGAATTGCATAAATTCAGATTCATTCAAACATAACAGATTGGAAACATATTAGCTCAAAAATGAATCCCGCAGATCATATTTCACGTGGTTTATTACCATCAACTTTATATACTTGTAAAACTCCTAAAATTTTTCATGTTCGAGAAGAAGATGATACATCGGATATTTTGTTGAAAAATAAAAACTTAAATAACTTCAATTCTTTAAGAAATATTATGTCGTATGTATATTGATTCATCAAAAATTGCAGAATCAAAGCGTCGCGTAAAGTTATTAAAAACGATCCAATCGAAGCTCTTAGTTTAACCGAACTTTAAAATGGATTAATTTTAATTTTGAAGGTCGTACAAAACAGCTGCTTTAAAGATGAATTGAAATTATTGAAAAATAAAAAGCCACTCAGTCAAAATCATCATCTAAAAAGCTTATCCGTTTTCCTTGATGATGAGAATTTGATCAGAGTAGGCGGTCGTTTACAACAGTCAACCCTGTCTTATGCCACCAAACATCCTCTCCTCCTTCCTAGTTCTCATCCTTTTACAGTTACTTTATTTAATCATTACCATAAATTTACACTACATTCAGGTCCACAAGCACTGTTGGCTACAATTAGGCAGTATTATTGGCCACTTAATGGAAGAAGATTAGCTTCTAAACCTGCAACAAATGTATAAGATGTTTTCGAATAAATCCTCGTGAGCTGATTCAAATTATGGGAAACCTTCCATCAAAAATAATTCAACCAGCTCCACCATTTTACAATGCTGGTATAGATTTTTGTGGACCATTTTATATACACCATAGAATAAGAGGTAAAGCACCAACCAAAGTCTACCTCTCGGTGTTTGTGTGTTTTACAACCAAGGCGGTTCACTTAGAACTGGTATCGGATTTGACTACATTTGCTTTCGTCGGTGCATTGAAAAGATTCATTGCGACCAGAGGTATGTGTAAAAATATCTTTCAGATAATGGTACCAATTTCGTAGGAGCCAACACAAAACTGCATACATTATTTAAGTTGTTTCATGCTTCAAATCTTTCTGATGAAATTAAAAAACTTTGCACTTCTGATGAAATTTTATGGCATTTTGCACCACCTAGTGCACCCCATTTTGGTGGACTTTATGAGGCTGCCGTAAAATCAGCCAAATTTCATTTGAGAAAAATCATGAGAAATGCGCAACTTACGTATGAAGAACTCAACACGCTGATTAAACAAGTAGAAGCTGTCTTGAACTCGAGACCAATTACTCCTCTATCAACCAGTCCATCAGATCTTGAGCCACTAACACCTGGACACTTTTTAGTTGGACGTTCTCTTGTCACAATTTTGGAACCAAATATAGAAGATGAAAAAATTCCAATTCTCAAAAGGTGGAAGTTCATATCACAACTACAACAACATTTTTGGTCAAGATGGTCAAAAGAATATCTCACTTCATTACAATGCAAAAGGAAATGGACCTCTGAACAAAAATCAATTCAAATCAATGATTTAGTAATAATTAAGGATGAAAATTTACCACCACTTAAATGGAGAATGGGTCGAGTCACGGAACTTCATTCTGGCTCAGATGGTCATATAAGAGTCGTTATTGTCAAAACTCTACAGGGATATGTCAAACGGCCAATTGCTAAGTTATGCCTACTACCGATGGATGGAATCAATAAGTTGAAAGATCAACCCTTTCAAGGCGGGCAGAATGTTGAATAATCAACTAACAAATTTAAACTTTAACTTTTTATACGCCCTCTGAAACACCAATTACAATTACAAAATGTATATCATAAATTTCCCCTTATTTTTTATAGTAAAAACTCCTATTAGATAGGAATAAATTGAAACAAATAAATGTCAGTACTTAATGTATATTGAGAAACGAAACAATAAAAAATTAAATAAAAAATAAATTGTGCGGAAGTGATTTTATTTTAATTAGTCTAAGTGACGGTGTTTATGTTGAAAAAGCTCAACGATTTTACAAGCATAGAGAGGGCTTTTTCAACTTCGAAATTTGTATTATCACCACAAAGACCAAATTTAAAATAAGAAAATTTTAAAAATATTTTGATTATTAAATTAAATGAGATTTTTTTGAAAAATAAATAAAGTTTTTTAACCAAGTTTTACTTTTATCATATAAGAACTGAATCTAAAAAATTATGGTGCAAATTATGAAACATTTTGCAATCCATACAATTTTAGAGCGATCTAGTTTCGAACCAATGAGAAAATTTTAAACTTTAAAAAAGTCTATCATTCTCATCAGGGCTAGCCGACTAGATAAACTCTACCAAAAAATGTCAACGCTAATGTATATAACCAAAAATTAGGTTACAACACTAGCGAAGTGTAAAAACAAAAAATTTACATAAACATACATTTAATAAATTCAGGTTTAGTCAATTAATTTCTCTGGTGATCACTGTTTTGTTATACTCTAGACATTCTAGTATTGAATAACAAACTTGTATCTGTGAGAAGAAGATGACTAGTCTTCACTTGTGTCTATTTTATATATATTTTATGTATATTTTAAAGTTTAAAATTTTCTCATTGGTTCGAAACTAGATCGCTCTAAAATTGTATGGATTGCAAAATGTTTCATAATTTGCACCATAATTTTTTAGATTCAGTTCTTATATTATTCTTGATGGGAGATTTTCCATCGGGGTGATGTTATATCACAAATAATTTACTGAATTAATTGTTGATCATGTGTCAATAGACACAAGTGAAGACTAGTCATCTTCTTCTCACAGATACAAGTTTGTTATTCAATACTAGAATGTCTAGAGTATAACAAAACAGTGATCACCAGAGAAATTAATTGACTAAACCTGAATTTATTAAATGTATGTTTATGTAAATTTTTTGTTTTTACACTTCGCTAGTGTTGTAACCTAATTTTTGGTTATATACATTAGCGTTGACATTTTTTGGTAGAGTTTATCTAGTCGGCTAGCCCTGATGAGAATGATAGACTTTTTTAAAGTTTAAAATTTTCTCATTGGTTCGAAACTAGATCGCTCTAAAATTGTATGGATTGCAAAATGTTTTATAATTTGCACCATAATTTTTTAGATTCAGTTCTTATATTATTCTTGATGGGAGATTTTCCATCGGGGTGATGTTATATCACAAATAATTTACTGAATTAATTGTTTACTTTTATCTTTCGTGAAATTTACAATATCCCTTCAGAAGCATTTGTCAGTAGAAGTCATTAATCACTATTAAGGTGGCACGATGAAACACTTTTACAACTTCAATATGAATCGTTTAGTAATAACACAAACCTGCCAAAACGTAATATATATTTATTGTTTCTTTACCAACCACCAAGTAATCGACGGTTTTAATAAATCTAAAAACAAATAACTTTCTATTTATAAAACATGAGTGCATCTACGTTTTATTATCGCTTTTAAAACATCCGAAGATTTTTTATTTAAGTTCTTACAATTCCACCATTTATATTCTACCTAAATTAAACAATCAAATCAAGAACTTACAATTAAATAAATAAAATCGTCTAATCACCTTTTGATAAACATTTGATATAAAAAATATATCTTATCACACACATATGATTTCTTTTTTCCTACATCTCACACAAACTAACAAAAAAAAAATCATCAGCAAAGACGAAACAGAAAAATAAAAAGAATACTAAGAAGAATATAAAACAATTAATTAAATAAAATTAAGGTCATATAGTTTGAAAAGAAAGTTTTCTCTTCTTTCTTTTTATAAATTGATATGCACATTATTACATACATATTACTAAGTTTTTTTTATGTCTATATGTATTTGAAAATTGAATATCATTTGCACTGGTTTTTTATATGAAAATATTTCAGATTCGTTGATCGTCAAAATACAAATAATTTTTTTTTTATACAGGCGCGTTTTTTTAATGAGTATTTGTATGAATTTTTTAAAGAAAATATTATGTTTGTAAGAATATTATTTTTTATTTAATCGTTAAATGTAGAAAACAGTCGATTTGTTTTCTCTTAATACAACTTTTTTTTATCATTAAAGTATTGGTCATATTAGGTTCGTATGAGGATGAGATGGAAGGTCGTCAGACACACAATAATGAACTTTATTTTCGATCAAAATATTAAAAGATGTGGTATCGGTTTTGATATCCATACACATGGATTATAAAGTGGAAAAAAATTTGTTCTCTAAACATTTATGACCAGGCTAGCAACTTATTATTCATTACTCACTCAGCTTACTCTTTTTTTCTGTTAGTAATAAGAATATAGTTTATTGTTTGTATGAGTTTATTTCTTTAGGATTAAGATGAAATTGTGATAATTTTTTTTACATTTCGCGAAAAAAGAGAAATTTTATTTGTTATTATTCTTTGCAGAATAACTTCTATACAAAAAGAATTTTTTCTGTAATTGTATGATAATTTAATAGATAAATTCTAATAAAACGAATATCTAGGTGGAGAAGAAAAGCAACAAATGCGTTGAAATTCTTATATATGAAAAAATTTAAATTATCGTGGGAAATGACCGAAAATATGTATATTGTATATAGGTCTGAAGTGAAGTTTATAGGTTTTTATTTTTAATGAAAACGGTTTGTTATAATATGATTTACTGAAATCGAAAATACCGTTTAGTGCATATATAGCTTTTAAAATTTTAAGTGGTTTTATAGGTTCGAGAATAATTTTTAAACGGGAACAAGTATTGAATTTAAATTTTTCTAAAAGATTTTATAAAGTTAGATTTATAAATAATTTAAGTTTTTATTTGTATACAATCAGACACCGTGTAAAAAAAAATTGATTTTGCTCAAAAACAGCTAGGAATATTTTTTTTTAATTAAAAAGAACACGTGCCGCAAAATGATTGAAACTGATATTTTGATAAAATTATAAATATCTCATGAAACATGCATAAAACGTATATTTCTGATGATATTTTGAAAAAAACACTCGAAATAGTTCCTAACTCGTAAAATCAAATGACGAACATTTTAAGGAACACGTACTAATTTTGTAGGCTAGCTATTGGGATAAAAACATTTTTGAAGTTGGTGGAAAAGGAATAAATCATGTGAATTTCTGAAGACGAAAACAAGGAAACCAAAAGTCCACTATTTTTACCCTTAATGCCAATATCCCTTAAGTTTCTCTTGATGAGGTTCATAACATCATACACGATGCGTTCGATGTGCCAAGAATTATTTTGTTGTGCGAGATATCGGATTTTAATTAGTCTGTTGTATTACTCAAGTGCCAAGTTTCGGTCACTCTGATTACAAACTACAGACTATAGAGCCATTTCTATATCTTTGTCTCAGGTCATAGTGAGTGCAATTCCTATATTGGTTTTCTCCTTAAGGAAAAGGGCAAAGCTTACAACCGAATTCTCAGTTCAATTGATGTAAGTGAAAATAAATTAATAAAACGGGGACTGCGCCAACAAACGCTCAGGAGCTGGCAGGGACACTGGACAGTTTTAGTAATGAGAAAGCACATTTCTCTTACTAAGTGACCAACGTTCTAAAACATAAAAATGTGATTATTATTGGTCCCATGGGTCAGTTAATCACTGGACCGTATTGCATTTTTTTTCTACTATTAGTAGTCAGCTAATCTATGGTTGTGTCAGCCGTAACGGGGCCAATTTCTGAAGATCTGCTCCTTAAGAAAAACGTCAGCTTTTACAAAATTCTCAGCTTAAATAATGCACACGAAAAGAAATCAATGGAACAAGGACTGCGGACAATCAGTAGCTGGAGAGCACAAGTTCAGATACGGTAAATCCCACGAATCAATTCCTTAGCGATGCAAAATATGATCTCAAAAATAAAAAGATGACTTTAACCGGTCATTAATCCTCTCTGGAAGGAAAAGCAATTTTTAGGGCAATTTCTAGGGTTGACTGGGCGAGGAACAGTGATCACAGAAATATTTATATAAATAATTAGAATATAAGATTGCCCCATATTGCAGCAGGTTCACATACGTAGATTTCAGCGTCGCATTTAGACTGCTATCTGTGTTTCTAAGATATCGGTATGAGTTAAATAACGTAGATTTCTCGTGCTGCAGTGAGTGTACTCCTTGAAGGCTCATTAAAACTCAACGAAGTATATCTCAGATAGATTCAGAATAACCATTATATTTATGGGTAGCTACCAAAACTAACTTGGCTATAAAGTTAGTCTAACTTTCGAGGTGTAAATAATAATGGACTTGGAAATGGAAAATATTGGAACTGCAATTTGTCTTTGTTAACCTAGGTAACTCCGTTAGGAAAGAGAAAGTCAAATATTAAAGGTTTCCTAGAGAAGGGAATTTTCTAGAGAACAGAAGGATCTCTGATTTTTTGTAGAATGCTAATCATGTCTAACTCGTTAATTAAAAAAAAATAAAAAACAAATTTAACAGCGTATCGGCAAACAAGGAAAGCTTGTGAAGCAATGTGAACCGGACAGTGGATGCAACAACAGATTGGTCTGACATGGTATGCATGTGAAGAAAGACTACCAGTAATAAAGGTCCCGCTTCTAAATTTGGATAATGACTTACGTCCTATTTAATGAAAAATTCAGCCATAAAATGAAAGAAGAAATTATGTCTAAGGGCAAAACTTCGCTGAATAAAGTTTTTTTTTTCGTTTGGATACTCGTCTTGTAGTTGAGATGATCTTTAATAGAAAAACTTGCAGTGCCCCACTCACAGCGGCAGAGGACATGTGGGCAATTATGGTAAACAGAAAAATGTAGCTTCCATAATTAGCTGCGAAGCCAACTCAAGTCCTGTGGGATGGCTAGGTTTCTATTAGAAGGGATATAGGACTCTAGAGATTTCCTTAACGTATTTTGGAACCTTGAATTAACAGAAAGTGGACTAAGTGTACTACGGAAACTGGGCGCGAAGGTTCAGCAAGCAGTTTGCCACTGGCTTTATGAGAAAAATTTTGACATTCTTGTTATGCATATTTATGCTTGCAAAGCTCTCTGATGTAGAGCGTGTTCGACCGCTGACGGCGAACTTCTTCCGTTTAACGCCCTATGAGACTTCGAATTGGCTATGGATCAGACACCCTTGCTTTAACCTTCTAAGCAAACTCTCATGTTACACATTTGACCATGGTTTCTTAAAATCAAAAGATATATGAAGGACACGGACCTCGGTAAATTTCTCTTCAAAGATAGTTTTTAATGACTTCTTTTTGCAGTTTTATTTGTGGTAAAAAGATATTTTGAAAAAAAGTTGGCTAGAGCAACGCCAAGTGTGGGATTATCAAGTTGGAGTTAAATTTGCTGTCGGATTCTGAATCGCATACGTTGTTAATGCTGATTGAAGATTCGGAGCAAGAATAGTTTGGGAACTAAAATTCTTCAGCATCCACCATACCAGAGCAACATTTCTCATTTATGGCATAACCCTGGAGCTTGTTGAGGTAGGTTTACCATCGTCTACTTTCACAATTGTGTTGCCCGGCTTTGGATGTGCTAAGGATTGACCATTCGAGTCTGGCGAACACATATTTGTTTAGTTTGAGTTAAATTAATTAAATAAATTTTAAATATGGAATAGTGCTCAGGTGCGCGTTGCTCTGTATCCAGGGTTTCTCGCAATCAGTCAAATATCAACTCGATCATTAGCGCAAATAATTCGCTTTAGCCTGAGTTTTGATTTGGTTGACTTAACAACAATTTGTTAGTAGGTTCAACAATTTAAAAGAACTTGGTTTCTTTAATTTTAAAATTTAGAACAAATTCAATCGCTTTTCCAGCTGATATTGAAAAAATGTACCGTCAGGTGCATATGAATGATACCGACAAAAATTATTAGCGGATAGTCTGGAGATCAAGTGCAACTGATTCAATTACTAATTATCGTCTGAATACGATAACCTTTGGCAGATCTAATACACCATTCCTCGCAGTGAGAACTTTAAATCAACTTGCAGCTGACTACAAAGATATATCTCCAGAAGGAGTTGCAATGGCGATCAATGACTTTTATATCGATGATCTCTTGTCAGATATAGACTTAGATTCTGCAGCGTCAGCATATGCTGAAATAATCAAATTATTACCGAAGAATGGATTCATCTTGCGTAACTGGAAATTCAGATCAAAATCCTTCAGGGACACCATTCCTGAAATGAATAAAGAACTGTCAAAACCCTCAGCGATAATACTGAAATTTTAAAAACATCTTAAATTGGCATCTTCAAACAGGGAAATGATTTCACAAACAGCAAGAATATTTGACCCGCTTGGCTTTGTTGGCAATTTAACAACCAACATCTTTAAAATTCTCTGAGACAATTGGAACTATGTTAAATCTATCAAGAGGAGCAACACCTAAACATTTACTTGATTCGACACTTTGGTTTAATGGTTCAGACTGGTAAAAGAAACCTCATACATTCCTGTAGAACCACATATCGCATCAACTCAGCTTGAACTCCGAATCGAACCACTTTTGGCTCATCTACAAATTAACACAGATAAACATATTTCATTATTCAACGAGTTATTCAATAAGAGCTCTCATCCTATGCTAAAATAAAACTCAAGTTTTATCACAACTTATCTAAGGTAGACTGCATATCAAGAAAGGCTTAAGAAATATGCACCAAGTGGGCACAAAGACAACAATTTCTACAAGAAACAAATTCATTAAACCTGCAACAAATCGTCAAAAGTAAATCCAAATTGATTTCTTTATCTCCATTTTGGATGAAGAGGAATCGTTAGAGTGGAAGATGGACTGGACCGTTCAATGTCAAACATCCAATCAAGCACATTTTAAGTGATTTCATTATACGACAAATGCATCCTGGACCAATACTTTTAACAAGCTCTCTAAGACAAAAATATTGGATAATCAACTGCATACAAAATGTATGTAGTTACATCAACAAATGCATCGCATGTTGTAGACAACGAGCTGAAACAACAAAGATACTTATGAGCAGTTTACCAACAACACGAATCACACCCGTTTTCGTGAACAAATTTTCACTCACGAAAAAACAGAAAAATTTACTGTATACATATTTTTAATATTGTTCTTACTCGTAAGAGTAAATCTTTTAGTTTCTTAATTTCACTCTTTTGGAATCGACTTTATTATTTTCTTTCATTCCATATGCAGAAAAAAATATTAGTACTTTTTCGTCGTTTATTTTAATAAAAATACATGCATAATTGGACAAACCATTCAGAAAAATAATTTAGTTTTATTTTTAATACGAATATCAAATTTGAAGAAAAAAAAATTAAATATGTGAGTATTTGAAAAAAAAAATTTATTCTTGGCGGAACAAGTACAAAAATAGGTTTACGTTTTTTTTACAACCATAATTGTGTGCGTTATTAGTCTTAATAGAATCAAATAAACAGCTTTTAATTTTATTCTGTTGCGCGATTGCTGCGGAACACTATATTAGTATTTTTTGGGGTCAGTGTTTAATTATGTATTTTATTTTTCGAGCAAAAGTTTTTCAAATTTGCTAATTTGCGAGAGAATAAAATTCATTAAACACGAACCCAATACAATGTTTTATCTTCCCGACTAAGTAACATATATTAATTTAAACAATTTTTTTTTAAATTCATAAGCAAAACAAGTAAAACAAATAAAAATTTTAAATTTAATCGTAGTAGCCTTTGCATTTTTCAATATTCGAGAGAGTGACATGCGCAATAGTTTGAATTTAATGTTTTTCATATCATCAGAGCAAAAATGTTTTTTTTATTTTTTATAAATTTGATTGTCTTTTATTTTTAAAACACAATCAAAAACATTAGTTTGGCAAAGCTTTATTACTGAAAACCAACAGAGATTAAAATACCTGCCATACACGATAGAAAGCTTTATCTACACGTGCAGGCTTCACATTCTTCGTTTTCGTGGTGTCTTCTCTCTTCACGAATTCTGACCTTTTGGGGTGCACACTGATATTGGGAGACGGATGAGCAACAGTACCTCATTGTCATCGAAACCTGTTACACAAATATGGTGACAAATTATAGCCGGAGTTAATGTACAGTAATACTCTTAATAATGTTATTTTACGGTGCGTCATATTGGTTCATGATAATAACTTGACGACTAGCATACAATCATATACTCCGTATAATTATTCAACGTTCACGCTCGTTTACTGCATTCAACAACTATTTGTGCTTTCTACATGATTTTCTTTCATACCATTGGATTTCATGTACGACCTCGCCAGAGTCTTCTTATCTAACTTGTCTTCTTTCTTAAATTATGAGAAACGCGTACTATACTGATTATTTGTACTGGAGCAGCAGGTTATTCTTCTCGTTCCCACAGGTTGAAGCGAGTTTGGGGCTTTAAAAATTTTCTAGGTGCGCGGCCTGCTAAACAACTTCTTGGATTTTCCAATGAAGCCAGTTCTCCATTACAGTGTTCGATAACTGTACCGGAAGTGTGTCAAAACAAGGAAATATGCAAATTTTTTGCTTAAAAAACGTTCATTTTAAGTGATAATGAGTATGAACTAGGAACAAAGCATGTCGAGAAATCTGGATAGTCGGGATTGGTATGTGAGATCAAAAAAAAATTATTGCATTATAAAATTATCAAAAAAATGTTGTCAAGTTTGTCAAAAGATAGATTTTTGTTTATTTTTTTACCCAATTTTTTGGAAAAATAAAATTAATTATTTGTACGACATGAAATTTTATTATTTTTATTGAAAATTAAAAAATTAGTCAAAAAAATAATGTCAAGTGTGTCAAAAGAAAAATTTTCATTTATTTTTTTAGAAAAAAATAAAATTAGTTATTTGTATGAAATGAAATGTATAATGAACATAAAATTATGATTTTTGAGAATTTTACTGCATATACATTAAGTTAGTCAAAAAAATATTGTCAAGTGTCAAAAAATAATTTCATTTATTTTTAAAAAATTTTTTGGAAAAAAAAATTTAGCCGTTTGTTTAAATTGAACATGGAAATTTTTGAATTTGTTATAGTTTTTGAAATATTTTTGGAATTTTGAAAAAAGTTGAATTTTTGATTTTGTAAGAATTTTTGGAATATTTTTAGAATTTTGAAAAATTTTAAATTTTCGATTTTATTATAATTTTGGAAAGTTTCAATTTTTGATATTGTTATAATTTTTGCAATATTTTTAGAATTTTGGAAAAAGTTTGAATTTTTGAATTTTTAAGAATTTTTGGAATATTATTAAATTAAGAAAAAGTTTAAATTTTTGATTTTATTCTAATTTTTGGAATATTTTTAGAATTTTGAAAAAAAAAATAGAATTTTTGAATTTTATATATATTTTTAGAATTTTGAAAAACGTTTCAATTTATGATTTTGTAAGAATTTTTGGAATATTTTTAGAATTTTGAAAAATTTTAAATTTTTGATTTTATTATAATTTTTATAGTTTTGGTAAAAGTTACAATTTTTGATTTTGTTATAATTTTTGCAATATTTTTAGAATTTTTGAAAAAAGTTTTAAATCTTTGATTTTGTAATAATTTTTGAAATAGTTTTAGAATTATGTTTGAATTTTTGATCTTATAATTTTTATAATTTTGGGTAAAAGTTACAATTTTTGATTTTATTTAATTTTTGGAATATTTTTGGAATTTTGAAAGAAAAATGAATTTGTGATTTTGAAATATTTTCTCGAAACGCTAAATGGAGAGGTTTTTGAGTAGTTTGCTGATTGTAGCATCTTTTCACTAATTTATGTTAATTTATGATCTGTTATAATTTTCCCGCAACGTATTGATTTTTCGTGTTAGTTTTGTAATACATATCTAAACAGAGATAAAAAATACTTGTACTTTAACAAAAAGTTATGTTTGATATACATCGCTGCTCAAAACTAAAAACCATGTTCTCATAAAAGTTTTTTGCCGAAAACTATATCAAAATCCTTAACCCAGACCGAAGTCTTGATATCACAGAGCTGTGAGATTTTAGCCCCTTTATATTTTACAACTTATAATAACAAATGAATTGTTTGACATTACCATAATGACTGATGAAATAGGAATAGAAAGAGATTTAAATAAGTAATTTTTTATTTTCATCGGTCAAACGTTTTTCCTAAATATTGAGCAAGAGAACAATTTTTAGTATTGTGTAAATTTTATGTTTACATTTTGTTTTTACTTAAACAAAGAGTTTATTTTTACATATATGGCGTTGTTAAGGAATAATTATAATGGAGAATGAAATTACATGAATTTGAAAACTTTTCTCTTTTTCCACCAGGAATTATTTTTTTCTAGGGTAAATTACAATGATAAGAAGTTAAAATATGTATACCGCAATGCAGTGCGTAAGAAAATCTTTTGCAATTAATCATTTGTTGGAACTGGGAATTATCGTCACACAATTTGCAGGCGGTAACAATGACTGCATAAACCTAACTTGTTTCCCTAATTCACATTTCTGTTGAACTGAAGAATTTTGTTCTTCAGATTCAATAATTTTGAAATGCAAATTGCAATAGTTTTAATAATAAAGGTATTAATGATTATTTTTTTTACAAAACGCTGAAAAACCGCACTGCAACCAAACATCTTTACCAATTTAAAAACCTAGACATATCTTATTTAACCCATTTGTCAAATCGTTCAAAAAATACTACACCGCTAATTTCACATGACTAAACGTGATCTAATTTTGATTAAATTAAATCAACCTTGACAAATCAAATCTTTTCCAAAAGAATAAGATAAAATAATTTTCATTCGGTTGATTAATGAATTCGATCGAAAGTGATACATTTATTATAATTAATTATTTGACTATATTAAGTATAATAAATGATTTTAATGTTTGTTTCGATGAGTGGGTTTAATGTGTTTATATATGTATGTGTTATTCAAAGATGATGACACAAAAAATTAGCGTATGTGCTATAAATTATATATTCAAACATAATCTCTTAATTTTTTCACCGCCCATTTATACAACATTTCGATTTAAGAAAGCTATGCTCTCCTTATTAATTACAACATCTGTTTGATATTTCATCTAATTCTAACTTTAGAATTTAATATTTATACCTTAATTTTAATTAATATTACTTATTGCTCCTATTATGTTTGCTTTCAATATATTAATAAAAAATTTCAAATATTTATTTTGATTAATCAAAATTAATTTGAACTTAATCTTAAAAAAAATTAACTTTTTGTATTATTTATTATTTAGGTATATAAAAAAAAATCAGAATAATTATTACATAAGATGTTTTTATTTTAAACATTTTAGTGTTTTGTTATGGTTTTCTTTTTACTTTTAAAAATAAAGAAATATTTTTTGGTGTAAGTTACGCAACGGTGGGATTTTAAAGGGGCAAAGTGGAAAGTGAGAGGTGATTAATTACATAAATAAACAATAACAATTTTAACGTTTTCAATAAAAAATAATATTAATTAAGAAAAGATTTTGTAGTTTTATGGGTTAACGGAAATTGATTTAAGTATAAGATTTGAACAATTGTTTAAAAATAATATGAGCTGGTGAAAGACGACTGCAGGTTAGAGGTGTTACTGTAGGGTTATTTTTATTTTTCTGAAAGGTTTTTTTTTTGATATTTTATTTCGATTATAAATATTTTAGTTTTGATTAGAACAAAAAAAAAATTGGGTTTTTATTGGAAAGTAAAAAGCTTCCGCCTGTGTCATCAAACCACTTTTGGAACCCATTCTAAATTTAATTAATTTTTTTAGGAAATAGTAAAAAGGTTGGAGAATGTCTAATATTCTGGGCTTGGGTACTTGGGTTTTGTTCAAATTCGAAAGGCTTTACCCAACTTACTGCCTGTCTCTAGCACTGTTTAAATGTCTAAACTTTCATGGTTATGACTCGTATTGTTACAAATTTGGACAATCTCAAAACATAGCACTACATTTACTAAAATCATACTTTAAAAGTGATACTATACATCTATATGCAGTTAGATATTGAGATTTTTTGCACAAAAACGAATTCTTTACTTCCCACCCTTTTCACTTAGCTGGAAAGCAAATATTAGGGAAAGAACAAAAAAGCAACGGCAGCACACGTGTAAAAAATACATGCGAAAAGAAGGGAGCTTGCATCCCAGATATCTTAATGACATCACACTTCTGTGAAATTGGTACAAAAAGTGCAAATTATAACGTACCTGTTCACGTGTGGGATGTTACGTAAAACACCCACTCGAGCAATGGAGGATATTCTGAGAAGCAATATTGAAAGTAGGGTTGCACCGATTAATCGGTAGATAATCGGTAATCGGCGATATCGGCCCTTTTGCCGATTAATCTGTATCGGCTTTTTTGCCCGATCGATCGGCCGATTATCAACACATGCGTTTTTAATTATTTATTGCATTTTAAACACAACAAATTCCAAATTCTAAAACATCATAGTCAGCCATTGTTGAAAACCTTTTTAAAACTGTATAAGATTGAGGGCTGTTTAAAAATATGACAAATCTGTTTATGTATTTCTTCATTTTTTGATATCTTGACAGCTCTAACTTTTTAAAAATTTTATTTAAAATAATGTTATTTTTAAACAAAGTACTCCATTCACTGCTTTCGACATATGAGTTTTTTATAAATTTTACCAAACTTCTGGCCTCTGTAAATTTGTTCACATTGTTTTATAAATCAAATTCCAAACGAATAGAGGCTCATACATATATACTACACATATACATAAAATTGCACATTTTTTTACATTAGTTTACGCACTACTGTGTAGTGCAAAATCTCAAATTTCAGGCCCATGGGATTTATAGTTTAGCTTACTCGATATAATGGAAAAATTATGTATGCTCAAAAACATGCAGCATATCAGTCAGAAATATCTCCAAACCAGTGAAAGCATGGTTTTGAGAGCTAGATAGCCTGTAGGGTTAATCATGCACTGTGCAAAGTATCCAGAAAATATCGAAAGTGACCGACAATAAATTTAAAAAGAGCTCCCAGCGTACTATATGATTCAATTGACAATTTGGCTTAGAAACATGAAATATTCTCCAAGGCTATTTTGTCTGGGCAAAAAACTCAGTTCAATACGTTATGCGAAGTACAGTTCCTATCAGATTCAAAAACCTCGATTTGTGTTCAAAAATTCGGTGCAAAGTTTCTTGTTCAGTTAGGATAGGCATTGTTGTTCCTGAAGTGTGCCATTCATGGCTTTTGTTTTATAAATACGTAAGTTTTTATTATTCCCATACCTTAGTAACCATGCTTGAAATAATGACATCGAAGTCGTTTCCAAATACTTGAATCCACCAAATGTGCCACCGTCGACCTAGATATAGGGTAAAAAATAAGCTGAGGACTGCAGATTGTTTACCTACCAATGAAAAATAGTTGCCCGAAAAATGCAAAAAAACACTTTCAACAGTTACAGAATTTTTTTATTTGCCGAACTACAAAATAGAGTTGTAACCTAATTTTTGGTTTATATTCATTAGCGTTGACATTTTTTGGTAGAGTTTATCTAGTCGGCTAGCCCTGATGAGAATGATAAACTTTTTTAAAGCTTAAAATTTTCTCATTTGTTCGAAACTAGATCGCTCTAAAATTGTATGGATTGCAAAAAGATTCATAATTTGCACCATAATTTTTTAGATTCAGTTCTTATATTATTCTTGATGGGAGATTTTCCATCGGGGTGATGTTATATCACAAATAATTTACTGAATTAATTGTTGATCATGTGTCAATAGACACAAGTGAAGACTAGTCATCTTCTTCTCACCGATACAAGTTTGTTATTCAATACTAGAATGTCTAGAGTATAACACAACAGTGTTCACCAGAGAAATTAATTGACTAAACCTGAACTTATTGTATCATGTGGATATATTTAAAAATTAATTTAAGATGACTCATTGAATAATTTTTTTCTTTGGTATGAGGAGTTGGATCTGGAACAATCATGGGGTGAGTGAAACATTTATTTAAAGGTTTAAATGTTATAGTTGTAAAGGTAGTGGTGTTGGTGTGATTCTCTCGGGTTTTTCGGTCTTTGGGGTCGTAAGAGTCTCTGCCTATTTATTTTGCTTATTCAATTCCGTTTACACAGTCTCTTTTTTGCATGTTTGGTTATTTGTACTGAACTGAGGGATATTACTATTCGAACACACATGGATGAAGCTCATCGGATTACAACTCTGTCAGGCACAGAGTCTCCTGATCGCTTCCTGCTAGTGACTTACTGTCACAGTGTAAACAAATATTTTTAATCAGTTATAATTGTAAAAAAATAACTAATTAATGCAAATCTATTATATCTCTATCGTTATATGACAATCCCTATCTACCTACAACAAAAAAACTCTGAGAACTAAATACAATTTTATTTTAAAATAGAAATAAATTAAAATCTAGTGAAATTTTATTTTTACTTTTCTTATTAAATCAAAATTAATGATAATTAATTTCAAACATATATAATCCTCTATAAAAATTTACTACATAAAAAAAGAACTAAATATTTTATCCATGTATCTTTTACAAAAATTATTAACAATAAAAAAAATAAAATAAAAGATGCAGAAGAAAAAGTTAAGATTTCTAATTTTTTATTTATTTATTATTTCATTTAAGTATTTATCTACGCATTTATTTATTTTCTGTTTAATCATGATTGCTGTTTTGGTAAACATTTATTTCATCATGCAATCGATTTGGAGAAAGAATGGACAAGGTTGTTCGTTGAGTTTTAATAACAAAAAAAAAATATATATTTGTTTTACTTATGTTATACTTTTTATACTTATAACTACAAAGGACGAGATTTATATAAAATTTTTATAAAATTAAAATTATTTTTCTAAAATATTAACCAAGGTCGTTCAAGGACGTTCCGTGATGAATTTACATTATAAAATTAAATTTAAAAAAAAACATGTTAAGAAATATGTTACAATTCAAGCGGTTTAAAAAACAACCCCTCCACTCCACTTACCAATTGTGAAAGTAAAAACTTTTTATTAGTGAAACAAAAATAGTTCTACAAAAAGATTCAAAAGCTTAAATTAGTCAATCTTAAAATTATACTTGTTCAAATTATTTCTTATACAATAAAAACAAAATGTATGGTGAAAGTGATTTTTTTTCTTTTTTCTTCAAGATTCTTGTTTTCTTAAAAGTAATAACAACGGTTTTGCTCAGATTTAAAGATATAGAGTTAGTTGTCCGTTTATGTTTTTTTAGAATTTTAGTATTTGAATTGAGTTTACGATTTAAATTAATTTAATTTAAAATGAGTTCGAACTCAGGGTTCCGGCACTCGTACTCGTGAAAAATTATGACAAAAATTTACACAGCAATAAGAGGTTTACTAACGCAAATAAGGATATTTAGAAATTGATTCAACCGCTAAGTCCGATCACAGAGTGAAAAATAAGTAATGAGCAATTTTACAACAATTAGTATCTGAAAACTTAAAGATTTCCAAAAATTGAGAAAAATGGGTTGTTCCCATAATAATAGTATGAACATAGGTAAAAAGGTTTGTTTTAATATCGAATATTGTTTAATTGTTAATTAATTCACGTTTTGATTTTACACCGATTTTACACCATAGTGGTATGGTTCACTTTTTTCAAACTAGTTCAAACATTATTTTGATTTTTTCCAAGATCTGTGTACATAATGCTGTATCATCAAGAAACCGAACCATGGTAAAAGTTTGCCAAAAAAAATCCAGAGAACCAAAAATCACTTCAAATTAGTTGTCCTGATATATGTATCTTTACTTAATCACTAGAATGAGCATAACTTTTGTAGTTCGGAGCAGGCAAACTGAAAAAAAACAAATTCAATCATTCGGTTGGTTCAGTAACTATGCGGTCACGATGACATCAACCGTTTGGTCGTATCCCGTTTTATAATTAAAGACTTTTTAAGTTTTGAGATTTGGGGAACTGTAATTCACTTTTCAGTCCCCAACATGCTCGAAATTCAAATTTTTTGAGAGACATACGTGTGTGTGTTGGTTGTATTGCCTCCTTAGTTCCGAATAAAAAATGCAAATGATTTCACTTTGTTAATCGATATATTTCGGATTTGTCGGAGTATGTCGAAAAAATGGAGCACTTATTGGGAGATGCTGATAATTTTGTGATGGTCAACGATGACCCAACTAAGAGATTGGAGAGCAAAAATAATCGACTGATAAGCACGCTGTGTAACAAAACGCATCATTTTATTACGGAGAGAGAAGCCACTGAGTTGCGAACGTATATGGCCATTCCACCGAGAATTTTTGGACAAATGAAAATTCACACACCTGACAGGAAGATGAGACCAGTAATTTCCACTATAAACTCACCATGTTACAAATTGTCAAGATTTTTATCGTGTATTTTGAGGAAATCTTTTAAGTCAAAATTTGCTCTTAAGGATTCGATACAGTTCGTACGATTGATCAAAAAGATGATAATTCCAAATGATCACAAACTTGTATCATTTGATGTTGAGAATTGCTTTACAAATATATCTACAGAACTGGCACTCAGGATAATTGAGAGAGATTTTGATCAATTTGTTAGCACACACACTGGAATTCCAAAGAATCAGTTCATGAATCTGCTTAAATTTTGATTGCAACTCTTTTGCCTACGAATACAAGTTTATTGCGATGAAGAGTGGACTGTTCATGGGATCAAGTTTAGCTCCTATTTTAGTTGAACGCGTTCTGGATACCATCATTGATGAAACACTTCTCAAGTTGGATTTCACACCACCTTTTTGGCGATCGTATGTCGATGATCACATCACTGCAGTGCCTGAGGATAAAATTAATCAGGTTCTCGACGCACTGCATGAATTTGATCCAAATATCATTATTATTTGAATTCGTGTATTCTGAGAAGGGAAAATGGCAAATTGATAGCGAATTGGTATCACAAACCAATTGCATCTAATCGTCTATTGAACTTCTATTCTAATCACCCAAAGAAGATGAAATATAACGTGGCGAGATCGTTCATTCGCAAGATTTTTTGAGTTAGCCACAGGGAATTTCGGAGCGAAAATTTGCAACGAATCAAAACCGTGTTAAAGAAGAACAACTATCCGGATAAAATCATTATGAATCTTATTGAACAAGTGAATAAAAAAAAAAGAAACCAAATGATGCTTCGCAAAGTTATGCGTTTCTATCAACAACGAAAATTGATGATTCTACGCTAATAAATGCTCAAACAATCACAATCAACCAATATTCATCAGTGACATACGTTCCTGAACTGAGTGGAATGATAGAAAAGAGTTGCAGAGAATTTGTTCCTACACTGAAACTAGCGATGAGACCATACAGAAAAAATTCTTACATGTTTGCAAATCTGAAGAGCCGTATTGCAACAGATGATAAATCCAGTTTGGTATACAAAATCGACTGTGCTGATTGTTCATCTAATTACATTGGTGAGACAATACAGAAGTTTGGAGTTAGAAAATCACAGCACATAAATGATTGCAACAAGCCACTAACCAAATATTCATCGGCCTTAGCTAAACATGCGAAAAATTCTGGACACAAATTCAAGTTTGATGATGGGAAAATACTGAAGAAAGAAAAGAATAAAACAAAACTTCAGATTCATGAAGTAAACCAAATCATCAAATTTGAAGAAACTGCATGCAATGAAAAGACTGATAAGAAAGACTACACAAATACTTATGTAAATTTAATTAAGAATTCTAAATAAGTTTTTTCAAATTCACATCACATTAATTCATGTTCCACTTTCAGAATCCACTTGCTGTAACCTCTTCCTACGTGCCGTAAATCAGTTGGTTTTATTTTCGATAAATGAATGATTGTTAGGTGAGGAAAGTTGACTAGTTTTTTTCGTTTGGTCGTACCCCATTTCATAATTATAGACTTTTCAAGTTTTGAGATTTTGGGAGATTCGGTTGTTTGGTCTTCAATTCGGTTGTTGTGTTTGTTTTTAAATTTGTTTTTAAAGATAAGACAACTGAATTTGAGTTTATTGTGACAAAAAAATATTCGTTAGTCACATAAGCGGTTGTAATGACTATATTTTTACTTTCAGTGTAGGAAATGCTATACGTTACCTGTATTAGAAAATTAGAATCGCCAAAAACTAATTACAACATAGCATGAGCTACGCATTTGCGATTAAATTTTAAAAAGTAGATTTCCAGGAAGGAGATGATGCCCAAGCCATTCTAAGATCATCTATGAAATCAAGTTTTAAAATATCCATACCAAAGGAGGGGCATGTAATGAAAAGTAGGTAGACTGTGGTCTGTGGTAGACTGTAATGAGAAAAAAAATCAACTTATTTGAAGAATTCCCGCCCAACATAATCGTAGATCTGCACTACCTAATAACCATGAAGGAGATTACCTCTAGGTCCATCCTATGGTTTCGATCTTTACCACTTTGATTGCCTAGCATACAATCAAAAAATGTGTCGTGATACCGGCAACCAACCAGACAAGACGGGTTTCAATGGATGGACTGGCAATGATCCTATACGAGAAAATCAGGAAGCCTCACCAAAAAATATGGATTCACGGACTCTTATCATCGGGCTTGACAAAGACACTCAAAAGGAAACAGACCACAAACCAGAAAGATGAGTTCATTTTATTTAAATATTTAATCAGGAAAAACAAAACAGAATATACTTAACACGAAAAAGAACCAGATAAGAACAGTTGCCTTGTTTTTCAGATGCCACAACTAATATGTTAAAACTATACGGGATAACCAGCTCGCCTAGAACACATTTTCAATTTATCAGCTGTGACACATTAACAGAGAACGAATTGATAGTGGTGGTTGTCTGGGCATGGACTGGCCAAAAAGAATTATATTTGTCGTGAGACTAATATGTAAACATGTCCTTCCCGGCAAAGGTGGCGATCTTAACAGAAGATTATTGCCAAACAATTCTATGACTTTTATCTAATCAGGCTTGAAGGTATACATACCAATCGTAATATAATAGAAATTATTTTAATTAACACAAAAAAAATAAAAACTGAAAAATAAATTTTACATGTAGTAGTTTTCATTAGTAAATCTTCCTACGTCATTTTTAATACAAAACAGTGGGAGGGGAGGAGTGGGTGAAGTAGAAAGATTTATTATAGAAAACTACAATTTGATTACTAATCTGATGTGTGAAATTTATTTTTTAGTTTTTAGTCAATCAATTTTTAATCAGAAAATACTCGGCTCAATTTTTTAAATGGCATTTTTTTTCTAAACATGTTTTAGTATGATATAAACCAAATCAGAGTGTACAAGGGCAAACTATTATAGAGCATTTCACATCTGGTCCAAATCAGAATTGATTTATTTTTATTTCTACTGATCTGAGCTCTACTGAGTGGTACAATTTTTTTTTATTTGGGTTCTCGAAGCTGAGCTGATCGCTAGGCGATGATTTCACTGTAGAATGTACGATGTGGTCAAATCTGAGCCCATTAATGTAATAAATGAGCTCGATTGGATCAATATTTTTGGGGAGAGGAAGTCTAAGTCTTCCTTGGCCGAGCATAATGAATCTGCGCCATTCAATTGACTTCATAATTTTCTACTTTATTCATGTTCTCAGATTTGTATAACGTATTTGACCGAACTTTTGGCCTGTTCACACCGAAAGAAAAAATTCGATCATTCGATTGGCACAGTGATTCACGGTCACGATGACATCAAATTCGGTCTTCAATTTGGTTGTCACGTCTTAAAATTTGGTTTTTGTAGATAAGACAACCGAATTTGAGACAATGAATTTTGTAGTAACGCCTTTCTTTACTAACGAGTCGACTACTACATTATTCTGCCCACACAAGTCTGACGCAGTTGATTGTTTTTTAAACTTTCTGTATATTTTGTCTCTGAAAGAAAAGTTTGTTAGGAATGTGGTTGGGAGGATCAATAGAACCTTATAGTAACAGATTTGTAGTATTGATAACTTAAAGTCGGTCCCAATAAATGAATTATTCATTTCTAGATTTCCGAAAATTCGTTATTTTTTGAATTAGTTGTCACAACGACGGCGTTAGTCTTAAAATTGGTATATTCAACAGATTTATTCGGTTCCTACAACTAATATCATTTTGCATGTTTATTGTTCTGGTATAAAAATCTTTGTAAATCGTTTGAACTTTTATGACGGGTCTTGTTACAATGAAATTCCGGTTTGGGAGATCTCTTAAAAACATTAAAAAATATAACATTAACAAAAAGAAATAATAACAAGATTCTTTGATTAAAGAAAAATTAAAGATAATAATAACGAAATGTTACTAAAAAAATATTAATTCAAACGGAAGCCCACTCTAACGTGTCTCTAAATTTTAAGCATCGTAACCACATTGTCATAGAATTGCATAACTATAACTTTTTCCAGAACTATCCAACTGCATTGCACTTATATTTCTTACATTAAACAGAACCGATGGTGTCAACAAGGATAACAAATTTCAATATCACAATTAAGCAAAAACTTATTTTATTTTAAATAATAATAAATTGTAAAATTTATCAGTACTAACCGCTCGAAAAGATTGATCGAAGTTTTATTAGCGAGAATTTTCTATTATCTGTTTCTCTTTAAATATATCTTGATTACCATTACGACCAATAGTTAATAAACATTTCTATCACATGATCTCAAAATGCAGTTTTAGTTAAATCAGATGAAGAAAGAAAACAGAAAAAATAACATAACCAACCTTTTTTCTACTAAAACAAAAGTTCTATTTGCGCTATTTTTATCATATCAACAAAAATCGTCACATATCATACCGCATAAATCAACATTTAGATGATTTTGATTCTTCAAACAGAGCAAAAATCGACATAGGGCAGGTCGTTAAAAAATTGGTGATGGCAGGATTGGATTGGTGGTTTTAAAGTTTTCATTCCAATTTATTGATCAAAGGAGGGTCAAGGGAGGGTGTTACAACCGAATTTGGAAGTTTATGTGACAAAAGTGTTCGGCAGGCATTTTGAGGTTGTGGTGAACAAATTTTTTCTTTCAGTGTAGTAGCATTATCATACTAGCTTTGAATTGAAGCGTGTCGAATTCAGAGCAAATAACGTCCCTAACTGTCAGGAATAATGTAATTATTTGTGTTGCTGTATTCCCATTCGGCACACGGAATTTTATGAAAGCACATTAGTTGATGGTGAAGGTTTCGGCTTGAAGTACTGTTGCAGGAGTAGTCAGTACAAATAGACGTTTAGTCCTGCAGCTTAACACTCCTACTCCAGTGGCTTGTTGGTTCGAGGCCCATCCGTATACCAGATGCGGACATTGGATGGTAGTGTTCGTCAGTAGCTCCCAATGACTTCTCTGCCCCTATTTTGACAGTAAACTGTCTATTTAGATCAGTAATATTTGGTTTACTGTCCTGAATGTGGTACGTCTGTACTTCGTTCTGCAATTCCGAAAGGAGCTGCAGTCTGTGAGCTGAGCACCAGATGCAGTGGCAGATCTTATGTGTAAATGCAACGGAGATAGTAGGAGAATAATATTCAGTGCTGATGTTCGTATGGTTCTGAAAGCACAAGTGGCACAGACACGCACAAGTTACTGTTTTTTTGTAACTAATGTCTGAACTGAAATTTAGTTTGTTTTCGGCCACCAGACTAAAGCTGAGTATAACAGTATGGATTTTATTATACTTTAATGTAATAATAAAAAGTATCATTTTGGGGCTTAGTCCCTAGGTTTTTTCAAACAATTTTCTGCAGGCGAAGAAAGTCTTGTTTGTTTGGTCTAAGATATGTTTTAGGTGTGACCTCCAAGTAAGATTGCTGTCTAGGATCACACCTTAGCACTTAATACTTTTGACTACCTGTTTCCGTTTTCCGTTAAAATGGAGAATTGAAATTGAAGCCCGTGTTGTTAATTACGACTGCGCTACTAGATTTTTGCGAATTCGCAGACAGTTAAACCTTGTTGCACTGATTTATTTCGAGGTACAAGGTTATCTGGATTCGTTCACCGACAGTAGAGTCATGTTTACCTCGCACCATGCGAGCTATATGGTCTGCGCAGCCTACAGTGGTGAAGCCAGAATTTTTCACCTTATTTAGTAGATCATCAGCAACTATCAGCCTAAGCAACGGAGAGAGTACCCATTCCAGCGGATATCCTCTAGAAGCCATAACAGTTACTGATGTGTTCCCCAGTGTAGCCCTAATTTTCCGACTCTGTAGCAGCTGTTCAAATTTCTCTTAGTGGCCATTTCAGTAAAAATTGACATTATCAAAGACCCCTTGTGGGACGAGTTGAAAGGATTTTACTTGAGGCATATATGGCAAATGTAGTAAACCAGCACCATTTCTATAGTTTTCAGAAGAAAATGTATTAGATTAAAACATTAGTCAAAGTTTACATTTTTATCATGGTGAAGTTCACGAACGGGCAACGTTTGGAAATTATTAAAAAATACTACCAAAACTATCAGTCGATGGTCGCAACATTAAGAGCGCTTACTCCAATTTTCGATCGTAATAATCGTTCCACCAGACAGGCTGTGCGTGCTATAGTGGATAAATTCAAGTCAACATAGCGCTTACTCCAATTTTCGGTCGGAATAATCGTTCCACCAGACAGGCTGTGCGTGCTATAGTGGATAAATTCAAGTCAACATAGCGCTTACTCCAATTTTCGGTCGTAATAATCGTTCCACCAGACAGGCTGTGCGTGTTATAGTGGATAAATTCAAGTCAACATATTCACTATTAAATGTTCCTGTGCAAGTGAGACAACGCACCGCTCGGAGTACCAAAAATATCGCTGCCGTAAGAGCTTCAGTTTAAAATGAGTCAAATCAGTCGATTCCACGCGGTTCACAGGAATTGGGAATCTCTCAAACCACATTGTGGAGAATTTTATGTAAAGATCTTGGCCTACACACTTACAGGATCAAATTAACTCAAGAACTGAAGCCTCTTGATCATTTGAAGCGCCGAAACTTTTTCAAATGGGCTCAGCAAAAGTTTGAAGAAAATAATGAATTTCATCGAAAAATCATCTTCAGCGATGAAGCTCATTTCTGGCTAAATGGCTTTGTTGACAGGCGAAATATGCGTTTTTGGTAAGCAAGAAACCTACATGTGTTTCAAGAGACTACACTTCATCCACAAAAAGTGACCATGTAGTGTGGATTTCATGCTGGGGGTGTGATTGGACCCTATTTTTTCGTCGATGAAAATGATCGCCATGTTACAGTCAAAGGAAATCGCTTTATCGCGGCATGTTGGAAGACTATTTTATGCCAGAATTGGATGGACTTGACATCAGTGATATGCGTGGTTTCAACAAAATGATGTCACATGCCACACCGCTAATCAAACAATTGATATATTGAAGAGGAAGATCGGTAATCGAATAATCTCGAGAAATGGTCCGATAGAATGGCCACCTCGTTCATGCGATTTAACGCTATTGGATTTCTTCTTATGGGGTTACGTGAAGTCGTTGGTTTATGCCAACAAGCCAGCAACGTTAGAGGAGCTCAGAAACAATATCGAACGCGAAATTACTAACATTTCAGCCGATTTGTGTGAAAGAATGGTGGAAAATTTGATTCAAAGAATCGATTACTGCAAACGTGCTCGCGGTGGTCATATGGCCGAGATCGAATTCCATTCTTAAATGTAACATGTGTATGGTATAGGAAATAAATTTCAGTTCGATATCTCAATTATTCTGTGTTTTATTTAAATACAAAATCGCTATGTTCTTATTGAAAAACCCTGTACAAATACTTTTTAAGTTTACCATAACTAAGCAATCCAAAACTGGGATAAATAAACAAAGATGCTAACTTAAAAAAAACTAAAGAAGGCCAGATAGAGCCTTTTACGAAAACAAACTGATGAACGACGTTATGGTTAGACTGGCCAACCAATTCATCAAATATGTTCATAGTGATGACATAATTAGACGAAAGATTAGGGAAGCACTCTTTATCACGCTTAATGTAACACTCGAGGATAAATTTCCAAACTATTTTGTCGGACCGATAAGCTGTTATTCCGTGACAGTGGCAGTACGTGCATACACTATATATACCAAACAAAGAAGGTGCAAACCGTTGATTGTTGGACGCAAAACTATATCACCATTATTTTCATATCTTTTTATGGTATTTTGAACATAGGTCTCTTGAGCATTTATAAACATTCACCGTACATGAAGACTCAAACTACTGCCAACCAAATGCGTTTGTCAAGCGATCCCACCTACAATTTGAAAGAATTCAAATATTCGTTGAAACGTCGCGTTAAAAAATGGCAGATAATCAAACAAAATTGTATGACTGATTAAGACATTTTTTTGAAATTATCCTTGGATGTCGAAGAAAGCAGGTCGTTTTAGTCTTTTACTATATCTTGATTTTATATCTTTTAATCACATCTACCAACTTCCGATTTATCACACCTGTTTTGATTAATTTTAGCATTAGTAATACAGCTACTGTTTGGAATAGAGTGGATAAAATTAATTAATTTCCAATAAATATTAAAGTGTATTAACTGAAATGGTGGGGTCTATGATAGTCTATACCCGCGGTTCTTAAACTAGGGGTCGCGACCCCAACTGGGGTCGTTAGATATTTTCATGGGGTCGCGAGAAATTCTCAATTTAAAACATTTAAGTCTTAAATTAACAAACTTTGCAAGGTTTTTGAATTAATTTTTCAAGGTTTTAGAATTGGATGATTTTAAAAATTGAATTAAAATGTTTTTTTTACTTATAAACATTTGTATGGTTTTCCATTTAGCAAACTTGTGTAATTTACACATAGATGGCGGTCATTATACGTTTTTAAATGACATCCATTATTTATTGATTTCAAACTCAATCATTTTGACATTAATCATTGTCAAAATTTTATCATAGATGTTTGCTAGTTTTTATGGTCTGGTGATACGTTTGCTGTATTTAAAAATAAGAAATTCAATTCAATTTTATTTATTAATATAATTATTAAGTTTTAGAAATTACTATGAAGAGGTGGCTAGTTCAATCCGGAGCCGGTAATAAGGAAAAGCAAGACAAATCTCAAAACAAGGATGCTAAAAATATAACAAAATCATCATCAGCAACAAGAAAAAGGAAATACAATGAAACTTTTTTAAATTTTGGATTTACATTTAGCAATACCAATGGAGAAGAAAGACCACTGTGTTTGATTTGCAATGAAACTTTAGCAAGTGAGAGTTTTAAGCCGACCAAATTGAAAAGGCATCTGGAAAAGATTCACCCAGAACTTTGTAATAAATCTGTTGAGTTTTTTCAAAGGAAATTAAAAGAACTTACACAAACACAAAGTATTTTCAAAGACCACTTAAAATTAAATGAAAAAGTTCTCAGAGCTTCTTATGAAGCATGTTATTTCATTGCCAAAGCTAAAAAACCTTTTACGATAGGTGAGGAACTTGTTTTGCCAATCGCATGTAAAATTTCTGAAATTATTCATGGCAAAAAGTTTGCAGAAGAATTGAGTTGCATACCGCTATCAAACGATACTGTGAAAAACAGAATTACGGAAATTAGTACAAACCAATTTGAACAATTAATTGAACGAATAAAAATCACGAAATTTGCTATTCAAATTGATGAAACAACAGACGTTTGCAATTTTGCTCAACTTTTGGCATACGTGCGTTATTCATTTGAAGATACTTTTCATGAAGACTTATTGTTTTGTTTCCTACTTGAAGGCCGAGCTACTGGCGAGAATATTTTTAATGTACTGAACAATTTTTTTAAAGAAAATCAGCTGTTATGGGAGCACTGCGTGGGCGTTTGTAGTGATGGTGCCGCTGCAATGACAGGTAAACTTAATGGGCTTTTCGGACGAATTAAGCAACTGCCAGGTGGTTCAAAATAACATTTACGCATTGTATGATACATCGCGAGGCATTAGTGAGTAAAAAACTTTCTACTGATTTAAATCATGTTTTGAAAGAAATTGTATGTGTTATTAACTTTATAAAATGCCGCGCACTTAATAGTCGTCTCTTTTCCCAACTCTGTATGGATATGGGATCAGATTATAAAAATCTCCTTATGCACGCTGAAGTTAGATGGCTATCAAGAGGCAAAAGTTTGAAAAGAGTTTTGGCGCTAAAAGATGAAATAAGATTATTTTTGATGGGAATGAATTCAACTATGGCAGATCTTTTTTGTGACAAAAGCTTTATGTTAAAATTATGTTATTTGACTGATATTTTCGACAAACTTAACGAGTTGAATTTATCCTTACAAGGCAAACACACAAATATTATTAATTTGTACGATAAAATTAAGGGATTCGTTCAGAAGCTTAATGTGTGGAAACTAAAGTTAGAAAAAAACCAGATTGACATGTTTCAGTATACAATGGATTTTATTGACGAAAATGAATTGAATATATCCGATATAAAAAATCTAATTGTATCTCATCTTTCAGCCCTTGAAACTGAGTTTGGAAAATACTTTTCCTCAGAATTCAATATTTCACAACACCATTGGATAATTCAGCCTTTTAATATAAAACTTCAAGATATACAACATCTGGACATAAAAGCACAAGAAGAATTTGCTGAACTATCCTGCGATAGTAGTTTGAAGGCAGTATTTAAGAATCAAGTACCTGAAACTTTTTGGTTGTCAATTAAAAGAGAGTATCCATGTTTGTCTGAAATGGCAGTTCAAATTATTTTGCCATTTTCCACCACATATTTGTGCGAAAACGCATTTTCATCCTTATTATATATTAAATCAAAATATCGCTCTCAATTGCGCAATATTGAAAATGTATTGAGACCAGCGCTTTCGGAAATCGAGCCACAACTAACGTTACTTTGTTCTAAAAAGCAAGCGCACCCATCACATTAAAAAATATTTTAAAGTTTTATTTATTGTTAATAATATAACTAGAAAAGTTATTAATATTTATTTTTTATTTATTTTCAAATTGTTATAACTAGAAAATGTTGTTTATTTTATTTTAATGTTTTATTTAATTATATATATATATATATATATATATATATATATATATATATATATATATATATATATATATATATATATATATATATATATATATATATATATATATATTATATATTTAATATATATAACTAGAAAATGTTATTAAGTTTTATTTTTATATATGCTGAAAATAAATTAGCATTTGTTGTTTAAAGTTTAAACGTTTTTTTTTTATAACGATTATTTGTCAAAAAAATATTGATTGTGGGTCGCTAAAATACGGCATTTAAAATTTGGGGTCGCAATAGAGAAAAGTTTAAGAACCGCTGGTCTATACAACTGCTTGTCTGTTTCACTTTATAATGTTATGAATTATAAAGTTTATTAACTTTTTCGTGAAATTGGTAATTAACAAAATTTACTATAAATATTTAAATATTTGATTAATTTCCGTTTATACCAGGTGAAATTACAAAGGCAAAGTAATTAAATATTTAAAATATGTTTCGATTTTTATGTTTGTTCGCACACAACTGCCTTCGTTTTGATACAAGATCAAGATTTTCAAGATCAAGTGTCTCTCATCTGTATTAATTTTCAAATCACACAATTTTATGGTTGACTTTCACTTCAAAACTTAATTTAATCGATTAGTTTTTAAATAGCTGATTAGCTAATAGAAATTTCTTTAGTTGTAAATGTTTCGCTTAAAAACACTTTCATCTAGATTGAAATCAAACCCGGGTCTTTCGAGTTTGAGAATAGAGCACTTATATTTTCTTGCCTGTGTTTTGTATCAAACCCAAAATCAAAAATTTGCTATCAATTTCCAACTAGTGTCTGAAATATATTGTGGGGGTACACTTGGATAAAAAACTAGTTAAATAAAAAAAAAACAGAGGTAGAATATAGAATATTCCAAAATCTATCAAAACAGCGAATATGCAAAACGTCTCTGGATGCCAGGGGATGCACTGCTTTTTTTGAATCTATATTAAATTCTTGTAATCGTTTATTGCTACATTTTACATAACTGACCTATTTAAAATAAAATATTTTAAATTCTTCCCTGAAGATCTCTTAGAGCTTGAAAATATGTTTGAAAAAATTAAAAATGTTTGAAAACTAATTAATAACTAAATTAAATGCTTCCATTTAAAAAATAATGATAAAATATGGAGGGCTGAAATCTCACAGCTCTGAGTTATCAAGACTTCGGTCTGGGTTAAGGATTTTGATATAGTTTTCGGCAAAAAGCTTTTATGAGGACATGGTTTTTAGTTTTGGGCAGCGATGTATATCAAACATAACTTTTTGTTAAAGTACAAGTATTTTTTATCTCGGTTTAAAAATTTATTACAAAACTAACACGAAACATCAATACGTTGCCGGAAAATTAAAATCAAAGTTCCAAAAATATTGTTAAATTAAATAAAATCAAACTTTTCCAAAATTCTACAAATATTCCAAAAATTAGAATAAAATCAAATATTTAAATTTTTTCTTAATTCCAATAATATTTCAAAAATTCTTAAAAATTCAAACTTTTTCCTAATTCTAAAAATATTCCAAAAATTATTACAAATTCATAATTTGAAATTTTTTCAAAATTCCAAAAATTATAATAAAATTAAAAATTAAAAATTTTTCAAAATTCCAAAAATATTCCAAAAATTCTTACAAAATCAAAAACTAAAACTTTTCCCGAAATTCTAAAAATATTGCAAAAATTATTACAAAATACAAACTTTTTCAAAATTCCAAAAATATTTCAAAAACTATAACAAATTCTAAAATTTCCATGTCCAATTTCATTTTAAATTACATTTACGTCATAAAAATAGCTAAATTTTTTTTTCCAAAAAATTGGCTAAAAAAATAAATGAAATCATTTTTTGACACACTTGACAACATTTTTTTGACAAACTTATAATGCAATAATTTAGTTTTTGATCTCACATACTAATCCCTACCATCAAGATTTCTCCAAATTTAATGTTCCTACTCGTAATCATGTAAAATGAACGTTTTTTAAGCCAAAAATATGAAAATTTGCTATTTTTGACACACATAATGATTTTTTTGACACACTTCCGGTACAGTTATCGAACACGGCGTCCTTCCGGACCTGTCCCTTGACTTTGGTAGTTTTAGAAAAAAAATTTTTGAAATCCCTCCAGCGGTTTTCCCTGCAGCGTAGGTAATGACGGACGGCCAGACGGCCGACAGACAGACATACATTTTTTTTCTCCTTTTTAGAATCAGTAGGTCATTAAACGTCGAAAAATGCCAAAAAAAAGTGGGGGTAAGAATTTCACTTTTGGCTCATGAATGTAATACTTAGGTTTTTCAGACTGAAGTAATATATATTATGAAACCCAAGTCTTCAATTATTATTTTTTAAATATTTTCTATAAAATTAGCGTCACTTAAAATAAATTGCATCATCAGCAAAAAAAAAAAAATAAAACAGCAAAAATTGAATTAATGAAAAATTGAAAAATTTTTTACGATTATATGAAAGTCATTAACAGTAACAAGTATGTATAGTGAAAATCATAATATATGCTATTGACTTGTCTATATGAAAATTATTTCAGAGTGACAGTGAATTTAAAAGATGAATCATCACGCTATGACCAAATAAATAGATATTCATAATCCGCAAGAAGTAGAAAGTTTTATTTAAATTGTTTCGATTAACTAAAATCATAAATAGCTACTTAGTTTGTTATGTATACAACTAGAAACGTATTTTACTAAAACCTCACTCAAATTTATAATATAAAATAAAATTAGAAGCTGCTTCTTGTTTTGATACAGAGATTTAATGTTGGAAATTAAAAGGTGATTAAATTGATAAATCAAAGCCAATTGATTGAATAAAATTAAAACTTAATGAAACTATAATTTGCCATTAACAGTAAAAAATTCGTGACTAATAAGTCAGATAATTGGTGAATAATTGCAAAATACTCATTTATCTGAAGAAAGACTACGAAAAGTTTTTTGTTTTGGTAGTTATGTGAATTATTTTGATGATGAAAATTAGTTTAGATAATCGTTGAAATTGAACAAATATATTTTTTGAACTGATATCATCAATCAAACCCTTTAAAAAATGCACAAAAGTACAAACTACAAAAGAAATGATTTAAAGTAGATTTGAATAAAAGTTGCAACTACTGCTATTGCTACTATGCGTAGACGTAGATCTTTGTTCTCTTCCCTCTACTTCATCCCCTTTACTCCTCTACACACTAGTGGATAAATTTCATCATAAAAGTTTCAGTATGTCTCCAATCATTTTCTTAAAATTTTTTACAATGTGGAGATTTTTTTACATATTTTAGTTCACATATAAGTTTTTTTACATTTAACAGCTTTGAATTTTTTAACATAATTTTTAATGGCTCAATAAATTGCCTTATCGATTGCATATTATTTGATCACAATGGTTGAGTTAAGTAAATTAATGTATCTTATGTCATATGTGCTATAGCAGTGTTACGCAAGTGAATTCGTTCAAAAAATGATTATAAATTCTTTATACGTTTTTTAGATATGGAAAGAAACTCAAGTCGGTTTTAAATCCCTTGGACACTAACAACAAAAGAAATGCAATTAAATCAAACAGACCAATCAGTCTCTATTAGTATGCAGTTGTGGATCCAAAAACTCTAAATCGTAAGCATATGGGCGGGGTTTTATTCTAAATTTTCGAGTTACAGTAAGTTATACTTACTAAACCACTTTTTTTTTAAGTGTTAAAATATTATTTTTTTCAAGGACTTCAGGTAAGTCTACGACTCTCTCGAACGAGAAGTTTAATGGTCTGCTCTGGTATCTATGAAAACTTCTGGTTAATTAGGATCACTATGCAAAATGACAGTACAGAACTCTCAATGCTATGTGGGAGTAGAGGACGCGATATCAACCCGACTGGAAATTAGTTCAGGGAACCCGGATTATGATCAGATCCGGATCAGATTTTCCGTAATACGGCCATCTGATCAGTTCCTGATCGGCGTACAGTACCGTTTCCCTTGATCCGGCCATCTGATCAGTTCCTGATCAGCGTACAGTACCGTTTCCCTTGATCCGGCTATCTGATCAGTTACTGATCAGCGTGCAGTATTTTATCCGTTGATCCGGCTATCTGATCAGTTGATCCAGTCTTACGATCAGTGTCTGATCGAAAAAACTCATCCGATGTCCTGAACTGGATAATAATACAAAATTTAGTTTTTTACCTGATCCATTCTGTATATAATATTGCTCATTAACCAATAAACTCGTTATTAATGGTATAACTTACTGTTTAAATATATAAGCATTTGAAGTGTACTTGAAATTACCCGAGCAGAAATTAGTTAGGGAAAATCTGAATACAGTCAGGGCGTGATCAGAGCCTGGTCAGTCCTACAAGGGCAATCCTTATTAGGGCAATCTGATGTGGGCCTGTTCCGGGCCTGATTTAAAATACCCTTTTAGGGTTAACCTTATTTGAATATATCCGGCCCTGATCGGGGTTTTTGTATTTGACCCCTAGCTGAAATTTAAATGGGTTAAAATTCACTAGAGTATTATCCATTTTAGAAATATATAGCTAAAATCGTTACACTCATGATCAGGGCCCAATCAGGCAGCCCTACCAATGCCTGATCCGAATTAGGGCAAAGTGCAAACCTGATCAAGGTCTTACTTGAGCCCTAACAAATTTCTGCTTGGGATATGAATAAAATTAAGGAAAAATGGTAATATCTTTTTTATTTATTTAATGTCAAATTAATATTTAAGAACAAAATTAATTCTAAAGCTTTGAACGGATCTGGTATGGATCTCTTGACTAGACCGGACATGAAACTGTTGAATGGATCCGGCATGGATCTTTTCGGAATAGATCTTTTAAATGGATCCGGAATGGATCTTTGAAATGGATTCGGAATGGATCTTTGAAATGGATCCGGCATGGATCATTTAAACGGATCATGTACGGATCATATTTGGCGTGACGATTTTTAATCATGTCCGGATCAGGAGGCCTGATTCATCCCTGATCAGTCTTCAGGCAATCCTGATCGGGATCGGACCCTATACTGATCTACTTTCTAGTCGGGAAAGTTATTTAAAGTCCAGTTTAAGACAAAGTGATGCTTTCTCTCCTATAGTCTTTAATGTAGTCTGATTGCGTACTCTGATAATGTCATCCTCGGCCGAAGTGAAGCTGTTATGAGTCGCTTTCAAGTCGCTTGAGAGTGGTGCCAGAAAAATTGGTCTGCAAATTAACTACAATAAAACCGAACATATGAATGTTTCGAGAGAGGTTGGTAGGAAATATTTGGTGGACGGCGATGAACGAAATGAGGTAATTGAATCTTTTAATTAATTGAGATCAATACTTGACTCAAACAACAGTATACTTACTAGACTGGTCGTTACAAATTAAATTTCCCGAGAAGCCTCCTAAAAAAATCATTTGTGGCCAAAAAACCACGAGAGTAATTTTTTTTTTAATCAAAAGAACACGTGCCGCAAAATCATCGAAGTTGATTTTTTGATAAAATCGTAGATTTTTTAAAATATCTCATAAAATATGTAGATTAAAAAAAAAGTTGTATAAGCATTTTTGTAGGAAATTTAATTCTCTACCTAATTTTTTTCTTTAACGTACAGTTTTCAAAATATTTTGAAAAACAATTTTTAAATTTTCGTTATTTATTAAAAACATTAATATTAAAGATGACGAAAAAGTCCTAATTTTCTTCTTATGCTATAGAGTATAGAATAAACAAAATAATAAAAAATAATCGTGACAAGAAAAATCAAAATTAGTACTTTTTCGTCAAAATTTTCAGCATTTGTTTTTACGAGTTTCGAAGAATTTCTAGTTTTATTCCAAAATATCATCAGAAATATATGTTTTAGGAAAAATTTGGCTTGGACCTTTTTTGTAGAGAAGTAAATTTCCTTCATAAATGATTATGTGATTTAATTTTAATCTGCATATTTTACTAGATGATAACGATTTTAACTTCGATGATTTTGCGGCACGTGTTCTTTTGATTTAAAAAAAAATTACTCTAGTGGTTTTTTTACCACAAAAAGTTTTTTTAGGGGGCGTCTCAGAATGTTTAAGTTTTAACGACCAGTCTAATACATACAGATATAAATGCTCGAATCACAGCAGGTAATCGAACTTTATACTTTATATTTGTCCGCAGGAGGGATCGATTTTGATCGATTATGATCAATGTTGATCTACGGGCCTGACTACCCTGCGTACTCCAGTCCCTGCCATTGACATATGAGTTAGCGTGAGATATCACATACCACTGGCAATGGCAGGAGATGTCATTAGCCAAGATGATATCTTAGGGTGCTGGCGGACGAACTTTAATTAGTCAACGGCAGCACTTCCAGTCTTAGCTGGGCAGCGTTCCGTAGCGGTACCGCTCATTAGCTCTTCCGAGGAATCGGACGAACACGTAGTTATGTGTGGGCTTTGTGCCTCGAATGAGGTGGTGGGCGGTGCGTCTGGGGTGCGCTGCATCAGCTGGATTATTGGCATTTAGTTTTGTTTTGTTTTCTGCAAATTTCTCACAATTTGTTTTTCACTTATTATGTTGTTATTATTTCTTCATCTTATCATGAAATATTGGCATATGTCATATTTTGTTGTATGATAGGATTTTTTACTTAGTTATCCATTTTAAAATAAAACATAAAAAAATAAAATAAAACTCTTTTGATATATATATGGCAGTACAACCGAAAAAAAATAAGTCTGCAAGAGGTAAAGCAAATTTGGGCAATCCACCCGCCCATAAAGCGGCACGTCCACGGAATTTGCAGGGACAAAACATATATGAAATGAATCAATAAAAAATTTTAAAATACATGTTCAAAACATCTGCGGATTGAACGCTAACCATGACCACGTGCAACATCATCTTGAGCACGACAAACCGAACATTCTATTCCTTACAGAAACACAAGTTTCTGAAAATTTTCTCTTTATAGAATCGCTTAATTCCATATAGGCTCGAATCAGCGTTCAAACTCCATCAGGGCGTATGCGCATTCATTCATGAGAGTGTTGCGTGCCCGCGCTTTCCAAATTTTGAACTACACGGTGACGGCTTCAATACAATGGTTTTAAAGATTTGTCTTCCAGAAATGATTTTTTTTACAATAGCTCTATACCGGTCCCCCAACAAACGTAACCCAAACTTTTTCAATATACTGACAAAAATTGTGGACGAGATTAGAGCAAAGTCCCCTAATTGTGAAGTTATCGTTACCGGTGACTTCAACGTCCACAACAAATCATGGTTGGAATTCTGGAATTCTCCAAATCGACCGACGATGTTGACAATAGTGGAAAACTGGCAGAAATTTTTGCCGGGCCTATTCCAAATTGTTAAAAGCCCGACTTTCACTCCCCGTAATGGCGGCGATAATAGTTTTCTTTTAGATCTCTATCTTACCACAATGCCAGATATTACGAGTGTCGATGTCGCGAAAGGTAGTATTGGAAATTCTGATCATTATTTAATCTCATCAGTTATCAAAACTGATTTACTTAAAACTACAGCTCCCAAACCCCGTAAAATATTTCACTACTCAAAAATGGATAAGAGTGGTCTTCAAAATTTTTTCCATGGTTTCCCTTTCGACCGTCATTGTTTTTACACTGGCAATGTAAATGTTTCTGCTCAAAACTTTATAGAAACCATCCAATTTGCTATCAATAAATTTGTCCCTTTCTCCCTAGTAAACCCCAAGCAAAAATACTTGTATTCGAAGGCTGCCAAAACGGCACTTAGAAACAAACGTAGATCATTTAATATTTGGATTCATAACAAAACTCCCACTAATCGATCCCAATATCTAAAGGCCAACAAAATATCTAACCAGAATATCTCAAACGAAAAGTCTGATATTGACAGAGGTCTATGTCTGTTTCTGACAAGAGTTTCTAGAGTGCCATTAATTCTTTAAATTCTGGTACAAAATTTTCTATTCCCCCTGTTATTGATGGTGATTTAATCGTCAATGATCCCGCAAGAAAAGCTAACTTGTTCGCTGAACGCTTTGCTCTGAAGTCCACTGTTTTAGAAACTCCTAAAGAAATACCCCAAATCCAGTCTTCAGGAGTTAATATGAATGAACTTCACTTCAAACCCAAAATAGTCGCTAAAGTTTTAAAGGGGTTAAACATTAACAAAGCCTCAGGAATGGACAATATTCCACCCATTATTTTAAAAACCTTTTCCAAAGAACTTGCACCAACTTTAACTAAAATATTCTACCAATCCTACAAATCTGGTATATTTCCCTCGTGCTGGAAGTTGGCAAATGTCCAGCCCGTCCCCAAAAAGGGACCATGATCCGATATCTCAAATTATAGGCCAATAGCTTTACTATCGGTCCTATCCAAAGTCTATGAGCATTATATTAATACACATATTTCAAAATTTCTGGAAGAAAATCATTTAATATCCGACAGCCAATACGGTTTTCGAAACAAAAGATCAACTACCGATCTATTAAACTATGTAGCGCATTATTGGAACAGCATACTTGATAAAGGTGGTGAAACATACGTCATCGCTTTAGACATCTCCAAGGCATTCGATCGAGTCTGGCATTCCAACTTAATCAACAAGCTCGTTGCGTACGGTTTTCATCCCAATGTTGTGAAGCTGATTCAAAATTTTCTATCCAACCGATACATTTCGGCCTCCTTAGACGGATTTTCTTCTGGGTCTAAACTAATTAACGCTGGTGTACCTCAAGGCTCAGTATTGTTCCCAACCCTATTTTTGATTTATATCAACGAATTGTTGAAAATCACCAGCAACCCAATAAATAGTTTTGCAGATGATAGTACTCTGCAGAAGTCGTTCGAGACCCTTCCTTCAAAAGGTAAAATGCACGAACGAATTACTCCCGCCCGGAGAGACGCTGCCATAAACGTGAATGCTAAAAAGTGCCCTAAAAAGTCGCCGATTGGGGTGACCAAAACCTGGTCAATTTCAACTCTACCAAAACACAGCTGTTGATTGTTTCCAGATTAAAGTCCGAGTTCCCTAAAGATATTTTATTCAGTATGTGTGATGAACCAATAGGCGAATGTAAAAACATTCGTTTATTGGGTGTCAAAGTTTCAAATAACCTACTCTGGAACGATCATGTAATGGCGATGGCAAAAATCGCGTTAAAAAACTCGGCCTCCTAAATAGATGCAAAATTTTTTTCACTCCATACCAATTGCTCTATGTTTATAAGTCCTATATTCGTCCCTGTATGCAGTACTGTTGTCAAGTTTGGGGTGCTGCTTCTGTTTCCATCTTGGCCCTCTTGGACTCTGTTCAAAAGCGGGCTATACGAATTGTGGGTGATGGAGCTTTGACGTCAAAACTCGATTCCCTACAACATCGTCGCACTGTTGCTGACCTCGTTGTTTTTTTACAAATATCGTCATCAACGGTGCTGAGATGAAATCAGCGGCATCATGCCTTAAACTTATTCTTACCCCCGTTCCACTCGGCAATCGGCTACTGCAATCAGTGAAATGGTAAAGATCCATCCCGCGCTGTCATACCGGCAGATCGCAGAAAGACTTCTTTGTCCGATAGATACAAATGGAATAGTTTGCCGGAACCCTTAGTCTCAGGTGGCTTCAACCCGCAGAGGTTTAAAAAAAGCGTTAATCAACACCTTAGAACGCCAGTTGTTGTGGGACCCAGGTTTAGACCTAGGTCTTAAAAGGTATTTAGGTGTAAGGTGTTGTTGTGACACATATTTTAAACCCTATTACACAACACATTTTGTTAAAAAAAAAATGAGCTCTCTAAATAAAATTTTGAGTTTATATTTGGTTTAACATGCGTTCCTTTGGAAAACATAAGTTGCTCGAACGGGTTTTTGAGTAGATCACCAATGGAACGTTTGCGATGTCAACAGTTATTAAAAATTCGTTTTTCGTGTTTGATTTAGAACCGTATGCTGCCGAAAACCCAAAATAAAAGAAAACGAAAAAATCTTTGATTTCCATACTAAGTACTAAGTAGTATGCAGCTGTAAATAAGAAAACATGACCATGCGAATATTTAGTCTTTGGCTAGACGTGGAGAAAATTCTTATGTTCAAATTACGAGGCGAAATAAATGTAGTTCCATTTAAAACGCGTATGCAAATTATTGAAAATTAATATTCAGTTCAAAAATGTGTATTTCAGAAGGTAATTTAAAATCTACAAAAACGAAAAAAATTAAAAAACTTCAAATATCTGGAGGGAGTTTTTATTATGAATACATACTTAAAAAACAGTGCTATCAACAAATCCGGCAATGCCATATTTTCAAACTATCAATTTATTTTCAATTTCAACGTACGAAATAAATGGAACTACCTTGGCTGTAGTACGGAGTAAATAAAAAACAATTACAAAAATTATCCTGTCCTGGGAGGTCTTATTTCCAGAATAAAACAAATTGAATATCCTATCCTAAACAAAAGTAATGAAAACCCGTGTATGCATTCAAAGTACCGAATCGTTTTGTTTTCAATTTTTTCAAATTATCTCAAACAGTTACAGATGTTTAATTGTGAATTTGATAAAGAACGTACAAATTATTTAAATTAATGACATCTCAAACACTGATTTAAAATTCGATTTTAATATTTCAAATAATGAACTTGATAACAGAAGACTTTGAACACGATCGTTCTGATAAATAATATAATTTTAAATTATTGCCCTTGACGGCAAATTGTCTAAATTCAGGAAGGCAGTTTGGCACTCAATGTTCAATTTTGCATACATGCCTGCTTGCACATATCTGCGTGAAAAGGGATTTTCTACAGTAGACAATAAAATAAATAAATCATAATCTGAAGAAACGCTTTTATGCAAATAGTATAAGAACAACCACAGATATTTTAGTAATAGATTTTGATAACAGCATTAATTTCTTTACTTTATTTAGAATAAATATGTTGATTTAGCCAAATAAATAGTTGACTACATTGGTTTTTTATTATGAATCAAAGCAACATGTTAAGCATTGACTCTCACCACTTAACTCAATAGATTTGAATAACCCCAGAAACCATGTTGAGCGTGTTTCTTTTTTCATACATACATAATGATTATTTAACGACAATTGGAACGCAGTTTCAGAAGTGAAATAACACTAATATTTTTAAACAAGCACTGTTCGTACTATCATAATAGCTTACTGTCCATTTTCCAAGATATTTCTTAAATGTTTTTCGTATAGGCTTATGGAAAAGTTTGGTTCTTTGTTGCCGATAAACGGCAATTTTGTCTTCTTCCACTGAGGTCAAAGTAGTGGTGTTGACGCGGTCGTGAGTATAGCAGTCGGAATATTGGATCAAGACACTTTTGCAAATCTTTATTATATGAGGGTTCAATTTTGAAAGCTTTATGTTATAGTTTTGAATACAGTCAAATGAATTTGTGAATAATGTGCCGTAAGTTTCTACTTTAGATATATTTCAACACTAGCTAACTTAATTGATTAATTATGGTTATCTTAATATATCAATAAATTCATTGTTTTAAAATGAATATTAATGATTATTATATTATTTTATAGTGACTTCAATTCTCGTTCATTCTATACCAAAAACAAACAATTCAATCGTTTCGATAGCATTTTCTTAACTTTGTTTTGTTTTTTAAATGAATTTTTTTATCTAAATAAATTAAAAAAAAAACAACCGAATAATTTTAAAAAAATACAAATAATGCGACGTGAAATTTATATACGTCATACCTCTCTTTTCGCTTATAATTTCGTTTTCTTTTTTACGTGCTCGATTTTTATTTTTTAAAACCCAACCATTCATCCAAATCAAAAATTTCCTATGACATTACTTTTCTCACTGAATCAGAAATACCATGAAATATTTGCATAAATAAAATATTGAAAGATTATACGGTAAATGAACTCATCAATTCCATCTTTACTCCATATTTTTTATAAATAAAACGAAATTTCTCCTAAAACTTTTCACTTCCACTGAAATAAAATAAAAATAAAAGAAAATCATTTCTACTTACAGCAGTATCGTATTGGTTGGCAACTTGGTTGCGGCATTTTCTTTAGATACTCAATTTTGATGCTTTAGATTTACACGATTAATCCCAAATAATTTTATTTTATTAAAACAAAAAATATATATATCTTGTTGTTGTTTTTTTTTTCTATGAATAACTTGCTGTGTCTTGTTTCTTGTTTAATGTTATCCAAATTTCCTTTTAATTTTCCTCAATTAAAACATTTTTTTTTCTATTTAAATTTATTATAATTATTATTTATACTTTTAGAAACACACATATACACACAATATTTCTTTTTTTTTCTTTTTCTTAATAAAAACAAAACACAAAATTATAGAAAATATGTACAGTTAACTCTATTGAGAGAAATTGTTCTAAATAACACTTTAAGGCACTTTCTAAGAATGAGGTTAGAATTCAAAAATAAATATTTCATTTACTTGAATATAGAATATCATTTTTTTTATTTAAATAACTTATTTTTTTTTTTTTAGAATATTTTTTTATTAAATAAATTTTTCACAAGAAAAACATAAAATTTCTTTTAGCGTAGAAAATTTTAAAATAAGAAAAAAAACAAAAAATAAAACAGCTGTCAACAGCGAGCGAAATTTTAGAAATATACACGATTCTCATACAACACTTTAACGCATACTAAAAAAATTTGATGAAATGAAAACAAAAAAAATATATTTTAAAAAACAACAACAACAAACTGATGTGGAGTAAAAACAAAAACAAAAATTCGATTCTCTAATCATATGGTTTTTACTGTTACATCGCAACTCTTGAATGAATGTGTGTAGTGATACGATTTTTTTTTTCTTCTATTCCTTCGATTTGTAAAAATTTACGTTGATTTTCTTTCATTTGTTTTTTTTTGTTTTACTTTTATGATTCGTATTACGCGATTGTAGTAGTTCTTGGTTTATTTATCGAAGAAGTATTTGTGGATGTAAATGAATTGAAAAATGAAGAAGAGAAATGATAGACTAAAATGTAGGTCAAATGAATAATGCCCACAAATTAATGACTAAATATTATTTATTTGTGTGTAGAAAATTGAAGAGAATTTGAATATTTGAGATATTTGAGAATTTGAAATCGAATAAATACAGTTAAAGTGTCGAATTCGAATAAATCGTCTATACATAAAAATTAAATTTCTTTTGTTAATATGTTTTTTTTTGTGGTTATTTAACATTTGGTTATGGATTATACAGCTTTTTAATTAGATCATATACGGACTGGAAATGCATTATGGTAATTTTTGAAATATCTCTTATCTGCATTTGATGCTCTAATATTCTGGTTCTTCTGAATCGATCACTGAATAGTAAGTATTGAACGACTGCATTATTGTTTCACAATAAGAAAACATTACAGTTACAAAACTCCTATATAGATTCTTTAAAAAAACCTCAGATACTGAAATAGATGTTTGGTAGCTATGAGTGGCGCGGAGATGATAGTTGTTCAGTGGGTCCAGGTACGGCTGCTGCTAGTGGCGTTGTCCTAATAGTTTTTTGTAGTTTTGTTTATGTGTAAGGGTTTTTGAGGTAACTGTAAACTAACCTTGCAAGGGAGTAGAGAGGGGTGGGGGGGGGGGGGCGAGTGGGGCCAATGTCCCTACTAAGACATCAGACCTTGAAATGTACTCGATCTTTGACGCGTTGCCATTTTTTATTTTTTTCGAAAATAAATGACCTTTGCGAAAAAATAGGATTTTTCTCCCAAAATTCTAGCAAAAATCGAGGACATTTGCAGGACACAACCGTTCTGTTTTTAACAAATACTAGAAAAAAACATAATGCAGAGTTTAAAAAGATGCGTTCTTATAGTCTATTTTCATATAGAAAAAATATTGCGACGCTGAAGCATACATAGGCTGACTTCACCACGGTTCTGGGACCATAGTGTTCTGAATATATAATGAGCTATTATCCATCAAATACTTTAATTAAAAGCCAATGTTATAGATTTAGCGTAGTTCTCTAGTCTTGGATGATATCCTCACGCCAGCGTTGTCTAGGTCTTCCTGTCCGACGAACACCAGCTGGTTGTTCTTGGGACGCTTTTTTTATCATTCTTTCTAATGGAGGTCTTGCTACATGACCAAACCATCTAATCCGGTTGGATTTAATGAATCCGATTACATCGCAGCCTCCAAGAAGCTGTCTGATTTCATGATTCATTCGGATTCTATGCTGATTTTCAGCAACTTTGCACGGACCATAAATTGTTCGTATGACCTTCCTCTCGCATGTTGATAAAATTCTACAATCGGACGAAGTCAGTGTCCAGCTTTCACTTCCAAATGTAAGCACAGGTCGGATTAATGCTTTGTAAAGTGTGAGTTTGCACAACCGCGAAAGATGTTTTGATCGCAAAAGTTTTGAGTATGCGTAGAAAACTCTGAATGCGGCAGAGACACGGGCTTTGATATCTGCCTGCATGTCGTTTGACGATGTTATTATAGACCCGAGGTATTTGAAGTTTTCCACGCGTTCCACTTCATAGTCGCCAATATCCAGATTTCCAGGAGGTATGTTCTTAGATGTTGTTAAAACTTTAGTTTTATGGTGTTGATGCATAATCCAAGTCGTTTAGAATTTCTTAATATCGCTTGTTCTCCGTCCGAGAAGCACAATATCATCTGCGTAGCCAAGACCTTGACTAGATTTGTTATATATGCAGTTTTGTGTCTCAATTTGGCTTTTTATTATCGCGTACTCAAGCGCCAATTTAAATCGGCGCGAGTGCATCACCTTGTCGAACACCTGATGTTATATCGAAAGGATCAGAAACTGATCCTTGGATTGCTATTCTTCAATTTGATCCCGATGTTGTGAGTTTGCACAGAGACACAAGTTTCTCTCGGATACCAAGGCATATGAGTGCGGACCAAAGGTTTTCGCGGATGATACTATCATATGCTTGCTTGAAATCAACGTAGAGCTGGTGAATGCTGATGTTGTACTCCCACCATTTTTCCAGAATCATCCTTAATGTAAAACATTGGTTGAGCGGTTGGGACGAAAACCACACTGGTAGTCACCGATGATAGATTCGGTGAACGGGATGAGTCGAGCAAGTACGACATTAGCTAGTATTTTATATGCAGTGTTCACCAGCGCGATGCTACAATAATTCGCACACTTTAGACGGTTACCTTTCTTATGTAGCGGAACAATCTTGATCTAGATCTTGGGTGGAAATTTTTTGTCAGATTGCGTGCATTGGTAAAGCATTCTTTTGAATTTCCGTTGGCCACATGTTAGATAATCAGCTTGGGAGCTTCGGGTGTTCCTTGTTAACCATTTTTCTCGCAGTTTTTGTTTGTGTTCAACGGGTTGGCGGCACTCATCGTCAAACCATTTGTTGTGTGATTTCGGTGGTCGTTTTCCGATTGTTGTTTGTGCTGCGGCTATAATGGTTGATTGAAGCGTTTGCCATTCTTCTTGTATGTTTAATGGCATCGCAGACGGGATGTCATGCTCTTCTATGTTTTGTGTTATTATTTTCTGGTATCTGTTCAGCGTTTCTGGATGTTTAAATGCATCGACATTCCAGCGCACGGTCTGTTTTGCTTGTCTATTAAATGTAGATGATAATTTGCACTTCTACTTAAAGATGACAAGCATATGATCGGTTTTCATATCAGCACCTCTGTATGATCGAACGTCAGTTACACTTGTAGAGTGTCTCTTAGAGATCATGACGTGATCGATTTGATTTTCCGTTCTTCCGTCATTTGATTTCCACGTTGCCTTATGAATTCTGTTGTAAGGGAAGAAAGTGCTGGAAATAATTAGATCATGCATCATAGCCACCTCGGCTGCGCGAAAACGATTATTGTTGCTGGTATGATGCAGGCTGTTAGGGCCGATATGTGTTTTAAGTTCTGCAATCCTACCAATTTGAGCATTTACGTCACCTACCACGATTTTTATATCGTGCCGCGGGATGTTATTGATGGCTTCTTCGAGTTCTAGGAAGAATATGTCTTTGATATCATCTGCTTTATCTTCAGTAGGTGCATGAACATTGACAATCTGTAACGGTTAGCAGTGCAACCTAGTCCCCCAGATAGGTGAAAAGATTGCACATGCTAAGGCTATAGAAATTGCCACTCTGACTGAGCTCCGAAATCGCTCAATCGACTTCGCTCAGTCATTTGGAGCCGTGGGGTTGTTTGGCAGTCAGAGTGTCCTAGTTGGAGAGCGATATAAAAAAGATTACCTAGTAAGAGCTAGACCAGCCCTACCCACCAAGCGATCCCTGTTCTCAAATATATATAACTTATATGCAAGGTCGTAGAGAGAAAAACCGGGCCCGGGGGGGGGAGGGGAATGAATTACGGGCCCTCTTTACATTTATGTTATTTTATAAACCTATTAAATTATAATATCACAAAAATTAAAATGTTGTATTTGCTTAAAAACAATTTTACAAGAATGTTAAATATAGGCAAGTTCATTTTTAGGTTTCCGTACTTTAAAAAAGTAAAAACGGTGAGACTTCGGTGCCCGCCCGAATTTCTACATAATCAATTTACTCACAAACTATAAGCGCTATCAACGTGAAATTTTCTACAGTTTATAACGCGTTTTCCAACATGCCTACTGATAACAAAAAAAATTCAAATATTTGTTTTTATCTATATTTTATGAACATAGATAAGGATAGTATAGCAAAAGTTTTTTGTAAGGAATCGAGTTTGGTCTAGAAAAATCGAAAAAGTTCAAAATATTTCAAAAAAATTTCAATGATTCTTCTACTGGTTAGTTTTTTTGATATTGCTAAAAACGATTGTTGTTTTTCCTGTCCCTCCCCCCCCTTAACTTCAAACAATACACAAGAAAAAAATTGATAAAATTTATGGTTATGGGCAATGTTGTAAAGATTAAACGAAAACTATAGCGGTCGGCTCATCATTTCAAATGTGATTCTGAGGGGGTTGAGAGTGGAAATTTTGAAAAAGAAATATTTTTGACCTTGTTGAGCGGGGTGTCATTCTTTGGGGTGTCATTTTTTTTCTAATCCAAAACAATTTTTTTTGTAATTTTCAAAAGGGCAGTTTTTGAGTTATGTTCAAAAATGTGAAAAAATTTCCTGCCCCCCCCCCCCTTTAACTTCGAACATTACAAAAGAAAAAATTTGGAAAAATTCATGGTTATGAGCAATGTTGTAAAGATTAAACGAAAACTATAGCGGTTGGCTCATCATCTCAAATTTATTTTGAAGGGGTTGAGGGTGGAAGTTTTGAAAAAAAATTATTTTTTACCTTGTCGAGTATCGATGTGTCGAGTATCGATGTCGAGTATCGATGTGAGTGTCGATGACACCCCATATGAAAGATGATTTTTTTTCTAGTCCAAAACAATTTTTTTTGTAATTTTCAAAAGCGCAGTTCTTGAGTTATGTTCAAAAATGTGAAAAAATTTTCCTGTCCCCTCGCCTTAACTTCGAACATTATAAAAGAAAAAATTTGGAAAAATTCATGGTTATGGGAAATATTGTAAGGATTGAATGAAAACTACAGCATTTAAAGGAGAACTGGTTCCATTGAAAGACCAATGGAATCGGTATGGCAGGCCGCGCACCTAGTTCGATTTTGAGCCCTAAGCTAGCTTTAGCCTGCGGAAACGAGAGATTATACCTGCCACCCAGTATAAATTACCTGAGTTGTACGCGTGTATTGTTTATCTACTAGATCGAAGATCAAAAGTAAAAATAAAAAAAGAAGACTCTGGCGGCCCTACATGGGGAAGAATCCACGACCGTCACGAGCCCCATAATTTATTTATTTAATACGTAAAGCAAAAACAAAATCATTGGCCTTAGGCAGACTCATCCCGTTTAAAGAATTCATTCAAAACCAGAATAAAACCTATAAATAGAGATAAGTAAATATGAACTCACCCCAGGCTAGCAATCGATCCCGTTCCTACTTCTTTGTCGGATTAGCCGTTCATCTCTCCCAGGTCATGAAAATTGAACGAATTGTACGTAAAAATTATAAAAACGGTTTAATAATGCGGTTGTGGATGAAAGATGAGCAATTTTATCAATTTAAAACTATTGAATCATGCGATGTTGAATGAATGTTGAACCAATTGTAGCAATGTAAACTCGTTGAAATATGTGATTGTGGATAAATGTTGAACAAATTGTAGCAATATAAAACTGTAGAATTTATGAGATTGCGGATAAATGATAAACAATTTATATGGATAAAATTATAAAAACTGCTGGATCATGCGATTGTGGATGAATGATGAAGAAATAGTATGAAAAAAGATTATAAATATGCTGAATTATGTGAGGCGGATGAATGATGAGTAATTGCCACCATATAGAAATGTTAAATTATGTGATGGTGGATGAATGAGTAATTGTAACAATATACGCCTATTAAATCATGCGCTGGTGGATGAATTTTGAACAACTTGTATGAAAAAAAAACTATAAAATGATAAATTATGAGAATTTGGTTTAAGGTTAAATAAATGCCGGTTAATTGCAACTAAACATATAATAAACACATAAAATTTTTTTTTCTTTTGAATTTTACCACAATAATTAACTGTAACCCAGAATTAAATCTGAGTAACAAAAATAAGAACAAAAATTCATTTTTTATGCACCATTATTCGATTAATTGGATTGGAATTCGTTCGTCTCCCAAGCGTCAAACATTCTATTCACCAACTGCGAGAGTGTGTAGTAGGATTCATGTCTTTATAGTTGATGGAAACATAGCACTTGATTTCATCGAGTAAAAAGAAACGTTCGGTTTCTATGTTTCCATCAACTATGTGTACCCACTAAAAACGTCGTGATTTGTTTAATTTTTGTTTGTTTGGACGTATTTCACCATAACAAGCAGTCGGCTCATCATTTCAAATGTTATTTTAAGAGGGTTGAGGGTGAAAGTTTTGAAAACAAATTATTTTTGACCTTTTCGAATGGGGTGTCATATTAAAGGTGATTTTTTTCCTAGTCCAAAACAATTTTTTTTGTAATTTTCAAAAGCGCAGTTTTTGAATTATGTTAAAAAATGTGAAAAAAATTTCCTGTCCCCTCCGCTTAACTTCGAACATTACAAAACAAAAAATTTGGAAAAATTCATGGTTATGGGAAATATTGTAAAGATTGAATGAAAACTATAGCGGTCGGCTCATCATTTCAAATGTTATTATGAGGTGGTTGAGAGTGAAAATTTTGAAAACAAATTATTTTTGACCTTGTCGAATGGGGTTTCATATGAAAGGTGAATTTATTTCTAGTCCAAAACAGTTTTGTTGTAGTTTTCGAAAATATTGTTCAAACTTGAACATGTTTTAATGATTGCCTAAAAAAGAAAAATCAATTAATTTAAATACTAAAAATTTATATATGGAATACTTATACTTACCTGAGATGTTTATAATTAGTTTGTATTTTGTTTTGTTATGAAATGTCAAATTGTGACAATTCACAACAATTAGATTTAACTTTACCGGAGAAATGAATGAATGCATTCAATATTAATTAATGTTAGCAATAAATGACTGCATTCATTGATTTCTTCGCTTGAGAAAGATATTCGCCTGTCCATCTGTGATTGGAAATTAAATGTTCCGAAAGGAAGCGAATTGCGTGCAAATTGAATGTAAATGCAAAAATGCAAGTCACTTCTATTTTTGCGATTACCAGAAGCATATTTAAATTTTCCTGCGAGCGATAAAATATAATTTGAGATATCAAAACTAAAGAACAGGTGAATATTTTTCTTTTCTTTGAATATAATTTAAATTCTTTTTAAATTATTATTATTGCGATTTATTAAAAAATTATTAAATTCAAATAGACATTTAATTGAAAAAAAAAACATTTATTATTTTTATTATATAAACAATTTGTTATAAATATATATTTTGAAAAAACATTAGTTCTTTTATTTTTTTTTATATAAAACATTTATACGATATACAATTTTCAAATATAATTTTTGAATCATTTGATTAAAACTCTAAAATTGTGTTTTTGTGAAGGACTATTCACGTAAAATAATCGTAGAAGAGGATAAATTTTGCTACTCTATAGGAAATGTGTATTATAGTAAAATATTGAGTGAAACGAAGTATAGAAATGAACAAACAAAATCAGATTATATCAAACAAGTTTAACAAGTCAGATGAACTCTACTTCAGGCGAAAGACATTAGGTTGAAAAATTATGCGATAACATGTTGTTATTCGATAGCCTGTTGTTTATTCGACACCTGTTTGTTATTCGATAGATTACACTGTGCGACAAATGGTAGGGGTCAGTGATCCGCTGGGGTTCTGACTACCGGGAAAAGTTATATCGGTAAAAAAAAAGTTATACGTGTCCCGGCGTTTCGCTGGGTCACGTCTAGGAATCGAGAAATATCGATTTGAAGTTAGTATGTATCATATAGGGGAAATAGTCACGTTTTGGGGACATAACTCGAGAACGCCTAGTCCTATTTCACTGAAACAAATTTAGAAAAATTAGGAATTACAATTCCTTTAATCTACTGATACACTATTTCTTTACACAATAAACAGTTTTGCAGTTATAAATAAATTTATGAAGAAAAAAAATAATTTTTTGCCTAAAAAATGTATTTTAAAAAATCATGAAAAATTCAAAACGGGAAAAAGTGTCAAGTCTTATTACTTTGACGTAAAGTCACATAATCTGTGCACAAAACAAGACATAGATCATGAAGATCGATGAACGCATTTCGCTTTTATTCACAATTAAGTAAAGGTATCTCATTTTGACAAGAATATTGATTTTTCATAGAAATTTTTTTTTAATATTTTTACTGGAATAAACTCCAAAATTTATTGTTTTAAATGCATTTAGACATGTGTCTATGAGTCTTTGTGTATTAATTTTATTTTTTTTTTTACTTTTTTATTTATTATTTTCTATATTTTATTTTTTAGTTTTTATTTATTTATTTTTTTATTTTTAGTATAATTTTATTTTATATATTTATATTTTTATTATATTTTATTATTTTGGATTTTTGAGATCAATTAAACTCAAGTAAGTAAAGAAGTAATAGGAATATTTTCAATTCAAAGGTATGGTTTGAAGTTTCTCAGAAAAAAACCACAATTCACATTTTACGTGTATCGGATCGGATTCGAACCTACCCTCGTCAGTGCCCGGCTCGAATCCTTGGGCAGACACGCTATCGATTACGCCGTTGAGGCGATGACAATTTCAAAGTTGAAACTTCTTCATCACTTAATTATTTTTTTTTTTATTTTTACTTAAGTTGAATTTTTCCACTGTCATTAGACTCCATATTATGGAAATGCTTTTACATTATATGGGATTTTTTGCATTAAATTTCTAGACAATACTTTGTGTGAATTCATAGAATGGGGAACATTTCTATTCTAATTAACATCCTAAGTCACGATTGTATAGTCATTATTGATTGTTTCCAACCAATGTGAAATCAATGTCTGACACTTGGTCAATTTGTAGTTCTATATGTATTAACATTAGACTACATTAAGGGAATTTAAATTTATTTTGGATTTTTGAGATCAATTAAACTCAAGTAAGTAAAGAAGTAATTGGAATATTTTCAATTCAAAGGTATGGTTTGAAGTTTCTCAGAAAAAAACTACAATTCACATTTTACGTGTTTCGGATCGGATTCGAACTTACCCTCGTCAGTGCCCGGCTCGAATCCTTGGGCAGACACGCTATCGATTACGCCGTTGAGGCGATGACAATTTCAAAGTTGAAACTTCTTCATCACTTAATTATTTTTTTTTTTTTTTTTACTTAAATTGAATTTTTCCACTGTCATTAGACTCCATATTATGGAAATGCTTTTACATTATATGGGATTTTTTGCATTAAATTTCTAGACAATACTTTGTGTGAATTCATAGAATGGGGAACATTTCTATTCTAATTAACATCCTAAGTCACGATTGTATAGTCATTATTGATTGCTTCCAATCAATGTGAAATCAATGGCTGACACTTGGTCAATTTGTAGTTCTATATGTATTAACATTAGACTACATTAAGGGAATTTAAATTTATTTTGGATTTTTGAGATCAATTAAATTATTTTATTATATTTTATTATAAAATTATTATTATTTATTATTATTATTATTATTATTATTATTATTTTTATTATTATTATTAGTTATTATTATTATTATTTATTATTATTGTTTATTATTATTTATTACTATTATTATTATTATTTATTATTATTATTTATTATTCATTATTTGTTATTATTATTTATTATTTATTATTATTTTTTATTAATTTTTTATTATTTATTTATTATTTATTTTTAATTTTTTTATTATTTAAATATTATTTATTTATTATTTATTTTATTTATTTATTAAATTTGTTTTATTTTATTTTTTTATATTGTTATTATATTTTTATTTTATTATTTTTATTATTTTTTATTTTACTTTATTATTTTTATTTCATTTTTTTTTTTTGTATTTCTTATTTATTTAATATTAATTTTTTTAATTTTTCGTTAATTGCAAATATCCATTGCGTTGCAAATATTCTTTGTGAGGTTGATCACTAATTACAAACATTTTTGAAATTGTTAAACTATTGAAATACTGTTGAACTATTAAATTATTACAGTCAAGTAAATCGAGGTTCTTTCCGTTAGGTCTGATGCAGTACCACTAGTGCAGAAAAATAGTAGCCACCATTACTTCGATTTTTGCTCTGCTGGCAGTAATTGTGAATGTTCAACTAGCTGAAGTTCAAATCCTGTTGGTATACCGATCTCCCCAATGTTCAGTAGACAAATCACTCAACTGTGTTAACAATCCACTCGTTGGCAATAATTTGACGACACTTTTTCCTCCAACTATTGTGATAGATGACTTTAATGTTGGTTTCAATAAAAATCCTCAAAACGCGCTCTCAAGCTGTTTTCTACAAAAAAAATACAAAGAAAAATTCATGAGCCAACAACAGTTGAAGCTACAACAATCGATAATTCATAATATATTTTCCAATATAAATAATTTATAAGCTGGCGTTATTGAAGCTTTCTTCAGCCACCAGAAACATGTATGGGTAAGATGCAACCCAACGTGAAACTTTGCTAACAAAAACTGTTGTTTTCTCAAATATTATATACACGGAACCCTCAGCGAACGAATTATATTCGCATTTGCCTGACTTTTTAAATTTGAAATGCATTTTGTTTAGGTGAACACCATTTAAAAATGGTTTTAAAAAAGTTCAGTACAATTGTTTCAAATTCAGTACTATTTGCTTCAGGAGTTTAGTACAGTTTTGATTTTGCAAATATCATCACTGTTACATCCTAACCAATACACTGGGAGACAATCGACCTCATGCCGAGGTGTCTATCACTGGCATAGCTAGTCGTAGCCTAAACTAGCCTAAAAGTGTGCGGAGTTCTATCAAAATTTGTTTAAAACTAGAACGCCAGAAAAAAATAAAAATAAAAATAATCAAATTTATAATTATATAATTACAATTTCTTCGTAATTAATTTTTAGAAAAAAATATATGAGTACAATTTTGATTTTCATTAATTAAAAAAAAACTATTATGACTTAAAAGCTAAATAAAACTACTGCTGAAATTTAAAACGGTGTATATTTACCGTCTTTTATCCAAATCAATGAAATAGAAATAAATTTAAAATTACAAAAAAACTTTCATATAAGATGCGTTTAAAAATCTTTGAACAAATTAACAAGTACTCGATAATCGTAAGAATGTTTCGAAATAATTTATGTGGGAATCAATTTGATAGTTGGATATGGTTTTTAATATATTTGTAAAATACACTCAAATCAATCTATTTCAAAATCCATTTAACTCGAAATGCTCTCAATAAGTCACACAACAAAAATTTCTGATCCAGTTTTCAACTTTAATGCTGTTACCACACCTTTATAAAAAACCTACATTAATAGATATAGAAAATACAAGAAATATTATTAAATCGAAGAGATAAACGAAAAGCAACAGGTAGCTTTTATCACCCTAAAGAAAAAAATCTTTTTCGAAAATCCTTTTTTAAATACAATGTACCCAATCCGATTATATAATTCATTAGTGAACTGAAAAATTATAATTATAAACTCCCCAGGTTTCTATATCCCCATCAAGCGCACAAAAAAGAATTACAAAATTTCAATCAATTAAGAATCGTTAAACAGAAATCAAACCAATTAATTGTACATTAAAAATGTTCAAGTAAAGTAATTAAATCAAAAGCAAAACACAACAAAATGATTGTTGTAATCAAAACAATATGTAAATCAGTTAGCATACTAGGTACACAGTTTCCCTTAGTATGTATAGAGTTTAAAGGAGGAAGAACAATTTGCTACTAAGAAAAGCTCATTCAATCTGATTTACATACAATCAGGTGATATCTACATGATTAGGATTGCAAAGTTACTCTTTCGTTTAAATATTTTTTTATTATAATATACATCAGATATATTTTCTTTTCTTTTCTATAAAGAAAAATTTCATATGTTTGTTAATACTTGTACAACGTAGACAAGATATATGTAGACAAAACGTTAAGAATATAAAATCGTATAGAAAGCGCTTTCTTTTTATTATTGTATTGTTTGTTTCAATAGTTTCATACCTTTTAAATACAATTAAACTGTAAACAGAAACAGATTTTTTTTTGGTATTTCATTTGATATGTGGTTAAATTATATTATATTTTTTTGCACTTATATATAGTTGAATGTTGCGAAAGACTATATAAATTAATCTCTAACAAAAATAGGCACCTGATTTTATGAGAAACCTATTTATCTAAAATTCCAACAACCGTTGTGCTTTAAACATTAAACGTTCTTAAGAAAAATGACAGCTTTCGTACTAAAATGTTTTGCCATCATCGTAAGTCTACACTCCACATAACGTTTCAAGAGAATCAACTTTAAAATGAACTAGTAGGATGGGAGTGGTGGATTTAGTGGTCACGCCTAGAACTGCCCGTTACCAGTTAGCAAGACTGGTGGAGCTAATTAATTAAGCTAATTAATTCAAAAACACTTCATAACTGTAAGCTGTTGTTGTGATATCTTTAAAAGAATAAAAAAAAACTTTTTAACCGGAAGTGACAAACCGGAAGTTGCACAATTATTATAGTTATTAAAAAACCTTATTGTCTAAGAATAAACAAAATTAAATGTCAAGCGATCCACTCACTACCACCTGACTTCTTTGTCAAATTTTGAAAATAACTAAGATCTTCCAAGATCTCATGCGGTTGCGTAGCGAAAATAACGCCTAGTTTTTTCCCAATTTTCTAAAAAAACTCAAAACATAAGAAAGCAATTGTTTATATAATGTGTAATTATAAATAGCTAACGTGATGACAAACAAAATGGTAGGTCAATGAACTTGATAGCATTATTCATTCCCATGATATTTGCAATAGATGATTTTCAGTTTTTTGGAAACCACTAAAAAATAAATTAACCGATTGCAGTAAAAAAAGAACTGGGCTATAGGTTACCCTAAGATACATTGATGCCGATTGTTTCATTGAAATCCGCCCAAACGTTATTTAAAAGGCGATTGTCAAATTTTGGTCTACATACAACGATACACACATACATGCACATAGAGCTGAGCTTCAGGCAACTGTGGGAGTCATAGGTGGCTACAGATATATATGTGAGCTGTAAATACTCGAATACGCAGTTCCCGACCAAGAGCACAACACAATAAAAACCAAGAGCGTCTGTTCCATAGTAGACGGCTCACCGGTTTGCGTCTGTTTTCATGTTAGAAGTGGCTATTATTTACATCTGGCAGTAGGTATAAATTGCTAGTGGATGGCAATTTCGAGATGGATTCTCAGTTCCGGCAGCAGTGGTAAGTGAGCAAGGGTCCAGTCATTGAAACCTAGTGACTGAAATAATACAGTGATGGTAAACTTGGCTACTGTACCAGCTACTACTACAAGCGAAAAGTCGAAAAAGTCTAATCAGCCATTTAGTAAGAGTAGTAAGAAAGCAAGGTCACCATTAAAGAGAAGCGTTAACTTGAATGACAGTCCATTCACATCCACTGATTGCAAATTAATAATGATAGAATGATGCCAAACTTGTATACTGTACCAGCTACTATGGCAAGTGCCAACCAAAACGTGGCTGAGAGCCCGGGTCTAGGTCTGCCAAAAAGATGTAACAACGTCAGTAGATCAACTTTAAAGGTCATGGCGAAGGCAGTTAATCCAAAACAGCCAGCGATCAACTCAGTGATGCATATAGGAGGTACTCATAGTTTCAAGCATGGCAATGACAACTTATTGGTGCTTGGCTATAAAACTGAAGAGCTGCAACAAATGATGAAAAGTCGAAAAGACGACAAATAGGAAATGGTGAGTAAAACGGTAAACTCTAGAAATGGTGAGGAAAAAAGTAAAACGGCCAACCGGATCTTGAAAGAACCTGAATCAAGATTGGAGCAGAGATACAATCGAAAGAGCAGAATGTCGCGCCTATAAACCGAAACTTACCGCCTGCCTATAGCTGGTCGGATGCTATAATAATATCCAGGTCTGGTGAAAAAAGTTATGCGGGAATGTTAAAAGAGATGAAAGTGGAACTCGAACTGAAAAAGCTCGGGGATTGCCGATCGGAAAAAGCTTGCGCTCATTACGTTTGGACACATTTAAATTAGATGGGCAAGACAAGATGCAGATGGCGCGAGTGAATCGCTCCAACGCACTGTTTCATATGGCTTGACTACGGTAATGTAGCAAGGCATTGAAACTGATGTGGATTAAACGAGGATATGCAAACAGCTCCTCAATGTGCTCTCTATATGCTGAGAACCACAGGGAGTAATAGGCATTCTACAAGAGGTAGTAGATGTCTAGCCTACAAAAGAGCTCTAAAGCCAACTTCTGACCGCAATGGTTAAGTTTATCTAGATAAATCTTAACCAATGTGAGGCGGCGCAAGAACTACTGACACAGACTGTTAGAAACCAGGAAGTGGATGTGGCGTTGATTTGCGAACAAAATAGAACCCCTGTTGCCGATGAGAACTGGGTTGAAGTCAGGATGAGCAAAGCCGCTATCTGCACGAGCAATGCACTTCATTTTGAGCATGTATCTAATCGTCGGCATGAGGGTTTTGTCTACGGAAAAATCAAAGGTGTCCACTTCTATAAGTGCTAAATTCCTTCTAGCATTTCACTGGATGAATTTGAGGAGACATTTGAGCGACTAATAGCAAACATCAAAGGTAAGTCACCTACTATAATTGCGGATAATTTAAACGCCTGCTCCGTTGAATAGGGAAGCAAACGTACTTCCCTAGAGGTGGAACATTACTTGAGGCACTTTCCAGACTTGGGTTGCTACTGTTCATTGTATCGAGGAGACATTAAATAAAGGAGAAGCAGATTCTATTATTGAATTCACGTTTGCAAGTGGGACCCAGCCACTGAAGCGATTTGAAAGGCACCAAGTCGAACGGAAGGCGCAGCAAAATGGTAGAAAATCAAAAGAGTGCCTCAAACTCCGATGGAAATGCACACGTAAGAGATATCACGAGCACTATGAGTAGTTCCACAAAGATTGCCGGAAAAGTCGGTAAGAAAAGTAAGAGCAGATCATTCCAGTTTCTTATAGATGAAGTTTAGAATAACCCATGGGGAATTGCGTACAATACTGTACTCACTAGACTAGAGGGTATATAATCAGCTGCACCAGTGTGCACAGATATATAATGGCCGAAATTGTGTATGACCTTTTTTCGCACTACGGTGATTTATCTCTACCTCGTGAGCTGAAAATTGAGGACAACCCAATTTCGGCTGTCACCATCGAAGAGGGGTCAAGCGCAGTGCTCATATTATCCGTCAAAAGCACGCCCGATCCAGACGCCATCCCATATATTGGTTAAACAACAGCGATAAAGAATAAACCGATGATGTTCGAAAATATCTATACTGCCGATTTGTAAGGAGGGATATTTCCTGAGGAATGGAAGCACTTACGCCTTCTGCTTGTACTAAAAGGTGACAAGCCACTAGAAAAACCATCGTCCTATCACCCACTATGTATGCTGGACACAACTGGAAAGATCTTCGAGAGAATTATTGGTACTCGACTTGAGCAACATACTGAAGGCGATTGAGTCCTTTCTAGCTGTCAGTTTGATTTAAGAAAGAAACGCTCTACCTTTGATGCAATCTTTGCAGTATGTGAGATAGCGTATAATTCATTGAGTGTTAAAATATGACTAGAGAGTGGAAAATAATACTGCGTGGTGGTCAACCTGGATGTTTAAAATGCTTTTAAGTCTGTCAACTGGAACCAAATCCTGAGAGCTCTAGACGCACTGCACGTACTTGACTTCCTGTTAAATATAATATATATATATATATATAATAGAACTCAGAGTATATGTGCAAAAGCAAGCAACGATTATTAGCTATACAGATGACATTGCCATAGTTGTTGTAGCCAAGAACCTCACAGACATTATAAGCAACTGTAATCAGACGACCATAACCAGCGTTATAGCATGACTGAACAATGTAGAACTAGAATTGGCTAGACACGCAATAAAAGTCGTACTAATGCGCAGCAGAAAAGTGGTGGAAAATATCGATATCCTGCAGGTTGGGGAGCAGATGATAACATTTAACCAGCACCAGGGCTATCTTGAAATCATTCTAGACCACATACTCAACTTTAAATACCAGCTGATGTAAGCTACGACAAAAGCTTTTCAGATCATCGCTTCTAGATAAAAAATTTAAAATTATCAAAATCGGGTTAATCGTTCATCACGCTTTCCACCAGACAGGCGAACATTTGTTTTTAATTATTTAGCCTCCATATAATCCAAGACGTCGAGAAAACCAAAAAAAGTGAGAAAACAAAAAACAGAACTGAAAGTAAAATTTATTAATGACAGATTCGACCTCCTGAGCTTGCTAGACTGGAAAGCAAAGAGAAAAACGGTTATGGCACGGTAGAGTAAAAGTTGACAAATTATTACTCCAAAAATAGCTACAGAAAGATGTTAACAACATCAGGCGGTTACAAGTCAGACAGAACATGATGCAGCTTTGAGAACAATTATGAGCTGAGCACCTTGAAAGATAGCAAACAGCTTTCAGACATGTTAAATGCTTCCTCGACCAACCAATAGAATGCTAGTATCATTGTCGTGACAAAACATTTAGAGATCTTAACATCACTCCTCAATATAGGATTTCCGTGCCTATCAGTGGCTAATCGCTACCAATTTTCTCTATAAATATATCATTAAAGATCATACCACTCAATTATTTGATAGAGATTTGAAATGAGTCCTGCAGCAACAACCAGATTAATCAATCTGGTTGTTGCTACATTCAATAAATTGGAAAGGTTTTCAAAATCCAATGCGTATCGTAGCATCAGAGAAATAGAATCATGTTTGTCTCTGACTATGCTAGAGTTAAATACGTTGCTTTGGCTTTAGCTTAAATTGTCAGCTTGTTTTAAGTTGGTCAGGTCTGTAGTAGTCTAGCTTTTAAAAATACATTTTTATATAAATTTACAGGAAAATGTTAGAGTCTCAATGGCCCGCTTTGAACTATCTGTACAAACCTCTGCAATTACACCAATAGATTGTGCCCAACTTGACGTTGAAGAAAACTTCAAGTTTTGAGTAACAATAATAAAACTTTTCGGAAGACGCATGCTAATATTGTAACTGAGGCTCATTCTCTTCCTTATATAGGACAATGGACTGAAAAAACAACAATTTATTAGAATCATCGCATTGGACTACTGCCAGTATCTAACACTCGATAACAGTTAAAATTTTTAACAAACCTAGAACTTTTTACACACGTTTTTGATTTTTGAGTAATCCAGGACCAAACCACAAGCATGTGGAAAATTAAATTAAAGATCCACTAATGGATAAATGGGATCTTTATCTCTACATCAAGAGCTTAAAAGAACTTTCTCGATATTGGAAAACGCCACTGAAGTTAATTGATCTAATAGTACTCTGTAAACCATCAGCCCTCGTAAAAATCCGAAGAATGCTTAGCCCTAAAAAAATCAGGATACTTCGTACAACTGCTGAGTCAGTTTCCATTACAAAGTAAACGAATCTGATCCGATGATATGAAATGAAACGTAAGAAGATAATGTATAGTAAAAATTTGAGAAATCTCAAGCAAGCAATCCGCTTTTATTCAGTTCAAGGACCTCTCGTTTTCAGAGCACGAGTTCCGTTTTCGTAGCCCTTTCTCATAGTCTGTTCCACCAGTACATTTCGTAGCAATAAGAGCAAGATTTTAAAGTAGGTGGCTGCAGCAAACTAACAGGCACATGGAGGCCTATAGAGAACGAGTCTAGCAATAGAAGAATGCATTCGACCCTGATTTAAAACTGGAACAACCATAGCCAATTTCAAAGGACCATGAACAATAGAAAGTAGTAAAAATTTCCAAGCATAAATGCAGTAACATTGATCAAATCAATGGTAGCACAAACTGCGAAAGGTTTCTCATCTTTTAAGGTGCTGGCACTGGAAATCCTTTGTGCTTAGCGTACTCAAGGTTTGAGTGAATAGATGCTATAGCAAGCATGCGATACAGATAGCAGCGGAAACAGGAGTAGGAGCACACAAAGCCTTCCTAATTTCTCAGTTCTGTGTGAACAGCTCACGCATGAAAGAACAGTTCAAGAATAGTGACCAGCCGTTTAGCTCCCTTGCCAGCAACAGAGGCCATCCGTTATTCACAGAGCCTTGGAGAATTATTCCAGTCATACATATATGGAGGGAGGCTGGTTACACTGGTGGTGCTGACACAAAACTTTGACAGTTCGAAGCTTACACAAAAGGCAAATTGGTGTGGTTCAAGGAAACGTATGACCGCACCAATAGAAAAAGTCAGCAGAGAAGCCACCATCGAGTTCGAAAGAACAGCATTGCAAATATCCCAAGCATCCCATGTAACGTGATTCGTGTCGTGTCGATGATCGTCTAGGATTGGGGCTAATTCAAATAGCTCAGGTCGCGAACCACTGTGGAATTTTTTATTAACAAACACGACTAAAGCGAGATGTCATCGCGTTGAGGAGCGAAAATGGTGCAAATGGCAAGCGTTGGAGCGAGTCTCGTCATCGTGCTGCTGCTGATAGTGTGCCGGCGGCAAGTGACACTACTGTGGCGGGATCAGTATAGCTAAATGTTGTAAAAGTAAGAGTAGGGTAGTAAAAGTAGAAGGCATAGAGGTCTACCTCTACCCCTTTTAGGCCAGCCTGGAGGGCCTTACGACCTTCTATGGCGAAGATCAGTGGAGCTGGTACCAAGTGATAACCTAAGGTTCCTAGTTGAGAGGATGTTTTCAAATGCCTGGAAAGGAAAAGGAAGTCCCCAAATATTAGAGCAGCAAACGTGAAGTAAGCCAGAGAATCCACGACGCCGCAGAACAATGTAGAAAAGAAGCCCAGGATAGCCATTAGTCAGGACAGACAGCAAAAACATCTCGATCTAAGCACCAGAAAGCAATTTCTCAATTTTTAGAAACACACTTTCCGAGAGGCATAAGGGCGTTTGTTTAAGACGCCATGGGAGTAGGCACTTTCTAGCCATAGGTTCTTTCCAGACATACAAATCACCGAGAGTGGAAGAAATAGTCCCAGCTGTCCGGCAGAGAGGGCAGAAGTGGCAATTAATTATTTATTCCAAAGGTAGGTAAGAAAGATGTCACCCAGCGGAAGTCTCATAGACCTATCAGTTCAACATCTTTCATGTAAAAAACGATAGAAAAGATGCAACAACTTCTTTCAAAATAATACCTTTGTGAGATCGCCCTTAGCAAGATAGTCAACACGCGTACAGAACGAGCACTGAAAAAAAAATTGAAGCTCATGACAACCTCATCTCCGATCCAATATAATAGTAGTTGAATAAAGATAATAACTATTTACCTGAAAAAAATTTTCTTTGGCCTTATATCATGAATTTTTCATTTTAAAGTTTAAGTATTTGAGATTAATTGAACTATATTTTATTTTCACATAAATATTTTGTGTGATTGTCTCAACTTCATCGATTTATAATTGTAGAGTTGTTGAAGCAATTTCGTAGTTTGATTCGCCATATGACCGCACGGTGAGGTTGAGACAATCGCATTTCGATTGGAAATAGGACATGTTTTTTTCAGTGAGTAGATCAACGGAAGCCTCGCTGTTTATGTTGTCAAAAGAATTAGAGAAAGCAGCAGACAACAAATAAGTTTCTGTCTGTGTCTTTGTGGACATTGAAGCAGCTTTTGATAACATCTCAACTATGGAGCAGTCAAGAAGGCTCTAAGCGGAGAAAAGGTTGACAACACCACAACCGACTCGATGTGAAAGATTCTGAAAAGTAGAGAAGCAGATAGCAAGGCTGATGATTGTAAAATCAGGCTCATTAGAGACTGTCCATAAGGTAGGGTCTTATTAAATATCAATCCTCATTTAGAGTCTGGAGGTGGATGAAATTATGGCTGTATTAATTAATCAGGGCATTAAATGTCTTGGGTACGCGGATAACATTGTCTTTTTTGCCAGAAGTTTTGCGAGAAACACTTTGTGATATTGTACCGAATCTGGTATGCTTTAATTTACTTTAACATCTTTTGTCCGCCCAGAGTATTTTTATGAATTGAGATGAGGGAAGTTATTATGACGGAATGGTTCAAAACCTGAAACAACACCGCGAGCGGTTAATCAAACGATAGCAGTAATGTGTTCTATGTTGAATAGGTCCAAGCTGAGAATACTGAAAGGGTTATTACAGGCCACTGTAAACTAAGAAAAGACTTTAAGAAAATCCTTTGAATGGCCAAGCACTGACACATGCATGGTAAAAAGTACTTGAATATTGTTATTGGGCCATTACTGGAACCATGAATCAGCCCATCTACGGTTTATAGAATATTGTCGGTATAGAATATTGACTTTAAATGGCAAAGCAATAGCACGTTAATGGTCAACATTAATTGGCTATTGTTATTGGGGCAGTATGATAATATTTGATATTTTTTTATTGGCCCAGTCATAGTTGTCAGTACATGGCCCTTGCTGCAATACTGGTCATCAATATTAGTCCGTTACTGCGCGAACTGTACAACCTTGTATGTACCATTTCTCAGGTCTATAAATGGCAGCTCATTGTCTAAATTTGTTATCCAGTAAAATTATAATGATGGCCGTCATGGTTGCTATTACTCGTTCCTTGTCGCATTGTTAGTCATCAGTACTGGTCACCAGTTCCTTTCAACCTTTTCCTTTTTCTAAATTAAAGAGGTTGGCTAAAAGGAATTACAATATGTGTCACAATAACACATTTAAGACCTAGGTTCCACATATGTAACGAAGCCGCAGTCCAGTCTCCGTAATTTGAAGTTGTCCTGCTTTCTCACACGCACTGATTTGTCAAAACAGGAACTATCAAAGTTATTGTTAATTATTTTAAACCCAATTTCTTGCATTCGATTCGTAATCGTCTCTTACAATGATTTTTGTTTAGATTCGTTCAGAACCAGTTGTGCAATCTCCCTAATTTGGAATCGCTTGATTTACCAAAAGGACAAAAAAAAATCAAAGAAAAATGCACTAATTTATAAGTCCAGCAATGTGTTGTTGCTTCTCGTTTACTGTAATGTCATGAACTTATGAAGTTGTTTCTACTTTTTCTAAAAAACATAATTTCTTACATCCATTTCGTAATTATCTCTTACATAATTTTTTTTCAGTTTGTTATGAAAGAGATGTGCCAACTCCAGATGTGGGTATATTAATGAGCCAAAAAATTCCCAAGAAACAAACTTATCGTTTTATTATTGTTTACAAACGGCCGTTAATAATAAATAGAAGCCGATATATGGCTTCTTTCTCTGAGTCGTGTATTATCTTTCGATGATCGAATTGGAAATTGTGACATTTTTTGATTGATATGTTGTCATCGCAGGTTTTTTTTATTAGACATGTGCATAAAATCATATATTTTTTTAAATATTAAGTAGTGTAATGATTAGTTTAAAGAATTCTAACAGTGTTAATGTCCCTAATTGTGTCAGTTTTGATTATCACGGGTCGTATAGTGCGAAGTAAAGAAACCAACAAAAAAAATTTTAATACATATTTGTGCTGTTATTACTGTAAACACCCGGTGGACCTTGAAAGTTGAGTTTGGTGATATATTTCACCTCGTTGAATCTGTATTTCAATTTTTGGGAACTACGGGGCATAATTAGCTTTGCGGTGGTTCAAAAAAAATCCAAGATTGAGATTTTGTATGTAATTATTTTTGGTTGGATAGAAAACTAAATGTGTTAGATGTATACCGTTATAAAACCATAAAAAAAGGGAAAAATTTACTTTGGGATATACAAATAACCGTAACGTCATCATTTATTTAAGCCGTGGATAATTTTTATTACAAATCAAGCCCGTCTATGTATCCATGGATTGTGAAATAATCTCTTTGGGTGAAATTATTGTATATGTCATATGAACGTAACAAAATAAGTTATTGATACCGTAGAAAATATTTATAATACAATTAAGTCAACCTCTATATTTACCGGGTGTGCGATGCTTCGTCTGCACTATAGCAACATTGTTAATTAATATCAAACTAAATAACTAGTATCGTAGTTATAAGTATTATTTACATCTTTAAATTTTATGTATGAGCAGTAATAGAAATTAAATGCAAAAAAATTATAAATATACACCAAACAAGTTTCGAATTATTGGATGGGAATTTTGTAGAAAGCAAGAAATTGAAATTTAATTGAGTTTCATCAATCCCCATGTTTATTGCTAGATGTGTGTTGATTAATGGAGTGCTGAACCAGTGTGATAAGAGGTGTGGGATTGGACAATACCATGGGGTGAGTTCTATTTTATTTTCTATATATTTATAGGTATAGCGAGTACGTATGAGTGCGTGGGTGTGAGACTGCGGGTGCGTGAATGTGTGGAGGAATGGATATGATGCTATCTGCCGATACTAATTTTGTTGCATTAAAATGTTCGAAAGAAATCTATAAATATGATTTCACATAATATACAGAAAAACACCAAATTTTTTTTAATAATCATTAAATTACAAAAATTTAATTAAAAAGAAAAAAACAAACAAAAATAAAACAATAAATATAACAACAAATTATAAGTTACTTATAAAGTAGACTGAAAATATAATCTAAAAAGGTAGTCAGAACGAAATTGTCAATGATAACACAGTTATGTTTTATGATGAAGTAATAGAATTAGGTGTTACTAATGTGATGTATTTTACTGCGGATGAAACCTCGAAATGGCAAGGCTTACCCGGTGCCTTTGGAGGATTACTCTATCTCAACGAAAATACCAGGCCTTTATCGCCGAACTTTTCAGAATTTGCTCCTAGATATGTTTTTGGAGAGAATATTGTTGGAAAGAGATGTCGAAGTTTTTTTTTCCTTTTGTGGTCTATTTTCGCAAATAGTGTTCAACATTCAATATAAATTTGTCGGTATTTTAGGAAAAATGGAAGTTCTGGGTGGATATTTTTTTTATTTACGGTATACGCCAGGACCTCGATGATGAGAGTGGTTTGTGTGTACATGTATGTGTGCGCGTATGGGAGGTATGGATGGCGGTGTGTATGTATGTACGGGTGTGTACGTGTGTGTGCCCATGTGTGTGTGTGCGCGAGTGGATGAGGTGTGAGAGCGTGTGACTCTGTGTTGAAAGTGTAGGGGTTGGGATTTGGTGATCGCGGTTCTTTCGTATATGGGGTCGCCAGAGTCTACTTCGTTCACTTGTTTTCCTTATGATCCGTTTGCTTGTTGAATTACGCGTACATTACAGATATTTGTGCTGCAGCAGGTGTTCTTCGTTCGACTCCACTCACTGAAGCTAGTTTGGGGCTTTAATAATCTCGCTAGGTGCACGGCCTGCTATGCCACTTCGTTAACTCTTTAAGGAAGCAGCGCTTCATTACACATTCCTTTCCACAACATCAGGCGTTCTGAGGTGCTTATGAACGCAGCATTTTTTTGTTTTAGTCGAAGCATGGAAAGCTTCCCTGGAACAAAACTAAAATTTGGTTGACCGACAAGAGTTCAATGGCCAGCACCACTAACATATCCCATGGACCAGCCATATCTTACTGCTAGTGGTATGTGATACCTCACGTTAACTCATATGTCAATAGAAGGTAATCGAGAAAGCATCCGTAGATCGAAAATTAAAACAAAACTAATCCCTCTATGCGTAAGACTTAAACTCAATTTGCTTGTTTTTATTAATTGTCTTTCATAAGAAAATCGACTTAACATTTTTTGAGGAAAGAATATGGCAAAAAATAAGATTGATAGTTGTATTTAACACAAGGGGCACATGTCGATGTCGATGTCATGACAAATACATGCAATCAACTTGTCCATTTCTCAAATATTCTTCAACGTAAGTTATTCACTTTTTATATTTATTCACTTTTCATTATACACCTAAAAGCCATAATAATAATATATTTACAGTTTATACAAAAGATTTACTATAATCTTTGACTCGGATTATGTATTATAAAGAAAATAAAGAAACTAATAATGAAAAAATAAAATAGAAATTTTTTTCGATGACAAAATATCTGTGTTTGTATAAATAATAAATCAATTAGAATAGAAATTGAATGAATTTTTATCAAGAAAAAGAAATGAAAAGAAAAATGTCGTATCCACTACTCTACTCCCATGAATATATTTTATTAATTTTCGTTGATCGTAAACGACATATAGCTGTAAACAATATCTACAAATCGTATCGCCCACTTGCATCATTTTCTCTTATTTTGTTTTAACGTATTTTTTCTTATTTCGAATAGAATTTAAAAATTTAGGGTATGAACCGTTAGAATAACATAAATCTTATTCTTCATCTGTAACTGGTTACATATCATTATACTAAAAATGTTTGAAACTGTTGTGTACTTTGACCGTGATAAGGTTTATGTAAAGACGACGAAACCGGAACCGTTCAACATGAGCAGACAAAGTTTTTGTTAATGTCAACTACTTTCTTCTTTATAATACTTAGTCTTACTAATAAGTTTATTTTTATTTATCATATTACATATATCTGGATATTGGACATCTTGACTAGAGCGTTCGAAGATAAGTAACAAATCAATCAACTATTGGCATCGTTTGAACTCTATTGAACAATTTCAATGCTGCTTGCACAAGTGCAAGATTTCATTTATCGTATCCCCATTTGTTTGAAATATGCGTAAAGGGAAATCCTAAAATTTAACCGTCACATCTCACTGCTATAGCACTGTTATCGTACTGTTGTGTGATATCTGACATTACTAACATGTCAATAAATGTTCATGACTTTTGTTTTTTTTTTAATTTTGATGATTTCATTTAAAAACCGTATCTCGTCTTGTTCCAAATATCACACATTATGATCAACCTGTACACATACCGATTTAATTGAATTAACAAAAATTAACAGAAAAGAAAATACCAGTTTTTTTTTAATTCTCATTCCTCAATTCTTAAGAATAATTATTTCCAAAAATTATTACTCATAAATAACAATAATAACACTAATAATAGTAACCAAATAACCATAACCAAATTTAATTAATATTTTTATTTTCGTTGCTGTAAAATCAAATAAAAATTCAAAAATCATACAAAAACAAAACCAAAAATTCCATAAATTCAATTACCTTACAAAAAGTGAACTAAGTAGTTTCTAATTAATGCATTATCCGTACATCTATCTATCTACTAACCTATCTACCTAGAAATAGAAAAAAAAACAAAATGGTAATAAAATCCTCAATGCTTATGTTTTTGTACGAAAAATTTAATTAATTTTTTTTGTTTGCTTTAGGAAATAGAATTTCTTTCTAATGTGTCTGTGACATTTTCCTGTTTATTCTAATTTAGATTTTTATTTCGAATTTTATATGTTCTCTTTTGTGATTTTTTTTAAACTCATTAACAATTGTGGTTATAACTTATAACCTGTAACAGGATTGAATCTAACTAACAACTCTCATTCATTAACTCATATCATACAAATTTCTAGAAAAAAGGAAATAGGAAACGATCATGAACTTCAGATAAACTGCCCCATGGTATATAAATGTACAACTTAAAATAGTGAAATACCACTAGCCAGGCTGATATCGTAACGTAAACCAAATTTTGATTAAAATAATATAAACATCAAACTCCATCAAACATGTCAATTGGAATTTCAGAATATTGATTAGTCATCTAAATTCAAAATATTTTGAGGAGTGAATGACAATCTGGACTTTGTGCAACTTCCACTCTGGCATGATCAACTGCATATTCTCTAGATCCCTAGATAACGAGTTTTGAAAAATTTGTTCTCAGTCGATTCACTTACTCTCAAATATAAACTCGAATCAGCTTTTAACTTCGATCAGGATAGATGGGTAATGTGCAAGGGGATTGTGTGCATATTAAGGTGACCAGAACAAAACCTCTCAACTTTAAGAGGCCGGAGGCACCCTTTTTAGTTAAACGATTGATTTCAAATTTTGCAAATAATTTTTTTATGGCTATTGACACGAAATGGGAGGGTGCCGCAAACTGTACAATGCAAAAAAAAATTCTAGAGTAACCTAAGGGCCACCCTAGTGCATATACAGGCTTTTTAAATTCTAAATTAATTTAAATCCTCAATCAAGCATAAAATTGAACAAAACATTTAATATTTTCAGGCTTTTTAGTAAAAAACTTTGTGGTGGTAAATATAAACATTGAAAAACAAATCAAAATGAAAAAAACAGAAATTGAATTTGCTAGATTTGCCATCACGACTTTTTTCGTCTGTCTTCATACATTTTTGTATTTAGGTTCTCTCTATATTTATATTGTTCCGTTTTCAACCTTCCTTCGAATTGACCTTACTCTCGATTCGATATACGTATTTTCCAACTCACTGTATGGATTCGATCACTGAGTAAGCAAAAACTCCAGTTTTTATTAAGTATTCAACAAAGAAGGTTGAAGGTCGAGGAAGTTGTTCCACAACAACCGTAAAACAATTCTGCAAACAATATTCTTTAACAAGAAAATTCAACAGTTTCAAAAACTCCAACGGTTTATCGTAGAAACTTCCAGTAAACAGCGTCCAAGCACTTACACTTTATTTACAAAAACAAATTTAAAAACAACTTCTATTTACACGATTTTATATGCACGATACGACATTTCGTTTACAATTAATTATTTCTGCCTTAAAAAAAATTACTTAAATACTAAATTCCTTACAATCTAGAAAAATCGATTAAGCGATCGTTATTCGAAACATCTTTAATCCGGAAAGTTCCATAAACAAAATAACAAATAACGTTTATTTGCCATCTAATCTAGCTGATATAAAAAACAAATCCAAAAAAAATACTTTTGTCCTAACGAAAGTTATATGTGTTGAATTGAATAGAATTTTATGATATATTTCGTTATGATTTTGTTATAACCGTAGCCAATATATTCTCTAAGACAAGGATTGAAAATTGAATAAAACAACATAAATATCATCGTTAGGATGATTGATAAACTCAACATAAAGCCTAATACACGGAGATTGAATGAAATGAAAAACAAACTATCTATTAAATGGGAAAAACGTATTTTCAACAGCAAAAAATGCCCAGTTACCATTTTATCATTTTATCATATTCTCCAGTTTAGATCAGTTCTATCTGAAGATTCAGTTTCATATCAGATCAATACATCAACGTTCGTATAAGAGTAAACCAATAGTGTTTTTTCCTTTATGTTTTTGTCGCTTCTTTTGGTGTTATGTCGAACTTTTAGGTGTTGTATAAAATAAAACAAAACTAATTGTAATTAAAATTTCTAAACTATGAACCATTAATTAATGTTTATATAACAGATCGTCATCCGGGGCTGCGATTTGAAAAATGAAATCTACATCTACAAAAAGCCACATAATTGCATATTTATGGTAATCCGTTCACGAAAATATTTAAATAAATTAATTTTAAATTCATAACTTTGCTTGGTTATCGGTAATAATGTGTTCTTAATTACATTTTCTTTCAAAGAAAAATTTTCTACTTTGAAATACGATTAAATAGATGAATCTAAATTTCATTTAAATGTTATTTTATTTGGTTGATTTTTTTCAAAAAGTTTGTGTCACGATGTCATTTATTTCGGTTTATAAAAAATTGATGACAAGAATCAATTTAGATACTTGCTGCTAAAGAGACTATCTACTTTTCGTTATATATAGGCAAGCTGTTTAACATTAGAAAATGCAACAATATTACATTTTCTGACATCATATTAAAGTAACTACTAAGTGGCGTAGACACATGTAACGTGGTACTATGCTGTGGTTGATAGCCATATGGAGGGATCAGTTTTTGTTGATTTGCAAAGTGTTTTATTTGCGATCTATGGGTGTGTTAACCTCACATATAAAAATTAATTCAAATTCAAAGAAATAACAATAACAAAATAACTATAATCTTGGAAATTTATTTAGTTGGACCGTTTGATTCACCCACGGATCATCGTAATTATAATTATATATCAGTTTTCTGTTTTACGAAATTTTATACTTATTTTGTAGTTATTTAAATTTCATAAAATAATAATTCAAAGTAAAATGTGTGAAAGGAAATTTTAGATTTCATAAGAAATTCAATCTAATCAATAAGAAAATCTGTTGGATAAACATGTTTAATTGTATTTCTTTGGTATTGTTCACAAAAACCAACCCGATGTTTAATTGTATTTTACGTAGTATCTGTTGCTAATATCAGTACCAGGAAAAAATTGTAACAAAGACCAAGAAAGTGTAAAAGTGGAACTCGGTCTTAACAATTACAGGACAGGACGAAATGACGAGGTTCGCAGACTACATTCGTCCTGAAAAGTATAGTAATGAATTTTGGTGAGTAGGGCGACGAACTCAAACCCAGAGAAAATAGGTCTCCAATAGGTACAAAAAATTCGAGAAAACAATTTGAATAAGTGAGGATAGAACAAAAGAACAATTCTAAAACAAACAAAAAACACATTTAACCTAAACATAAAAGTTGTCTGTACGTCATGAACATACGCATTCTGCTACACACGCAAAACAATAAATAAACTGAACCTCAAAATATACTTGGGAAAAACTTACTTAATAAACAAAGGAGATTTTGAGATAATGCTTCGGTGTAATCGATGGATGATCAGAAGACAGAAGCGGTCTAACTCAAAAAGCTAAGCGCTAGAATTTTCCTGTTCACTATTCTCTGTCAAGCTTTAGACCAGCGAAGCACGCTGTGTCGAAAGTTAAGAGGTAGGTATAGCAAGAACGTCAGTAAAAGTGGCACGAACAACAGGTGATTCTTTTTCCTATATCGTCTACTGGTTTGCGCTCTCCCTTCCTTCCCTTCAACAGGTTACTCTCTTACGAATAAAATTTTCGAAAATTTTGGCAACTAAGTATATTAAGTGGTTACCCTGACCACATTGAAAACCAGGACACCTGGTCAAAAACGATGGTGATAGAATCTAGATGGCCAAATATCAGGGTCAACAGGGTTTATGTGAGGGTCACTTTATCACTGACATGGGGTCACTTTATCACTGCCGACCTCTCACTGCAGTTAGGAATTTCCACACAACTAAGGTCCGCGGGATCGTAAATTCCGTTAGGAATACGTTCGAAGGACCTTTCGTATATTTGCGGTTGTAAGTTAAACACAAACATGCTACACCTTCAGAACAAAAGCTCACACATAAAAAAACATAAACCACAAAAATTGTCTACGCGTCAGGACTTTCAAGGCGGACTTTTAATCTTGCTTTCCGTTCTAAGAACAAAAACTAATCAATAGTTCATCAAAACTCATATGTTGTCTGCACGTCAGGACTTACAAGACATCTTGCCCTTCGCCCACAAAATAACGCTTAAACATAGAAAACTGACACATCAAACAAAAAAACTAAATACCAAAAAAATTCAAAAATTCACACAAACTATCATAAATATCAAAAATGTTAAAGAAGAGTAAAATTTAAAAATTCAAGATTATTTCATAAATCTCAAAATTTGGTAAAGATGTGGCCGATGGGTAACTCCAAAAAATCTTTTAACCATGGAGTTTTATAGGTTGTTCCGAATTTCGATGATGACATCAATTCAAATAGAAAACACATATGGTCTAACTATGGCTCAGAAAGCCTAATGTTGGCCTTTTCCAGCATGTGTTCCCAATTGTCAGCACACTGCCAACATTTAATTCATTTCCTTTTTGCTGCAACTTTGCTGAGGAAGTTGAACTAGCAGAACTTTCGATCGCTTTTTTAATACTCTACTTTCCTTTTTTCTTTTATATCGTTACATCTTTGATTGCTCTAAGGGAGGGAATGTTGTGGTGAACAACCACAAACAAATTTTATATCGTTGTTACAAGCAAACCCATAATATTAAAAATACTCACTGGTAAACAAATCAAAATAAAAAATTCGTACGGGACAAATCATAAAAAATGTACGGTTCTTGGTTTGTTCATTTTTCCTGTAAGACGTGCGACTTTTAACGAACACTGTAACATTTTAAAAATAATTTTATTGATTATTAGTTGAAGTGAAAAATAGAAAGTTTTGTTTATTTTCTAATTTCTGTGTGGAGCAATCAACGAGCATCTTTTCTCCAAAAATGGAATTTAAGTCTTACGTTTTGTCGTTATTTGTTTTATTAGTTGTATTTAAAAATTTGTACAACTGTTATAAATGGTTTACCGTTTATACCGGGACTTAACGATCAATATCAAAAAGAAACTACATGTGGTCTCTGGCCCAAGGAAAATCTCTTATTCAAAATATTAGTTGGTCATATTAAACTCAACTTTTTTTGCTTTATTTTTATTTTAATCGGACCCAATGAAATTCTATAAAATGTAATGACATGATTCAATTTGACCAATCACATTGAATTATACTAATAACAAATAATTATACGTCTGGTTTACTACGATATCAGTTAATTATCAAAGAATTATGAAATAACTAACTGATATCGCAGTAGGCCATACGTATAGTTATAAAAAATATATAAAGAAATGAAAAATGGCAAAAAATATACTTGCTTCCGAAATTTTCGCAAAAAATTATTATGTATTATCTCCGCCCTTGGGAAATTACTACTGAAAATCTACCCAATAATTATTTGCAAATAATAATATATAAAAAATTCAAAAAAAAGAAGACTTAACTTAATTTTGTTGATGTTGGTTGGTTGATTGCTGGTATGTATAGCTTTTCCTTACCCAGCAGTTTCAGCAACAAAATATAGAGGAGTTGATTATCGTCCTGCTGTATCACGTGCCTTCATTGTAGTTGTGTTCATCAACTACCTATTTTCTAGTATCTTCCCAGTTTCACAAGCTCCAAATATCTCACGTCATGGATCGTTAGACATTACAGTTTCCAAATCAATAATTAATGTAATGTTTTATATTAATTAGTTAGACATGTTTAGCATAAAAAATATGAAATATTCACTATTCAGACTCTTTGAATCTCCGAAGATACCATGTCAACTATAAAAGAAGAAGATGAAGAAAATGTAAGGAATGAGGATTGGGGATATAGGGATAACTATACTAATTATTTTAAATGATGATGGTGATTGATGAATGGTGATTCTTTAAATGCCTGAGGGGAAAAGTCATCGGGAAATACAGAGGAGGGTATTGAGTTCCACAATTTGGCCACTCTATTAAAAAAGTCGTTCTGCGCATATGGAAGGACACAGTTCTACAACGAGGTATTTGTACAACAAATGGATGGGATAATTAGGCAGCTCTTGTTTGTCGGTTATACTGCGCACACGATGGCACGATTCGCTAAAGTTATATTTATAGTAGATTGACAATTCAGTCACATTTCTTCTGTGCTGGAGTGAATCAAGCTGGTCCGTTAGTTCGGTATTACCAATCAACCGTATTGATTTTTTCTGTACAGAGTCTAGACATTTTATTGTTGACTGACAAGCACCTCCACAAATCTGACAGCAAATATTCCGGTTTTATAAGATAAATGGAAAATTTTTGTTAAAATTGGAGCTAGTTGCCAAGCAATTTTTTTTAAGAATGAGGAGTGGAATACCGTCGAGGCCAGCAGATTTGTTGATATTGATAGAAAGAAGCATTTTCCAGGAAGAATGGGGAGGTTACAAATGAGTGTAAGAGAATGGGGAGGTTCAATTATGTTTGAGTTTTCTGCGAAAATACGACCCAAAAGATCCGCTTTCTCTTTCGAGTCGCTAATGTCATTTAGAACTAAGTGTTGGAATAGAGGATCGAGTAAAATTGCTCTGGACTGATTTAACTGCCTGAAAGAAACTACGTGAGCCAAAGGGGTGCTCGGCGAATTTTTTTGCTTTCTTCTGGATAAACGCGTCTTTGTCCAAGCCTATTTTATATTTACTAATATTTCTGCCTTTCTCCGATGTTCCGAGGGGTTGTTCAACTTCTGTCTTCGTAGTATCTGGTTTATTTGTCAAAAACAGATCCAGCAAATTATTATTATGATATGAATTATCTGGGATTCTAGTGGGACACTCTATCATTTGCGTCAAACCGTGATAATCTGCTTGTCTTCCTCCGTCGTCAGTGCGCGATGAATACTTAAGCCATTCTTTTTTATGCATATTAAAGTCTCGAAGAATGGCCAGTCTTGCTTTGGGGTAGTCCGTGGTAATCTTGTCTAGATTAGCCGATATTTGACCGAAAAATGGACAATCAGGGGGGGGGGGATTTTGGGGATCTTTAACATCCTATTATAAACATAGTTTCATCAACACCTGAGATCTTCAGTGCTATAGAATTATGGTGCTTAGAGTTCAAGTCGTAAGCCTTAATTCTCATACATGAAAGTGAATCTCGAACAACTACACAGACACCATGTTTGTTATAAAAGGAATGTTCCAATTCGTAGCTAGGTATCCGGTATTTATCGAGATCCAATTTCGATGCTTTGCCAGTGACAATTGTTTCGGTGAAAAAATATGTCAGGTTTATTTTTTTCGATATAGTGATGAACCTCGTATAGATTCGAATTAAGACCTCTTATGTTGATGAAATCAATTCTGAGCTGTTGGTTCACTCTGCTACCATTTTGTTGAGACAAAGACTTACCGTTTGACATTTCAGGTATAGTACTAATACACAGTACAAAAAAGCTGGGTATCTCTGTCACAAAAACACGATAACAGGTTTCATGCAACAGTAGCACGATAAGGGAAAAGCGAAAAACTGGGGACACAAAAGACACTAACAAAATTGACGAGTACAGTTAAAGGGTTAAATTCGAAATTCTTACTAATAACTAAAACGAAATTTTACATTTCTTGCAAATACAAAACAAATTTATGCTTTAAAATAACAAATTTATTACATCAAAGCAACAAAAGGTAAAATTTTACCTGCCTACCTGTCTGTAACAGTAAATATTAAATACCAAATAATTTTTTAATAAAGAACAATCTCACCAATTATATAATTGTACGCCTCCTTTTATTTTCACTAACACCCACTCAGTGTATTTTATCTTATTTTAACTTTACTCTGTCTTTATAAAGATATAAAATAAAACAAAACACAATTTATTTTCGATTATTTTGTTCTTTAAAATTTAGCAGACAACCTTCTTCTGGCTCCGTTTGAAATACATTTATGACGTCAACATTAACAATTCATTCAGCATAATTTGGTTTCTTAAGATTACCGATTTTTAAGAAACACTTGCATTTGAAAACTTATTTGAGTTTTTGAATTGAATTCCTGCAGATATGATATGGGATATATAAGGAGTGATAAACCCTTTGGTTTTTATATCACAAAATAAATTATATTTTTTTTATTTTCACTAGCTATAACTTAATTAAATTTCGAACAAAAAGTTTTTTATTTTAAAAATCAACTCAGTATCTTTAATTTGATATAAATTAACTGTTGATTTCAACATGTTTTACTTTCGCTCACAAAACAGCGAAAATCCCTTAAATGTTTTTATTCTAATAAATTACGGGCTTAGATTTTTAAATAAGAACAAAAAGAATCTTTAATAGTTCCTTTTTCTTTTTAATTATTTTAATTTTAGTATATTTGCAACTTTGTTTCATCACAAAAAAGTAAAAATATACAATTTTTTTAAGCAAAAACTTTACTTAACTCAAGAAAGAGCAAGATGGCTTATTATAATTTTTAAAATTTAAATCTATAATAAACTTTTTTTTGGAAAAATTTGACTAAAAGTAGTAACAAAATCGTTACATACAACGACTTGTTAGCCATAGAAAATTTCTGGCTAGCACTTTCATTGTTTTGTATTTATTTCATTTCAGCAAAACAACGAGCAAAAATGAAACAGTAAAACTCATAGCGCAAGGACATCCAAATCATTGATTTTATATTGCGGTCAACTCCTAATTTATAACTACAGGGATCAACATATACATATGTAAGAATAGTATAATTCATATAAACCAAAAAGAAATTCAGCTGTTCCGTATAAAAATAAAAATGAAATATTTGTAAAAGCATCCACAACCCAATAACAGTTGAAAAGAAAATAAATCAATATAAATGAAAGAAGAGATAAATTCGTTTTTTGTATTGTTCCTTTGTTCTGTTTATTTTACTTCAGATATCACATATGCTAATTAAAAATTATCAAATGATTTTTTTTAAATTGCGAATGTTAAGGGAAGTTGGTAAGTTAATGTGTTAATTATTTGTTTACGATCGTTGTAAGAGAAAATGTCCTAACAGAATTTGTTGGGTCCAACAAAACTTAATTAAATGAAGGTAGTGTTGACCGAAAACGTAACGCTATTTGATAGTTATTTAAGCAGACCAACCTCTTATCCAACCAACTTATTTAAGCAGACCTCCCAACGAAAAAGCCATATTTGCAGCAAATAGTATTATGATGAAAAATTGAAATAAAAATTTAAGATGTCGAAAAAAAAATTATTGACGTTGACGAATATCACCTGCACCCATATCTTTTACCGTAGAAGTGAAAAGTGTGTTGACCAGCTGTATTAAAATTATCGTTTTACCTGTCATGTCTCAAAGAAAGTCCCCCAGTTGAGACACACCGGGTCTTAGCACGACAACACCACCAAAAATCGCAACACAAACGTGGTAAGTATGTACAAATGAGTCAAGGCACAAGCAGAGGAGAAAAACAAATAAGGGAAGTTCTATTGTATTGAAGGATATAAATGTTGACTACCATGACCATCAACCGAAGTCCCATACTCGGGAGCCTTGTACAGCAATTGTATGTGGAAATGATGACAGATTTGAGTCATAGTCTCCTTCTACTCACATCAGTTTACCCATAATAAAATAAAACAACTACCTAACAGTTCTACTGGACAGTGCCCCCCAGTGCCCCAACATTCAATTTCAGGTACATAGGGAGCCATCATTTGCTATTTTTAACGATAAGGACTATCCAAAAAATAGTAAAAATGTTTGTAACGAAATTGGAAAGGAATGCTGTGGGGAGAGGTGAACTAAAACAAACCACAGTCAGACAACCACAGACTGACAAAAAAAAGTCTTAAGCGGCACACATCTAACACGAAAACGTTAATAGGTGAAGCATATCCAACAGCATATGTTAAGCACGCCAACCAGGGTCAGAATAATAAACTAAAGGTAAGTAATAGACTAAGAGCCCGTGACGGCTAGACCTTCGTTATTTTATACTTTTTACCAGCCATAATAGAATGCAAGGTTGGTGAGGTCCTGTACAAATGAGTGACTTTAGATGGTAGGGACATAGGGACTTACCAAGCTAAAGACATTAAATTATGACATTAAATTAGTCGGCCATTAAGTTTAGATCCATGTTCACTTATTTTGTATAAGTCCCTTAATTACAGGTCCCTGTTAAATTATTTTGTAACAATCCTTCCTCTTAGATTAATTTTCTTTGTTGTTTTTCCTTACATTAGTTTTTTTTGGTTACTTAATTTTATTATTATTATTCTTTTTTTATGGTTATAGAGCAAGAGCCCGCGACGGTCAGACCCTCGTTCTTTTATAAAAGCTGAAAGTTTTTCTGCGCGACATTAGCGACTTAGCGACAAATGAAGTTTGGATCATGGTGGCTTTGGCAGGGATCAGGTAACAAAGGGACCTCCAAAGTTTCGTGAGAGTATGAAAGGTAATTTTTTTTATACATTCTTCGGGATAGTATTAGAAGTCACGTCATCCATTGCCAGACACTTACTATTGGGGCAACCTCTGCCAGACACCCTGAACTTTTTCAATTTGTTAAAGTTTAAGGGTGTCTCGCAGGGGGTTACCGGCAATGGGCGACGTGACTTCTAATACTATTCCGAAGAATATATAAAAAAAGTACCTTTTATACTTTCACGAAACTTTGGAGGCCCCTTTGTTACCTGCTCCCTGCCAAAGCCACTATGATCCAAACTTCATATGTTGCTAATCGTTCCTACCTGAGTAGGGGGTATGCGCAGAAAAACTTTCACCTTTTATACAATAACGAAGGTCTAGCCGTCGCGAGCTCTTGCTATATAACCATAAAAGAAAAATAATAATAATAAAATTAAGTAAACAAAAAAAACTAATTTAAAGAAAATTAATCTAAGAGGAAGGATTGTTACAAAATAATTTAACAGGGACCTGTAATTAAGGGACTTATACAAAATAAGTGAACATGGATTTTAAATTAATGGGCGACTAATTTAATGTCTTTAGCTTGGTAAGTCCCTATGTCCCTACAATCTAAAGTCATTCATTTGTCCAGAACCTCTCTAACCTTGCAATCTATTATGGCTGGTAAAAAGTGTGAAGCTAGCTTGGCCGAACATTCATTCCCTGCACCACTTAAGTGATGTTGTCGTACCAAGACTCGCTTTGTGGCCGATTATACTGTTGTTTGGAAATGTTGTTGCACGATGAATCTGATGGTCGCTAGTTGTTCCGCGTGATAAAGCACTTCGGAAATTGAATCACCGAACCTATGGAGGGCTTGATTCTTGGGTTCGATCACTTGAAATAAGATCAATAATAAATAAAGGAATGATACCAAAATCTCTCCAGAAATCGATGCCCAGGTACACCTCCTACTTCAGACTTGGGACAACATAGAAACGAAAAGATTTTGCGAAACCAATAACAGAAACGGGGACATCAACATATCCCAAAACTTTGTTACTTGTGCCATCCGCTGTGGGGATGAGAGATGAAAATTTACGATATGAAATGCAGGGGTCGTTTAACAATGCTAAAGAAAGCCTTCCTACAGTTATTGCATGTCCCACTTTCTACACACCTCTACCTGCTATGTATGCCAAGTATTTTAACTAAGGGATTAAGAAATTGCTCTTCTCAACATTGGTCGGCAAACTAGCATGTTTTAGACATCTAGCGACTTCTTGCAGTAAATCGATATGCAATGAAAAGTTGTCAGTAACTATAAGAAGGTTATCTAAATATACGAAGACATAGAAAGTTGAATGGGAAGAGATCACCTGATTCATTTAGTCATGGTCTGATGTGTGTTGCACAGTCCGAAAGGAATTCTTACGAACTGGTACAACTGCCGACCTAGTATGGTGAACGCAGTCTTCTCTCTAAAGTCTAAACCATCTCAAAAGAGATCTATCAGAAAGAGTCTTGACCAAACTTGAAGTCACAGCTAATTACTTGGTACCAAACATTTATTTCTATAACAATTTCTTCTATTAAGTTACATAGTTCATATATGTGGCACGAATAGAAAAATACATTAAATTCGACTGTGGATTACTTTTTTGGGATATACTAAATCACTATTTCCAATCTAATAAATTTTCCAAATATTATTATTATACAAACTGTAATTTGTCTTAAGTCCTACTATTCAAACGGAAAAAGTCAAATTCTTAAATGAATTTTGTTTTAAAAAAATTACTTAAGTTCTTTTATCTACTCATATATTATTCATTTTCTTATGACAATCAACAACAAAAAAATTATTTAAAGAGAATTTCAATTTTAAAACTTTTAGAACTACTTTCACTCATGTTCATATCCGCATTGTATTCTTATTAATTTATTTTTCTTTTTCGTTTTGAAACTAAGTTCAGAAAAAATTGAACCTGTTTCAAATTTACCTTGACCTCATCACTATAACGTATGAATATAACAATTTTAAGTAGAATAAAAATAAATTCTTATTGTTTCATCAAATATTAAAATTACGCATATACGGTATGTATGTAAGAGCGTGGATTGATAAGTAGTTTTAACTTCATTTTCTACTTGTTTAGAACCACGTTAGTGGATATTTCTGACAAATTTAAACAACAAAAACGAACTCTCGAACCGCCCTTGCAAGTCGCAAAAGAAACTGTTAAAAAGTAAGTTTTTATTTAAAATAAATAAGAAATAAGAATGTAAAAATTAAAAATCAATAAAATAAAAATAAAAAATTATAATAATTTCTCTTTTAATATCTTTAAAGTTTTATTATTAGCTTTTGACCACAATTCTAATACGAATATGATTTAGTTGTTGTTATTAGATTTCAGCACTATTTGGGTTTGGGTTGTAGAGAAATTAAAAACCGAAAATGTGTTGTTGATACAAAGAATTTATAAATGCCAGAAGAATTAGTGCATATTGTAATGATTTATGAGATTATGTAAAATTATGGTAGCTTAAAAATTATTAGACATTTAATGTCATAATGAATTATTTAAATAAGAACAAACATGATAAATCAACATTTGGCTACTTATTTGTACAGGGTATACATACAAAGTACACATTCAGAGTAAATATTAACGCCATAGACAAAGATTAAGTGCCGTCGGAGAAGTCGCAAGGAACACACAGATATCTGATATCTGGTATCTGAATAACCGGGACAATGAGTACATGTCCTACCACTTCAACGGAGATGCTGTTAGGACTGGTCCCACTCCACTTGTAGGTTAATAGCGTAGCCAGGGAAACCTAACTGAGATTCAGCATGTAGGGTATGGGAAAAGGAAAAATCATTGAGTTTTAATATCGATAAAGTCTTTCAAGGAAGGTTCCCTTGCCCCAGTTTCCTAAAGACGGAATGATTGAATAGTTCAACTTGGAGAAGGAAATATGTATCGCAGTTATCCAAAAAATTATTATTTTGGAATGAATAGAAACTCACCTTTAATATGACGCCGCTCCCGTTAAGGTCAAAACATTTTGTTTTTAATCTTTCTACTCTCTAAATAACATTTCAAATGATCAACCGACACGATCTCTGTAGTTTTCATTCAATCGTTACAAAATTTCCTATAATAGTGATTTTTTCAATTTTACTTCGGTGTAAAAGGCTTAACTATGTATTACAAGCTCGAGCCAAAAGTGAAAATCTTACCCCCACTTTTTTGGCATATCTCGACGTTTTCTAAAAAATCAAAAAAAAGTTCGTCTGTCTGCCGGCCGACCGTCACAACCCACGAAAGCAAGAAAATTCGCTCCAGCGATTTCGCTGGGTCGATTTTCGAAATCAGAGTTTTTATGATATCTTTCCGTTTCATGACCTTCTGCAGCTGTTTAGACTATTTTTAGCTGGTAGTCTGTATGTGTGTGTGTATGTTTGTATGTATCGCTGTATATAGACTAAATTTTGTCCAACGCTTTCTCAACAACAGATGGCTCGATTTCAACGAAAATGGTCAAAATCGATTTAACGTAGCGTAACTTAGAGCCCAGTCTTTTTCTACCGAAATCAAATCACTTGTTTTTTTAGTGGTTTCCAAAAACCTGAAAATCATAGCTTACAAATGTCATGAGAATAAATAATAATATCAAGATCATTGACCTACCATATTGTTTTTCCACATGTGAGCCATTTATAATGATTATTTTTTGGTATTTTGCTTGATACGATGGATCATAAATGGTGTCTGTTTTTATGTAATTTTAAGAATAATAAAATATAACTGCATAAAGCTACTTGTATTGGTATTTTATTTATTAATTTTAAAACATTTTTAGTTTTTTATCAGCATTTTTTTATAAATTAAATTGATTTATTTTCTTCCCATATTTGTTTCGGGTGAAATATTGATGTGTTGCTGATTTTTTTATTATTTATATATATTACAGAAGGCAGCCGACGTTTCGGAAGCTATTTTTGTGCTCTCTTTTTCAAGGCGATAGAATCTTTGGAGAAACAAAACTTAAAACCGGATTAAAAAACTGAAAATAATTCTAACACTTAGTCTCAAAATGGCATCGGAACGAGTTTGGAAAGATGTTATGATAGGAAGGCATTTGGAATTGAGGTAGGTGTCGGCCATTAAATTGATGGATTTGGGTTTTAAGTAGGGCTATGATTCTAAAAAAGTGCGGTAGAGGAAATATGATTGTAAGGAAAGGATTTTGGGATGTTGGAAATCAAAAGTGTGTCCCGTGGCTTTAAAATGTTCTAACATAACATTATTTGAATCATCCGTGCGTTTGAAAACATAGATGTGTTTCTGTATTCTTGTTTTGAGTTGTTGTTTTGTTTGGCTAACGTAAACAGTATCCCAATCGGCGCAATTTAGAAGAAAGAAGACGTTGGACTGGACCATGTAAGGGATTTTGTTTTTGACTTTGGAAAAAATAAGGGAATTCAGGGGGGTGGGGTAGAAAAAAGCAAGGCGACCTTCATTAAAACTTTTTATAGAAAAAATTCGTACGGATGTGGTTGAAACTGTCGATGTAAGAAAAGGGGATGTAAACCGGGTCAACAAAGGGAGGAGAAGGTGGGGGCGGGGGGCAGAGGAAGAAGAAAGAACTTGGTGTTTTTTTAGTATTTTGATTATGATGTGAGGGGGAAAGTTGTTGTTTTGGAGGATGTTTGAAATCTTTTGGATGCGATGTGGTATAAACTTTGTATCACACAAGGAGGAGACTCGTTTGGTAAACGAATATCCGATGTTGATTTTTGTATTGAAGTGGTGAGCAGATAGGCAGTTTTAAATGCAGTTGGAGGCAATATGTTAATGGTACCAGTTGGTGGAGATGATGTGGTGAAGGTTGTGAACAATGCGTATATCAAGAAAGCTGATTTGATGATTGTTCTCCAATTTCTGGGTGAATGGAGTTGAGAGAGGTTAATGAGAGATGTAGTTAAGGAGTGAGAGATGGAGTTAAGAGACGTTAATGTGTCATCAATGTGAACGGATGGAATACAGCATATGATGTCATCAACATATTTTTTAAAGAAAAGCGGAAAGTAGAGAAGCTGGTCTAAGGATCTGTTCAACACATTTTCTAGGGCTAAATCAGATAGTGTGGGAGAAAGGGGGTTGCCCATGGCAAGTCCCCTGGTTTGTACATAGATGCGATCATGGAAGGTGAAATAAGATGTTTTGACCGTACAAAGAGTATCATCTGTTTGAATAGTAACTGTGGAATGGTGGTGAACGGTTGGATGCGGTCCCATCGGTTACATATAGCGTTTAACGCCATGTCTACTGGAACGTTGGTAAACAAAGGAACGACATCAAAGAAAACGAGGCAATAGTCAGGTGGGATGATTTTGTTTGAGAGGAAATGTTTGAATTCAAGGGAGTTTTTGACGTTAAAAAGGGGGACATAAACAACTTTTAAGAGAATAGAGTTAAGGAATTTAGATAGATGAAACAATGGGGAGGAGTAATTGGTAACAATCGGAAGAAGAGGAATATCTTCTTTGTGCATTTGTGGGCGACTGTAGATTTTGGGGAGAGCAGAGGCTGTGGATGTTTAGGAATCGATGAGGTTGAAAAGCAGCAAGGAGTTTACAAAGGCGTTGTTGGTTCTGATGGCCGAGGGGGAAGGATTGGTATTGACTATGAAGTATGTGTCGGAAAGAAGTAAGTTCATTTTATCATTGTATGATGAAGACAACATAATAACACTGATATTGCCTTTGTCAGTGAAGTATTCCGAAACTATCACTAATGCACTATTTATAGTGAAACACTTTGAAACATTTAATTAACTATAAGTTATATTTATTCACGATAACTACAGACACTTGAATTACTAGATATATAATTGACTAAGACGACCGACTGATTCAGACTGACTGATCATAAAATTTTATTTGATTTTATCTCTTCATTAATTTATGTTCAAGCGTAATTGAAATATAAATACATCTCAATTACGATGCATAAACTTAAAAGTTAATGCATTCCATTAATACATATCAATTTCCCTTTTTTAATTTTTCATTAATAAATAAATAATTAATTAACTAAATAAATAAATAATCAAATAAATAAATACATAACTAAATAAATTTTAATTTTTAAACATGCATATAAAATTTCATTAACCTAATTAATATTTTTAAAATGTTGGACTGTTAAATGACGGATATCTAAATCGTGAAACAGCAGATTTAGTTCTCTGCGATCTTCTTAAAAATAGTTCTTCTTCATTATCAGTAGATGAACGACGACGTTTACGGCTTTTTAGTTTAGGACTTCTTTCTACCGGCACTATCTCAAATGGTGGATGAAACTTATCTTCAAGTACTGATTTTCTTATTTGGTTGGCATGCACATGACGTATACAGTTTTTTACATTTATCAAATACACATACGGACTGATTTGTTTCAAAATTCTTGCAGGTATCCATTTGAGATAATCTCGGAAGTGATTTCTGTACATAACTTTATCACCTACTTCGTATATTACTTCAACTTTAGTATTCTCATCTTTCCCTTTTTTATTTAGCGTTTTATTTTCTAATTCTGAATCAAAAGAAACTTTTTTATGTGTAACTTTTAATCCTTCACAATTTTCTTCTTCAATTTTTGGGTTGATAGAATTCAGCATAGTTCGCGGTGTGTAACAAAACAGTAACTCAGATGGAGCCCTTGAAGTGACTGTTGATGGAGTATTATTATAAGCAAAAATAATTTTATTTAACTTAACAAATGTCGACAGTTTTTGAGTTTGGACATCCAATAAATATTTTTTTAGATACGACTTAACTGTCTGTACTCCGCGCTCTGCCAAACCATTGGATTGTGGATGGTATGGAGGTGACTTAAGAATTGTTATTTTATGATCAAGACCAAATTCATTAAATTTGTATGAATTAAATGGCGGACCGTTGTCCGTGCAAATCTTATCTGGAAGACCAAAATAGATGAAAATAGATTGTAGTTCTGAGATTACAGCGGTTGCATCTGATTTTTTAATTAATTTGACATCAATAAATTTACTAAAAGCATCTACTAAAATCAAAAACGTCTTGCCTTCAAAATAAAACAAATCAAGATGTATCCTATCAAACGGAAATCTAGGTGGAGACCACGAAGATGTGATAATTTCTTTTTTTATGTTTTGGGTTGACGAACAAATTTCACACGATTTGACTTTGTTTACGATATCTATGTTCATCGATTTCCACCAAAACAAACTTCGACCTAAGATTTTCATGCGTACAATTCCTTCATGGTTACTATGTAACATTTCCAACATTTTTTCAACGTAAGCATGAGGAATTACTAATCTACTCAAATAAAACAAGCATTTATGATCCACACTGAAATTTTCGCGAATTCGATAATAGTCTTTAAGGGAGTTGGGTATACTATTTGGCCACCCATACATCACATACTCAAACAATTTCGACAGTAAACTATCTTTTGATGTTCCTAAAACTATTTCATTCAAGGTAACTGGCAATTCTGGAATTAAATTGACAGTTTGAATTGCATATGTATCTATTTCTTGGCATTGAGTGAGGGGAAGGCGAGAAAGTGCATCAACATTTGCCATTTCCTTTCCTGGTCGATGTTGAAATTCGTAATCATACATACTTAAGATTACTGCCCAACGTTGTAAACGAGAAGTTGCTACTACCGTAGTACCTTTTTGTGGGTTAAATATTTCCCGTAAAGCTTGAGAATCGGAACAAAGTAAAAACTTGTGCCCGTAAATGTACTTATGAAATTTCTTCACAGCAAAAATGACAGCTAATGCTTCTCTATGAATCTGTGAGTATTGTTTTTCCGCGGGTGAGAGCGTACTTGACGCGAACAAAATCGGCTTTTCAACTCTATTCACCAGATGTGAAAGACAAGCTCCTACGCCATATGGACTAGCATCAGCGGCAACAATTAAGGGTTTCGCAGGATCATATAGCTCCAAAATATTATTTTGCAAAAGTAATTCCTTGCAATTTTCAAAAGTGGTTTGACAGCTTTCCGTCCAGATATATTTAACATCTTTACCTAACAACTGGTATAAATTTTTCAATTCGGAAGACAAATGTGGTATGAATCTGCCATAGTAGTTCAACAATCCTAGAAAAGATTGCAGTTCTAAAAGGTTTTTTGGGGCAGGTGCTTTTTTAATGGCGTCTAATTTATTTTCGTTGGGCTTGATGCCTGACGCAGATATTGTGTGACCCAAAAAATCAACAGTTTTTTGAAAAAACTTACATTTGTCAACATTAATTTTAACATTATAAGTATTTAGTCGATTAAGAACATCCGACAAAATTTCTCTGCACTCTTTCAAATCTTTTGCACCAATTAAAATGTCGTCCAGATAACATACTGTTTTTTTTAAGACCTAATAAAATTTGATCAATAATAGATTGAAAGATGGACGGTGCACTTTTAACCCCAAAGGGTAAACGGGTGAATTGGTAAAGACCTTTTTGAGTATTGATAGTTAGAAACTCCTTAGCTTTCTCGGAAACTTCTAACTGCTGGTAAGCTCCAGATAAATCAATCACGCAAAATATGCTTGACATTGCCAAACTAGCGAACAAATCATCAATGCGTGGAAGAGGATAATGTTCGGTTCGAACAAAAGGATTCAAAGTGACCTTACAATCGATGCAAAGTCGAATTTTCCCAGACGAGTTTTGCACAGGAACCACTGGAGAGGCCCATCTACTAAATTTAACGGGAATTAATACACCGTCGTGACATAATCGGTCAATTTCATCATTAACCTTTTCCCGAAGATGATACGGTACTTCATAAGCTTTATGAAATACAGGAGTAGATTCCGATTTTAAAATAATGTCTGCTGTATAATTTTTTATTGTACCTGGCGAATCTGGAAGTACACATGGAAAATTCTTTTTAATCCAATCTAAAACATTAGAGGACTCAATTAAAGGCTGTTGACATACTTGACATATCAAAGATCTCCATAATGGAAATAATGTATTAAGCCATGGTCGCCCTAATAGAGGCCTTATAGGTTTAATACCATCAATTACTACTAACTCCATCAAATGTCCTTCATTCTCACGACTGGTTTTGACATCCACAAAAATTTTACCGATAGCTTGAATTCTATCACCTGAAACAGAAGAAAATTGTGCATCTATAGCTTCTAATTTAACATTTACAAAAAATTTATGATACTTATCTAAACTTATAATAGATTTGCATGCTCCAGAGTCTACTTCAAAAGTAAATGGTTTATTTTCGACAAATATTTCCAATAAAAGAGGCTCATCTTGTTGCTCAAAAGCGTTAACATTTTCATCAAAAATTTCATCCAATTTGTGTAAGTTCATCTGATGTAAATCTTCGGATATTGATTGTATTGTATGACTTCTTTCTTTTGAATATGAACGTTGACCTTGATTATTGTAGTGAGGTGAACGATTTCTTGATCTTCTGCGCTGTTGTTGTTGTTTGCTACACATTCGAGAAGTGTGTCCAATATTATGACAAACAAAACACTCCCAATTCACAGCTGGACATGTATTTGAGTTGTGAAAACGCCCACAACGACTGCATTGACCACTACTATTACGAACTCTACCTGGACTTCGTTCACGGCTAGGACTTCGAAACTGACTGGAAGTTCGACCTTGACTAAAACTTCGACTTCTTCGACGATGTCTTCTCAGTTCACTAGATCTTAAGTTATTTCTGCTTCTGTGATAACCAAAATTAGCTACATCATTATGTGCTGGTACAACTGCATATGCTCCTAGCGGTTTTTCTTTTTCGGCCATTTCCCAAGATAAAGCCGTTTCCATCGCTATTGTAAACGTTAAAGATTTTTGTTTTAACAAATATGACCGCAACTCAACATCTCGTAGACCAAAAACGAATCTATCTCTCAAAGCTTCATTAAGAAAATTTTTAAAGTTGCATGTTTGAGCTAACGATTTTAGCTGCACGGTATATTCAGCAATCGATTGACCTTGACGCTGATCTTCCTTATGAAACCTGTACCGTTCTGGTATTTCATTGACCTCGGGTGCAAAATGATTTTTTAATACTGCAACCAATTCCTCATAAGTTTTCTGAGACGGTTTATCCGGCACTACCAGCTTTTTTAAAACAGAATACGTTTCTGATCCAATATTTGTTATTAAATAAGACTTCTTTTTACCTTCCGCTATTTCATTCAACTCAAAATACTGTTCGATTCGTTCAACATATTCGGTAAAATCATATCCAAGGACGTAGTGTTCTATACTGCCTAGCATTATTTTTGACTTAATTAACAACTTGCGGCACTTTTCCGCTATCATAAATTATTTAAACAAAATTTAAATCACTCAGAACAATAAACTCTAACCAATTATTAATTTCACGAAAACTGATAAATAAAAAGTTTTTTTCTTGTTTGACCTACCGTCTAGTTTTACATAACGGAATACTTGTATCAAACTTCTACAGATCCCATTCTCGTCGCCATTGAAGTATTCCGAAACTATCACTAATGCACTATTTATAGTGAAACACTTTGAAACATTTAATTAACTATAAGTTATATTTATTCACGATAACTACAGACACTTGAATTACTAGATATATAATTGACTAAGACGACCGACTGATTCAGACTGACTGATCATAAAATTTTATTTGATTTTATCTCTTCATTAATTTATGTTCAAGCGTAATTGAAATATAAATACATCTCAATTACGATGCATAAACTTAAAAGTTAATGCATTCCATTAATACATATCAGTCAGCTGGAAGAATGATACGTTCAGGATGCGAGGAAAGGAAACGACGTGAGGAGTGTAGGGATGATGGATTGATTTATCGTATAAAAAATAAATAGTAATAATGTGTATTTGTGGCTTATCCCTAATCGAGCTAATAAAACTAGTTGTTTGCTGACTTCTTTGTTTAAAATTATAATAATTTATTTTGAACAAAAACCGTAATACCAATTTAAATGTAATTAAATTTTTTATTTTCACCAATTAATGGTATAGAGCAAGAGCTCGCGATGGCCAGACCTTCGTTATTTTATAAAAGCTGAAAGCTTTTCTGCGCATACCCCCTACTGAGGTAGGAACGATTAGCGACATATGAAGTTTGGACCATGGTGGCTTTGGCAGGTAGCAGGTAACAAAGGGCCGTCCAAAGTTTCGTGAAAGTATAAAAGGTAATTTTTTTATATATTCTTCGATATAGTATTAGAAGCAGAGATTCGAACCGAAATGTTTTCCGTTTCGGTTTACGGTTTCGTTCCGACTGTTATTTCGTTCCGGTTTTCGGTTTGGTTCCTTAGTTTATTTTTTCGTTCCGGTTTTTGGTTCGGTTCCTCAAGGATTTTCAGTATTCTTATGCAAAAATTCAAAAGAAACAACTTCAGTAATTATTGAATCTAGAACATCGATACATGCTTCAGGAAGAAGCTTTTCAAACATTGTACCGTAATATTTTGAGGTTTGAATTTCATGTCTAATAACGTTGGAGTAAGCGTCATTAAGCTTGATCTTAACTTTGATGACAGATTTCGTTTACATGAAGCTTTTGCTGATATTTTAAGACATTTTAAAATTTTAAATTCTTTTTTATGAAACCGTTCAATATGCCTCTCAAAATTTGCTGCATAGTTTCATGGTATTTTAAAAAAATTTAATAAATTTTGGAATAGATTAGAAACCAAAATTGTAGTACCTATAGCTAATTTTACATGCAAAATGAAAATCTTTTACTCAAAATATATGAGTAGCTTTTTGTTAAAACATTTTTTTTTGTTTTTTCACTGCAAACCGTTTTACATGAACCGTAAATAAAATGATTTTTCGTTCCGGTTACGGTTCATTACATAAAAAAAATTACGGTTTCGGTTACGTTACGGTTCAACCCAAATTTTCGGTTAATAACGGTTTTCGGTTTACGGTTCGGTTCCGGTTCGAAACTCTGATTAGAAGTCGCATCACCCATTGCCATACACTTACTATCGTGGCAAACTCAGCCAGACAGCCTTAAACTTTAACAAATTGATAAAGTATGAGGGTGTCTGGCAGGGGGTTGCTACGATAGTAAGTGTCGGCAATGGGTGACGTGACTTCTAATACTATCCCGAAGAATATATAAACAAATTAAATTTCTAGTATTTCAAAAATATAAACTAAAAAAAAAAAAATTAATATTAAAAACTGTTTAGGTTTTTTTTTAATAATTTTTGTGATTTTTCTTTTTACTTTGATTTATGTTCTAGAAAGCATATTTTGGATGACGCAATTAAATCGTAATTTCAAAATAGGCAGTAAAGTTAGTTTGATGAGTCAGTAAACCTTATCCAGGAGTCTGGACAACTAGTTAGTTTTTAACTTTATGGGAAGTTCTTGGCGCGACCCTTAAGGTTACACCATTCTACCAGTTTTTTTTAAAACTAGGTTGGTTAATTGTAAGAGCCAAAAGGACGATGGGTTCGATAACTGTACCCAAAGTGTGTCAAAAAAATTATTAAATGTGTCAAAAAAGCGGTTTGTTGTGTTCGACGTTTTTAATAAATCGAAAACTATGCTTTCGAAACTTACAAAGAAATTGTTTTGGATTAAAAAAAATTCACTCTTCATATGAAGTCCCACTTGTTCAGGCGAAAAATATTTTTTTTGAAATTTCCACTCCCAACACCCTCCAAATAACATTTTAAATGATGAGCCAACCGCGATAGTTCAATTCATTCAATTTTTGTAATATTTCCTGTAACCGTCAATTTTTTTCTTTTGTAATGTTCGAAGTTGGAAGGGTGTATCAAAGAAAAAACTCAAGGTTTTGGTAATAACTCAAAAACTAAGCAGTCGATAATTTATTGAATTTTTTTTTTAAATATTTCAATCTTTTTCGATTTTTTGAAATCAAACTCGATTCCTTAAAAACAAGTTTTTGTGTTTTGCAATTTGCAATAAAACTTGCAATTTTTTGTTTTCAGTAGGCGTAGACAAATACATTTTGTAACTGCAGAAAATTTCAAGTTGATAGAACTTATAGTTGGTGAGAAATTCCATTGTGTACCACCAATAGGGCACTATATTCCAGTAGCTGTGAGAGATGCCATACGGTCTGCGAAACGCAGTTCAGACCATTCTCGAAACATGTTATTCGGACATCTCAAGACAGAATTATGGCTATAACTAATTTCCCCCAACCCACATCTATCGGCATGTTCAATTTCTATCAACTGATTCATTCCCCACTTGGTTGAACTATTAGCTCCAATGCACAACCAACTGTCAATTTTCATACAACTTGGTAAGTAAACACAATTCAGCTCTTGATAAAACAAAAGTGTTCCTGGCTAAAGTTACTCTCCTTGCTCACCCACTAGATTATTGTAAGTTTCAAGTTACAAAGGATGCATCAAACACGGCTTTAGAAGCTTTAGTGGAGCAGTTTCACAGAGGATGTTATGAACCATTGGGATTTAATTCCATAAATTCTGATTTTGACAGAAATTTTTTTGACGATGTTGTATTTCACTAAACACTTTAGATACTTTGTCGAAGGCGAGGTTTTTGTAGTTCAAACCACTCATAAACCACTGACTACTGCTGTTGCTTCAAAATCAGATCAGGCTCGTCAACTCGACCACATTTTTCAGTTCACAAACGATATAAAGTACATGAAGAGCGTAAATAATGTGGTGATACCTTGATACCTTGTCCAGAACAGATGAACATCAGATATCTCCGATTTGTCTTACAGACTTGGATATGCAAAATCTTCTTTCTTCTTTATTTTTTTATATTTACTATCAGAAATTCGAATTTTTCATTCCTCAAAATAGAATTTGCAAAATAAAATTTTATATCTTTATTTCGTTCTTACTCGTAAGAGTAAATTTTTTATTTTTTTGATATCACTCCTTCGGAGTCGATTTTGTTTTTATTTTCTTTCATTCCATATACAAAAATATAACTAGGTAGTGCGTATTAAGTACGTAGTGCGTTTTCTTATCTAAAGTGTTTAAATGGCCCTCGACTAACGTTTCGTGCAATAATTTCACTCTCAAGCTGAAAAATCCACTGTACGCCCTTAATACGTAAATAGCTATAAACATATATTATTGTTGAGTTTAATTGTTCTAAAAAATCCCCAAAAATGAAATTCAGTTAATGTTGTCTAATATGAATACATATAGGACAACAATTAACCAAGCATATTAGCCATTGATTTTATAATGACTGGAAACAATCAATAATGACTATACAATCGTGACGTAGGATGTTAATTAGAATAGAAATATTCCCCATTCTATGAATTCACATAAAGTAATGTCAAGAAATTTAATGCAAAAAAAAACCATATATAATGTAAAAATATTTCCCATAATATGGAGTCTAATGACAGTGGAAAAATTCAACTTAGGTAAATAAATAAGTTATCAAGAAGTTTCAACTTCGACAATGTCATCGTCTCAGTGGCGTTATTAATGGCGTGTCTGCCTAAGGATTCGAGTAAGGCACTGAAGAGGAAAGTTCGAATTCATCCGAAACACATTTTATTCTACAGAGAAAAAGCGTAGAACAAATATTGATGTGTGATAAACAGAGTGTAAAACGATTCTTATATCACTAATTTACTCCGTTCTTTCAGTACGAGTTAGATAAAAAAATATAACATTCCCAAATACAGGAGTAAAAATTAAAAATATTTTTCTAATTCGTAACAATAGTAATTTATTGTGTAAGCGTTACTGCTATCAACAAGAAAAATCAAAGTCTACAAGTAAACGGATGAAAAAACATTTGATTTTGTTTTATATTATTATAACATTAATTGCAAACAATTAAACAAATTTTATTCAATTTCGTTCCCAAGTTAATTGTTTGGTATTTTGAAAATGAAATAACCTTCAATGAAAGATCAAAGTCTTACTACTACTACTAATGAGAATTGAGAAACCAAAAAGCAATCATAAAAACTATTAATTCAATTTAATCATAGTAGTATTTGCTTTTTACAATATTCGAAGGAGGGACATGCGCCCTAGTTTGAACTTACTGTTTTTTTATATAATCAGAGCCAAAATGTTATTTTTATAAAAGAAAATAAAATTATTTATAAAATACAATCGAAAAAATTCAATACAATTAAATTAACTGTTTTATCCTTCCGGGTACTATAAATATATAAAGGACGTTCCATGTCAAACAGGCTAACGCTGCGAACAAAGTTTGGAGAGGTTTAAAGAAATGTGAGATGGCTTAAAAATTTCGTATTAGTGTCCTCTTTCAAATTACAAGTGACGTTTACGAATTTTTCAAAATGTCGCATTCAGAAGAAAGCGTTAATCACGACATTTTTCAACATCGTACGTGGGAACCTGCTACTATCAAGAAGTAATTATTTTAACAAATATATTGTGAATTTTAAAGTGATTGTAGAAGTACTATCTTCAAAAATTTATATGATTAATAAAAAAAAATCAAAATGGCGGCTTCGAAATGGCGCCAATTAAAAAAATTTGCATTTTTACCAACAAAAACGAATTATTTTTACCTTTCTACGGCTGGAAAGTTATGTTTTAGGTTTCTAAAATGTTGTAACCTAAATTTCTCAAAAATTTCAACAATTATTCAAAATGGTCGGAGCAAAGTACCATCGTTTTTATTAAAACCATAGTAATACAAGCAAAAAAAAATTTTTTAGAGAAAAAAAACAAACTTCAGAAAAAAGAAATAGAAAAACAAAAGAGTGAAAAATAACTCAATTGTGGTTTAAGAGACAAAAACACACACACATTTGTTTTTTTTCCTAAAGCTGATTTTATATTTTTACCAACAGTTTATTTTTGGTAATATAACTGTGAATTTGATAAAAAAGACAACTATTTAGAAACCTAAAACATAACTTTCCAGCCGTAGAATGGTAAAAATAATTAGCTTTTGTTGGTAAAAATATAAATTTCATGAATTAGTGAATTAGCCATTTCGAAGCCACCATTTTAATTTTTTTTATTAATCATATAAGTTTTTCTATAATTACTTTAAAATTCACAATTTATGCACTACACATACACTATTAAAAAATTTTGAGCTATCTTACGTGTTGTTAAACCTTTACAAATTTTGTTAGCAGCGGTGGTCCGTTTGACGTGGAACGTCACATAGATTTATTTTTGATTTTTTAAAACTACAATTGAGTGCATTATTAGTTTTAATAGAATGAAATAAACAGCTGTTAATTTTATTCTGTTGCGTGAATGCTGCGAAACATAACTTGGAACAAATTTCTTTGATTGTATTTTATAAATAATTTTATTTTATTTTATAAATTTATCAACAAAAGCATTTGCACTCTGTTATTATAAAATACAATAAATTCAAACTAATGCGCATGTCCTACTGTCGAATATTGAGAAAGACAAAGACTACTACAATTAAATTGAATTGAATTTCTATTACGAAAAATTTTATTTTTTTATGATTGCTTTTTGGTTTCTCAATTCTCATTAGTATTAAGAGTTAGAACTTTGATGTTTTTTCATTGTGGATCAATTAATTTTTTAAATTTCAAACAATTAAAAATGCATCGGAATTGAATGAAATTTAATTCAATTAATTGTTTAATTGTTTTTTTTATTCGTTGTACTTGTTATACAAATGAATTTTAAAATAATTTTATTGCAATTAATTCATGTTACTTTGTCGGAAGGATAACACGTTGTATTGGGTTCGTGTTTAATGAATTTTATTCGCTAGGAAGTTTACAAATTTGTAAACTTTAGCTCGAAAAATAAAATATATCTAACCATTAAACACATTAAACGCAACAAAATAAAATAAACAGCTGTTTATTTTATTCTATTAAGACTAATAACGCACACAACTATGATGGTAAAAAAACACACCTAAACCTTTATTTGTAGTTTCCGGAAGAATAACCTTTTTCTCAAATACTCATACATTTAATTTTTGCTTCAATTTGATTCTTTCCTTCACATTAAAAATAAAAATAAAATAAATAAAAAGGATTACGAAAATATATTAATTTTCTTTTTCTGTGTATGGAATGAAAGAAAATAATAAAATCGCCTATGGAGTCGATTAAACCTGCATGAAAAGTCGCTAAGGAACAAGTTCATATAGTTTTATAAGCTTGTAATTTAGAATTTAGAGTATGTATGATGTCACAAAATTCATCTGAAGTACAATCACTAGATTCCTAGAAAAACTAATTTTATATTTATTTTAAAGACATTTTAATATCAAATCATAAAATTTATGATAGTCCATGCTCTTTAATAATCATTATCTCGGTTCACATTGTATTATTTGTTTTATGTGACCTGGATTCAAAATAATCTCCAAGATTAATATAAATGATATAAAATGATAATTAATAATAAATATCTCACCTGTGATTATTTGTTGTTCGTTTGTAACACAAAATTGATTACATATACAAATATGATTAAAAAGCTCTCGACCACAGTTTACCATAATTATATAAATATTTTAAATATTATTCATATACATTTTCTATTTTTTCCGGGAAATCATCGAAGTCAAAACAAAAGCGATAAAATTTTATTCAATTTGTATTGGAAAAACGTATAGCTACTAAAATTTAACGTAGATATTTTTTGTGGTTTTGTTGAATAAACAATTAGAAGATTAATGGGAACTTTTATTTCAAAGCACTCGAAAATGATGCTATAATTGAATTAATTATTTTATGGGAAGCGAAAAGATAGGCATTTCAAAAAAACACAAAATAATGTGTCTGTAAATGGTTTTTATTTAATTAAGATTCAAACTAGAAGTCGTGATAGTGATCAAAGGAATGAGAGAAGCTCCCCATCTATTAGTAAAACAAAATGATTAACCTAAGGTAATTATGGTAACGAAACTTAATAAATTATTTAGTGAACAGGCTCTATCTTTAACATATTTTATTCACGAATTGCTTTTTAATTTAACTTAAACTTTCAAATCTTCTTGTAAGAAACAGATTTTCGAACAGAAAAATTCAAATATCGTATTAGCTTATTCGCCTGAATGTTTGTAAGTGTTAATTTGTAAAGATTTTCTGTTTCAGAAAGATTGCTACATTGCATTTCACTTAATGGTGCAGCATAAATTTTAGTTTTTTATTAAATTAGTCACACCAACTTTGCAAGATTGATGTATATAGGTGGAACCTATACGCACCACAATCGTGATGATTATTCAAAATTTTTTAACTGACTGATACATTTTTGTCTCCATAGATAGATTGACTTCTGAGTGTAATTCTGGCATACCCTAAGCTAAGATTTATTCTATTTTGAAGACCCATTAAATATTTTTGCAGGACAAAAAATCCAGATCGCTAGGCTTCCACCATACCCTATTTTTCAAGGGTCTTAAGCTACACCTGAACCTATCTCAGCAAAACATGTATTTATAAGAATATATTTTTAAGACGTAGCAAATAATAACATCAGCTTAATGAAACTGAATTGCTGTGCATGGGGATATAAATGTTCCATCCTCTGGAAATCCACCAATCGCTGTACTATTTTCCGTTAAAGACCTGTAGAAAAATGAAACTTAGAGCATCTCTCAAATACAGAATGATAAAAAAGTCTAAAAAAGTTATATAGCCACCCTACACTTTCAGTTGATTGTGGAAGACATATCAGATGGTAATACCAGCTAACTATTTATATACGTTTAAACAAATCGTCGCTTTGAGGCGAGATCTACATTAATATGTAAATGAGTTACATTAATAACCATTTTCTAATTTGAAATTGAAATTTTTCCTGCAAAAACGGATATCAAGGAACTAAAATTCTACGCTAATTTTATAAAAAAATTTTGTTGGTTCTTAATTAAAAAATATAATTAAAATTTCATTACAAAAAATATCGTAGTGATAATGATATTTTTAAGAAATTTTATTAATCGTAAATCAAATATTTTTAAGATATGAAAATTTTAGGTTTATTGTTTTAAATTTATCGTTTTGTTGTTTTAAATACTTTTCTTGAAGGGAAGTAGATAAGTGTAGTATATTTGGCTCGACAAGAGATGAAAATACCGTTTTTCGTGATCAAACATTTGTTGGAGTAAACTTATTCGTTCGATAGCTTAACTTTTCAATATCGCGTCGGTAGTGCTACATTTTATACGATGGTAAGTATACACGAAATTAATTATAATTTTTTATATTAAAAAAAATAAGTTAATTTAAGCTAATTTCTGCAACAAGAAGATATCGATAACAGAAACATCGTCAAAAACTTTCAAAATAGGCAAGGGGTTGAAATTCAGAGAAAATAATTTATACGAATCTTAATTCTTGGAAAATGAAAGACGACTTGGAAATTGAAAATTGAGACCAAAACATCTTGCTGAAGTTTGAGTTTAATTGAACCACGGGTCCAGGAATGTCAGACAGCAGATCACTCACTGTCCCTCAGAACGCATGTTGTTGTGGGACCTAGGTCTTAAAAGTGTAGTGTTTTTGTTACACATTTTGTAATTCCTATAACACAACACTTTTTATAAAAAAATTACGACTACTTACTGAATCTTTATTGATGTACGGCTTGTTTTATATAGTAATCGTTTTATTTTGACGAATTTTGATTACATGTATACCAGAGCTAAATTTCAGCATATTTGTAAAGCCTGGAATTTTCAATTCATAAATACCTATGGTTTCTATTTATCCAATGGTTTTTTAAAAAATTGTTAAATGATACACGAAGAACCGTACGCAGACTCTACCAAAGAAAAATCTCTAAATAAATTTACTTGTCTATAAGACCATGATGGTCTTATAATATACTCAATGAAAATTCAAACAAATTTTAACAATAAAATAGAAAAAATAAATCTAACCTTAATCTTATAGCTGTTTATTGACTTCAATGTTGCAAGCAAGCAAGCTTGTTTTCCTTCTAAATTTCAATTTATATTTCCCAAAATTGTCTAGATCTTTGAATTCGTCGAAATTGTTTTCATCGTTTTCGTAAATTGTATCCATCTTTTGAATTATGTTTATAACTATTTAAAACTGGGTTGAAATTAAATGATGTTCGAACTATAATTTTACCACCCGGTAAACCGACAACTCTTCTGCATATATGCTTTATCGGATTTGTTGGTAATTTCATTATTATAATAACACTATTCGTTCTATACTGTTAAATCGAACGGAAAATCAAATATATTATCTGCATATAATGTTGGGTCAATTGATGGTCCTGAACCAATAACTACACAACCAATGTATTCGAGCGTACAATGTGCCATGCAAGCATATTTATTTGCATATCCAAAATTTCTTTCGGCAAAGATATATGTGTTCCGCTTTCTTGATTATCAAGTATTAGGTATGCTTGAAATTCTTAATTTTCCACTTTATTTTACACCAAAAGAAACAGTTCAACTACAAATTCAGGATTAAATTACTTTTCAAGATGTAAATTCTTTTTTTTCTTTAGTTTACAACAAACTTTTTATTAATCAGAACAAATTTATCAACACAAATATTTTAATTTTCAATAAATGAATTTGTATAATACAATCCTTAACTAACGAAATTTTATTTAATTTCAACACGAACTGAATTAAACATTTAATAAATTTTCTTTGAAATCAAAAAACTAACTGTTCCAAAAATATAAATATTTTTGGTTTGAAATCAAAAAACTGACTAACTCAAATTGAGCAATAGCTAACATAAATAATATTTTTAATATTAGAATTAAATGAGATAAAAGGTGATTCATTGCAAAGGCTATCTCTTTCATTCCATCATCGAAACGTACAACAAGTTTTTGTTGAAGTATTAAAGCATTAAAAAAAACATGTGCAAGAGAATAGATCTTCATTTTTTCCTCATTTAAATATATAACAGAAAAAAAACTTTACAAAGGAAAGTTATATGATTACGTTTAATATGATATATTATTTTATATAAAATGCAAGGTGCGTCATCATTTCCTTATTTCATTATTTTCGTTTGTAAAAAAAAATTGAAATAGTAATGTATATTAGGTTATATACATTAAAATGTAAACAAACTGTAACCACAATGATATCAGTAAGTAATGAGCTTAGGAAAATACACGCTGGACGATAAAAGATTCATCACATTGCAACTGATTATTTAGATACATGTTAAACAAAACTTATGTAACGCGAAGCAGGTAATATTATAGTTGGAGAATGAGGAATATAGGGTGAGTTATCAAAATGCCGGCCTTTGCTGGTAATGCAAATGGTTTATTTATCTGACCTGTCAAGTCCCGACTTCCCGACAACCCACCTCAAGTCCACAAACGTCACCTGGCAGAATTTGGGATCACAACATATTTTTGCAATTTTTTGGAATAAAAATATCTATCTAATGTCGGTAACTAGAAAAAGCCATCCGAGGATCGTAAATCATGGGATCCCGACCAATTTTTATGATCCCCAAAATCCCGGCATTAATGAAAGAAAATTCCGGGATTACAGGATCCTTACATTTGCCGGAATTTAATCAATAAAAACACGGAATTATGTTAAAAAATAAGTAATATTAAGTTCAAATGGATGGATCAGGTTTTGTTGATTTGCAATTTTGTTATTTTTGGCCTAAAGGGATAGCAACCCCGATCTGGGATTCTAGTGGGACACTCTATTATTTGAGTCAAACCATAATTATCTGCAAGTATAAGTTCGGCTTGTCTTCCTACGTACGTCGTCAGTGCGTGATGAATATTTAAGCCATTCTTCATTATGAATACTAAAGTCTCCAAGAATGATAAGTCTTGCTTTGTAGTTCGTGGTAATTTTGTCTAGATTAGACGATATTTGATAGAAAAACGGATATCATGGAGGAGGGAAGGAATTTCGGGATCTGTATAATCCTATTATAAACATAGTTGCATCAACACCTAAGATCCTCAGTGGTAGATTTGATTAGATTAGATAAGATTAAATTCGGTGGTGACATGTTGTACTGCGACCAAAATGATCTATTGTACCCCACCCTACTACTCCCTAGTGCATACCCAGTTACAGCACCTCCTCCAATCCAGCCTTTCTTAGGAATTTCAAGATATGGAGAGGGTTAAGTTTATGTAGGTCATGCCCGGCAATATTATACTCCATCAGATGTAATTTTTTCTTGTAGATCAACGCTCCACAATCTTTGAGAAGATGAGCTGAGGTCTCTTCTTCCAATAGACAGATTCTACATTCGTCCCTCGGCTACACCCTAATGTTCTTAAGATGTTTTCTTAGTTTATAGTGTCGTGTAAGAACCCCTGTCAGTATTCTCAGGTTGTTCCTATTCATCCTAGAGCACATTACTGCCGTCGTTTGATAAAACTGTCCAATCAACTTCTTGGACTGCTTTAATCCCGCGGTGTTGTTCCAGGTTTTGGACCACTCCATCATAATTACTTCCCTCATCCTTTCATTCCACAAAAAGTTTTCATTACCAGCGATACCCGCATGACCATGTATCCAGTAAACTGTAACTTTGTTACTATTCCCAAGCTTGTTTAGCTTGCTCACACAGTCTCCAAACAATTTGAATGTGATGGTGTATGAGCTTAACGCATTAACTGCTGTTTGGCTGTCTGACAAGATGGCAGTTCTCGCGTTTTAGTATTTCCTTCCTAAGCTGAAGTCTGCGTACCTTTCAATAGCACATATTTCGGCTTGGAAGACACTTGGGCAGGTGCTCATGGGCTCAAAGTATTTCGTCTTTGGTCCAAATACTCCTGCACCCACCCCCGCATCGATCTTTGAACCATCCGCGTACCGTTTGATAACATCATTACTCAGATGGTACGTAGTGCTCGACTCCGCTTTTTTGCACAACTGCGATGTAAATTTCCTATCGAAGTTGAACTTCTTAATCATTCCGTCTTTAGCAAACTCAAGCAAAGGATTCGATATTTAGACTCGATTGTTTTCCCCTTTCCCATACCCTGCATGCTGAATCTCAGTATGATTTCTCTTGCTACGCTCTTAGCCTGCAAGTGGAGTGAAACAAGTCCTAACAACATCTCCATTGATGCGGTAGGACATACTCTCATTGCCCCGGTGATGCAAATAGAAGCCAGGCTCTGCACCTTTTCCAACTTTGTCTTCCCGGCTTTCAGTTGGGCTCTTTTGTTCCATACGAGTACACCGTAAGTGATGGCTGGTGTCACTATCATGGTATACATCCACCTTGTGATACCGGGGTTGCACCCCCAGGTTTTCCCCGCAAGATTTTTGCATATCATCAGAGCTCTTACGACTGTGCTTACCACCGCCTCCATGGGGTTTCTCCACAGGAGTTTACTATTGAGAATTACTCCCAGATATTTGGTCTCCTGTGCAGATTCAATTAAGGAGCCTTTCATTATGATTGGCTTCACACTGAGTTGTCTTTTCTTGGTGAATAGGACTACCGTAGTTTTACTCAGATTGAGTTTTAGTCCCACAGATGTACACCAGGTGTCTACCAGATTCAGTACCGTCTGTACAATATCACAGAATGTTTCTTCGAACTTCCCTCTGGCGATAATGACAATGTCATCCGCGTACCCAAGACATGTAATACCCTGGTTACTTAATACAACAGAATTTCATCCACCACCAGACTCCGCTTGAGAGGTGATAAGACCCCACTTTGCGGATAGCCCCTAGTGGTGCCAAGGCTGATTTTACAATCACCAGTCTTGGTTTCTGCTACTCTGGTTCTCAGATGTTAAACTGATGGGTCTATGAGACTTCGGCTGGGTGATATATTTCTTACCCAGCTTTGGAATAAATATCACTTTTGCCGTTCTCCATGGTTCTGGAATATGCCCAAGTGCCAGACTGCTTCTGAAGATGCCCATATGAAAACATTTTGTTGTTAATTAGTTCATTGTAGGTAATAAATACTTAGCCTAATTTAAAGTAACATAACGGTTTATATATCTAATTATAACCTAAAATAAATACTAACAGAAAACATTTTGTCTAATTAACCACAAAATGTAGTGAAATAAAATCTGTAGTGAAATAAAACCATAAATACTAAGCCTACTTTAAATTAAAATAACGGTTCTTATATCTAAGTATAACCTAAACCAATAAAATAATAAAGGAACATTACGATCAAACCGCATGTATCATTATTAAACCTATTCATATCAATACGGAGTGTTATCGATCACCCACGACAAAAAGAGAGATTTGTAAAACCTTGAATAAAGTGCCGTAATTACTGACCTGGTCCAGCTTGTGTACAGCCGAGAAGAAATTACAATAACGTCACGTTAAAAAGGGGCAGATATCACGTGAAGTACTGATTTTGTTTGCGGCGAGGAACATGATGGGCTAGGGTGAGACAAGGAAGGTGGAGATGCGGGAATCGCCCACAACATGAGGTGAGTCGTTTAAATTTCTTTCTTTTAGGCATGGTTGTATAGCTGCGTGTATGGGCGTGTATGTCTCTCGTTATGCGTGCATGTGTGTAGGTGTGCGGGCGAATGTGTGTTTATGCATATGCAGGTGTGGGTATGTATAAGCGAGTGAATTCGGTGCATGCGCGTGTGTCTGTCAGTACCCAATGGTACCAGAAATGCTTGTATAAAATCTAAATTCCGAGAATATGTGTAGTAATGCCGTCAATTAAATTGTTCTCATTAACCAGGGGTGAACCTGATTGGGGTACGTGTTCACATATTGAAATAACTTTTGGCTAATTGGTCCTTCGCGGTGATAGGAAAAATTATTTATATTACGAACAAACAACACCACAGGCGGGTCAGAAAATGTAACGTTAGTTACATGACTGACTGCCTTCTCCATAAGCTAACAAAAGAAAAACATCTTTAAACCAATTTGTGTACAACCAACTATGCGCAATGTCCGTGATAATCTAGAAACCACATGAAGCTCGAGGTTAAATATTGAAATGCGCTCCAGCATCGGTAAATGTGCCTCATTAGCAACATAAATTAAATCAAAATTTCGGCCACAAGTATGATGAATGGTAAAATTTTGATTAAATCAATTCAATAATGAATCAAATACGTAAGTGAAAACTTATTAAATTCGTCCACAGTTAATTGAAATGTTATGATTACTTAGACTTAATTTAAATTATACAAACTTTTTAATCCAAAGTGATTGAATAATGAAGACTGGTTACATATCGTTACTGTAATTCGGGGCCGCTACTCATTTGATGGAGCATACATCATATTATCTTTGGGGTATGAGTGTAAGAATGTAGTAGTTGATGAGTGGGTTGGTGTGAGTGTGTGTATGGGTAAGGTTGATGGTGTACAAGTGTGTAAGTGTGTGTGCATATGGGTGAGAGTGCGCGAGTGTATTTGGAGTGAGAGTGTGAGATAGAGTGTTGAAATAGAGGGCTGGACGTAGTGATCGTGGTTCTTTCATAAATGGGGGTCGCCAGAGTCTAGCTAATTCACTTGTCTTTTTCTTTATTCGTTATTATCTCATGTTACGCGTACATTACCGTTATTTGTGCTGGAGTAGCAGGTGTTCGTCTCTCGATCCCATAGGCTGCCGCTGGTCTGGAGCAAAAAAATAATCTCGATAGGTACGCGACCCGCTGTGCCACTTCGTTGTCATTCAACGAAGCAGCGCTTCATTACCGTGTTTCTAGAAGAAGAGCAGCTCTCTGTTGCTCATCCTCCGTATGTGTTCGATCCGGCCTTCTCAACGAAGTTTTAATCTTGACACCGTCCTTGGCCAAAGCTTTATGCAGCCTAGCCGCTACAGGCGTTGCAGAGATATTTTCACAGAAGGTTCTGAAGCTGCCCCTTCAGAACCTTCAGAAGCTTTTGCCTTCCTGATTTCCTTAAAGTAGGTGGTAAGCACCCTATTATACTCTTCCCAGTTTTCGGATTGTTTTGCTCTATTAAAGAGCCTCTGTACTTCTGTTCTTAATTTTGATAAATTCTTGCTCCACTAAAACGCGTCACTCTACTGTTTTACCTTAGTAATTACCTTGGTGATTGCCAGGTTTACCTCTGCTACAGCTTGTTCCAGCGCGGTTTAGTGTTTTACCGTCCCTCTTACCGATACTCGGTGTAGACTTTTTTTAAGATTCTCCTTAAATTGATCCCACCTTGTGTTCCTGGGGTTCAGAACCGGGAGTGCTTCCTCTTTCGTACTATCCAATACAAACAGAATCATTCTATGATCCGACAAGGACAAGGTCTTTGTGACAAAAGTGGGTGTGTTTCCGACGATAAACACGCTTAGGTTTTCTTTAATTAAAAATTCTAACAGAGACTCACCTCTTTGGTTTGTATCCGTACTTCCCCATGCCTTGTTGTGAGCATTTGCATCACACCCAATTATGAGAGGCCACTTATTCTTGTTGCACCATTCCACCAGCCCCTGTACCTCTGTAGGCGGTATCTGTATCCCATCCCCTGCAAAGTATGCCGATGCAACCACTACCTGACGGCGAATACCTACAAGTGTGATAGTAGTTGATATGGCCACCAAGTCCCTGGTAAGAAAATCTGAAAGACAAATATAATTAATGTTTTTCCTCATCATAATGAATGCTCTAGGTGAGTTTGCATTAGTATCCCATACTATCTTTCCCTCGCTGTTTGCAAGGCCCCTCACCTTATTTTTGTGGATCCAGGGTTCTTGTATCAGCGTGAGCCCTAGCTGTTTCTTAGTGAATGTTCTAGCCTCAGAGCTAGAGAATTATAGAATTATGATGTTTAGAGTTCAAGTCGTAAGCCTTAATTCTCATACATGAAAGTAAATTTCGTACAAATACATAGTTGATGACGATTATATATCAAATATGTTTAGCCTTCTAACGATTATTTAATTTTTCATGGAGCATCAGACATGGGATGTCGTTTCACATGATGATCAAATTTCCACACTGCTGCATCGAGCACAGATTACAACGAAAATTCGTCTGAGGATGTGGTTCTGGTCGATTAAAAGAAAACCGATTGGAAAATAAACTGCAACGCAGCATTAATTCATCCTTAATCCATATACATAAACATCTAAAAAACTCGGCCTCCTACATAGACGCAAAAAATTTTTCACTTCATACTAAATGGAGTACTGTTTGGGGTGCTGCTTCTGTTTCCATCTTGGCTCCTTTTGGACTCTGTTCAAAACCGGGCTATACGAATTGTGGGTGATCGACATCTTTGACATCAAAACTTGATTCCCTACAACATCGTCGCACTGTTGTTTTTTACAAATATCTCTATCAACAGTGCTCAGATGAAATCAGCGCCATCATGATCACGGAAATATTATTTGCTAATTAAGAAACAAGCTAAGAAAGTAAAAAACTTTTCGATCCTTTGGTGATATTCTTTGTGGTGACTTTAATCATAATACATTGCGCAGTGATTTAAGATTTGAAAAATTTCGGGGTATTTTTGGTAAATCTGAATCAGCTATTTAAAATTCTGAGCCTACATTATTGCACGGAACATCATCACTGCTTGACTTAGTTATCACTAATGTTTCAATCATGATCTTCTGGTTTTACGTTGGAAATGTTCATCCCATTCCAACGGTATATAAATCGTTTAGACATTTCAAACAAATTGACTAGGTTGAGTAGGTTAATATCAACTGGGGATTTTCTTTATTGCACTACCAATATTAATGCGCAAATGAGGTTTCTCAACAGCGTTATTAATGAAGCCTTTAATAGTTGTGTACTGTTGAAATTATGTCAAATGTGTACCTATTGAACGCACTGGTTTCGTTCTGAAATTTAAGAACTGGCACTTCTACGTGATTTTGATTTCAAACGGTTCTAGAATGGCGTACATACTCTTAAGAAATAAAGTTACAGCTTTAATAATAGAGCGCAAAAAGTCGTTTTTAATTTGAGATTATAGACCCAAAACAAAGTCCTATAGTGTTCTGGAAGAGGATTAACAATTAAGGATTAAATGGGTCACAAAAGCTTACAAGCTTTCGAATGCTAAATCAGTTTTCCTTACCAAGTACACGAACAAAGGACAAAAAACTGCTACGTCTGAAGTATTGAGTCAATATTTTGCAAAGAGCCTTATTTAAACTTTGATGGTGGCCCTATATTCCCTTTTAGAAACATAGATATATATTAGAACCCACGTAACCCTTAAACTCTATATAATCACATGTCATTGGACTTGCTGACATATATCCATGAAATTTTTTAAAATTATTTTCCCTCTAATTCAGTGTCACGTATTGTATTTATTTAACTGCATGCTTACTGAATCAGTTTTTCTTTTTGTAAATGTTAAAAATGTGCTAAAATAATTTCAGCGGCAAAAGTATCTGTCCCATTGTTGACAGCCGGCTGTCGACTTATAAATATTCTACTTTATCTAAAGTATTCGAGTGAATTTTGAATTAACAAATAACGGAATACTTGAATGGCAAAAAGTTGTTAAATAGCTAAAAACCAGCCTATAGACGCTCATATGGCACTAATTCTGCAATTCTTAACATTACAGATGATATTTCCAGAAATATTGATAAAGAGAGGGCTATACTGTACTTGTGTTGCTCGACTTTAGTATGATTTTTGACTCTAAACGTTTTGTTTTTGCAATTAGGAAAATATTCCGAAAATTCAAATTTTCACAACCAGCTTGTAAACTAATCCAGTCATACTTATCAAATCGAAGATAAAAATTTTTTGTTGGTGGTACCATTTCTGATTCAGTTAATATGGTATCTGATGCACCTCTAGGTTTAGTGTTGGATCTCATAATTTTCTCCTTATTCATAAATGATCTCAGTACGATTATTCAATATTGTAAATATCATTTATTTGCAGATGATGTTCAAATTTATTTCAGTGCCAAACTTGAAAAAATTGGAGCATATACATGGAGAAAACAAATGCAGACATCAATTCTATTTTAAGATGGTCAGTGAAGAATGGTTTGTCTTTGAATGCCGGAAATAATCTCAATCTATTTTAATGTATTAAAGATATATAAACATCACCAATTAGTTTTGAGTATAATTAGAATAGAAAATGTCTTTATACCATTTTCCTCAAAAATAAAGAATCTTGGAGTGCTGCATTCTTTATATACATTTCATTGAACAACGGGTCATTTTCGTTTTGTTTGAAAGAATTGCGATTGCCGATAATCTCTAATTTTTTAAACATGTGGTGGTAGCTCTGACAATGCAAACAGATTCTTTAACATTGGGCGATATGTATAAAAACTAGTAAACACTGGTTAAACTTTACTACCTAGTTTAATCCAAAATTGCTAGTATAGTAAAAAATTGGTTTGAGTATGAACTAAACTAGGAGGATAGTATTAAAAAACATCGCACTAGGTTGTTGCTATGGCGTTTACTAGGAATTTAAATAACAAACTTTTTTGAGTTGTCAAATAAATAACTTATTTGTTATATATCTTCGTATATATTTCCAAATTATCTATTTATTTAGTAAATTTGTAGAATTTTATGTTAATAATTATAAGAAGAAGTTCATTATTAAAATATTCATTTTATTTTATATTCTTGTGTTTGTTTACATGGAAGTGAAATAAGTTGTTTTATTGAAGAAAAAAAATATTTATTCAGAACCCGTATTTAAGTAAAAATTTCTTCTAAAACTTCGAAACCTTTTATGTTTGATCTTTCATTATTCAGACATGCAAGAATGAAGATCCAGCCCAATTTCTTTTCAGAAAAATTGGCGATAGACTATTTGTCATAAGAGCTTCGAAGGTTTTCGTAGATTTGATACGTAATCTTTCGTACATTGCTTTCAGCTATCAGATCGCAATTTGTGTATTGTTTTCGAGATTTTCCTATACGTTTTTCCAATGTTTTGGGGTGTAAAATGAACTGGGCATTGAATTCGTTGGCGTACCTCTTATTATTAGTGGGCATGCCGTGAATCGTTTTTATTACGTTTCTGATTTAGAACTGCGGCTTACACAGTCTTTTATTTTTGCGATGAATCATTGGTTCTACCGCTCAAGCAACACTCTGTTTTGTCTTATTTAATGCTCTTATTACAAATGTGTGATAATTGAAGGCGCTCCTCTTACTAGCGATGGTATGCCTTGGCGATGAGTATATCGAATTATGCTAGAAACATTTGTTTTGATAAATTAATGCCTCGTGGCTTGGTGCAAAAGGTGCCGGGGGTATAGCCAAATGTGTGTTAACTAAATAGTTGACATCACTAATAACTATTGAATACAAGAATAACTCCTCAGTTCTATCATAATTCTTGCAAATAACATGTAGTTTCAGCATTAATATTTATATTTGGATTAATTTGTAGTCGATACAGTTAAACTATAAGTAAAAAATATCTTTAAATTTTAATTAGTGTCTTTTAGTTATAAATTTTATTTAATCAAATCTTTAATTTTAAATAATATATTTTATTTAATATTTACCAATCTGTACGCGTTGATCTTCAAAGGGAAAGTGAATTTTTATATTTTAGAATTTTTGACGTAAGAATTGATTGCTCAATAAAAGGAAATTATTTCTATAGTTCAATGGAACATAAGATTTTTATCGTTTTTAATAGTCGAGACATAAACCAACTAAGGTAAAATATCGTTCGTACGAATTGGCAAATATTTACATATGCAGTATTTAAAATTAAGCAACTAAAAATTGAAAATTGTGTTATGTATTTCATTGTAAATTTATATATTTTTTTATTGCTATTTATTATTAGAGAACATAACAATAAGGAAATGCTATTGTTAGGTTTAGTATTTTTCCTGTTATAAATTGGTATCCGGCTTTTATTTTTGTTGCTATTGAATATGTTAAAGACACAAGGGGATTTAAAACTCCAAAATAAGCGAAAAACGTTTCTTTAGTCTGGTAAAGTTAGAATGACAGTCTTGAGAACGACAAACGAAAAGAACTTTTGCTGTTTAAGAACTATGCTTCTAAAACAATCTAGAGCTTCTCAAGTGCGAAAACTTAAAAATTTGAATGTGGCTTGGGCCAGACTAGGGCGGGAGAAAAGAAGATGAGTTTGAGGTGTTCTTATATTAGAGTGGTTCTTATATTAGAGTAGTTCTTATGAAAAATTTAGAATTTTTATGCTTTTATAGACTCAAAGGGCTTAAAATAACTTTGAATCTTTGTTTTGCTTGATTTGATTTTGCTTTACATCTTTGACTTTCATATCTTTATCTTGATATAAATCTCCGTCACCTTGCCATTTAGGTTTTTTTAACAAATAACATGGGGGGGGGGGGGGTTGGCATTGAATAAAATATACAAGTGGCGATTCTAGTCAAAGTACATTAGACGAGCCAGTCCCACCTACCCTTGCAATAAAATTGACATGGGCCAAAAATGTGGGTTAGAAAATAATCCTGCAAAAACAGTAGTGATTCTTTTTGCCAGGAAGCAGAGAATCCCTGATATTGGCTCCATTGCTTTGGAGGGAAGTGATCTTGCACTTACAGAACTGGCAAATTACCTATGTACGTGCTGAATACCTAGGTGGACTCACTTGGAAATCAAATATCACAGAAAGAGCCAAAAAAGTTACAGTAGCACTATCTATACTCATGTAAAAAAGCCATGGAAAAATATGGAATCTTGCACCTCACATATCCTAATGATTTTACATCTCGGTGATCAGACCGATCTTAATGTACGGTGTGATCATATGCTGGACTGCAATTTCTAATGCTTCAACCCAGTAATGCTTCTCCATAATCTACCCTTTAATGTGCTAGATCAACATATAACATGAATATCAACTCTTTGACTCAGGTATAGGGATATGAAGCAGTTGTTCTGGATTTATTGATTCCAAGATTTTTGAAATATTGTAGATTCAAAATTCCTTTTTTTGATCTGTATGAATCTAATTGCTTATTGCTGCTCAGTTATTATGGTTCTTGAGTCCTGATTGGTATTGGAGACACACCTTTTGGCCACTTGCTAAAATAATTCATTGTGACTAGCACATATTTTTTGATGCTATCAGTAGCCGGAAATGGTCCAGCTACATTCATTGCAATTTTCTCAAATGGCGCTCCCATATTATACTGCCTCATATTACCATAACTTCTTCGTATAGGTCCTTTTGCAATAGTTATTCCACGACTCTATCCCATTACCAATTGACATGCTCCTGACCAATAAAATCTACGTCGTACTTTGTCAAGGGTTTTGTTAATACACAGCTGACCGCCACTGGTTCCTCCATAACATTTCTTTAAAAACTTGAGGCATTTTTATTTTTGGGACCACTACTAACATTGATTCTTTAACTGTACCCTTAGAACTTACAGAGGCTGTTCCATTATGACCAATATGACACTGTCTAGGTTTTTCTCTTTTTTCATTTACGTAAGTTACTAAGAGGTTTTTCTCTTTTTTCATTTACTCCATGATCACTACTCAAATGGAATTTCAAGTGTTTGTGGAAATGTTTCACACATAGCACTATAGCCAGCAATTCTTTGTGGGTTGCACAATAATCCTTTTGTCGCTTGGACAGTGTCTTCGAGTAATAAGGTATTACTTTCTCTTTCCCATCAATTTCATCGATTTATTTCATTTGCTTTATCTTTTCTTGGAAGCTTATGTAGGCTCTTAGCAATATAATCAAATTCTGGTATAAAACGTCGGTATTGTACAATCATTGAAAACTGCAAAGCTCTGATAAATCTTTTAACTTTAACATACAACAAACTAGAAGTTTCAATCTTTAATAGAACCGAATTTATGAATATTTAAAAATAACTCGACTAGCCAAAAATCACGAAATTCTCCATATTTGGAACCGCTATATTTTCCAAAAACAAAATCCTCGAACACGTATATATCGCGTAATCCTCGAATACGTATATCTTTTTATTCGTAGTAAATTTTTTTAAAAATATCAATGCATTAGAAATATTCACGATTTTCACATGACAAAAATATTTGTTAAAAATTTTAAGCGTAGCTTTCTCCCTTAGTTTTAATTTTTAAAAAATTTAAAATCGATTTTCCAATTTTTTTAAATTTATTTCAAAATATACACTTTCAATTAATTCTTACCGCGTGATGGAAGTAGTATCGATGTGAGTACTAGAGGGCACTGTAGGCAAAAAAACACAGTTTTCACGCAGTTTCAAAACTATATGATTTTTTTTCTCGAAAATATCAGCATGTAGGCATATTTTGTATGTGACAATTTTGACCTAAAATTTTTACGTAAATCACTTCTTATTGGCATGGGTCGCGTTAAACCTTGATCCGTCTCATTTGCTAATCATTTTGCACGTTCCGCATTCCGCTGACACTTGAACGATAATTTAAAAGCCAAAGTGTATAAGCACATAAGATTTTGAAAAAAAACGTATAAAGTACATTGAACCAGAAGTAAGAAGCATTATGAACGAACAACAAGTCTGTAAGTGACACCATTCGTTATAGGTATTGCATCTCATTGATTCCGAGTTGTTAATATTAATTACTTTACTCTGAAGATTGGGTCGATTCTGCTTCAGTTATTTCAAGAAGAGTAAATTACATGTCTTAAAAGTTTACTATTTCTAAAGGTGTCTAAAATTTACTGTTCCTTCACCCGGTTTACACAATTTGTAAAATTTACATGCACGAAAACATATTTCATCTTCCAAATCCGAATAAAAAAACCAATAAATTCAATACATATGTCTTGTTTTCGAATTCATATCACATCTCAAAAAGAAAAAACTATAAATTAACAACCTAGTAATAGTTTTAGTGTGGTAAATCAGACACTAGGTTTGATTATAGTATATACCAGCATAAATCTGTGGCGATAAATCCAACATAATGATTCCAAACAGTAATAACAAACAACTTTCTACAACTGTCGAAAAATGTAGAAAAAGATTTACCAAATTTGCCACAACTAGTGGATACTAAATATTAATAACCACAACAATTTGTGGGTATTGATAAACAAACGTAAATAACTTCAGGTTAAATAAAAAAATTCTGTCAAAAAAAAGAGAGATATACTTTTATACACGCCATTACGTTTTGTAAATTAAATTCTTAGATATTTTCCGATATAAAAAGTTTTATTTTAACTCCATTTTTAATAATAATATCTGTTCAAATATTTCATACAATTATCATTTTGTAAACAAAATATGTATTAACTTTGATATATATAATACAAATTAAAAGTGACATAGATATCGCCAATTGTTTCTTTTGTTGTACTACCGCATCTAAAAAGTCTGCAGATATTTGGTGATAAATCAACGGGGAAATAGTAAAGTTTAGCTCCAACACAACAACAGAACTCCAGTCGATTCTTGATAATAATTGTTAAGGACACAATTCTGGATTCAAGATCAAATAATACGAATATAAGATATCTCCACATAATATCTTCAAAACAATTTTCGACGCCACTAGCCGCCTGAACACATAGCCTGAACACATATTATAATCAAATAATCAACTAAAAATCCAGCAAACTTTGGTTTTTATACATACCAAAAAGAGCAAACACTCAAAAACAAAACAATTCGATGTTTTTTTTTTAGCAAGCTAGTAAAGTAAAGTTTCGAATACTTTTTTATGCATACGAAAGCTAGTAAACACTTAAAAAACCTAGTTACTAGGTTTTATACATATGGCCCATTGTGGTTGTGTGCTTTTTCCATCAGTGCTTCCTCGGCTCTATATCTTTTCTTTTAATTTTAATGTCTGGCTTACAAAAACTAAATACATATTTTAATTGAAGAAATAAATAAATATTTCGCCTAAATGTTGTAAGTTTTATATTTTTTGATATACAGATGTTTGTAGAAACATTTCGAATACACAAATGTTTCCCACAATTTCCTTGTTTTTTTATTCAAGAATTTTATTTCGTGTTACAAAGAAATATTCTTAAATTAATTAAACTTTCTATGTATTATAAATTAATTATATTATAATTAAAATAATAATTAAACTTAGTGAATGAGGAGTTTGTACATGAATATTTCATGCAAGCAAATATATGCTGACACTGATATTCAAGATTTGTATTTAAATTCTAAATAATAATTTCGTACAGCTTGATAGTTTGATTCTTTGTTACTTGTTAGATGAACTTTATAAAAGTTTCTGTTTAACTTACACAGAAGTAAACTAAATCACAACAAAACAAAAGAATATATCTGTAATTTTATTTTATTTTATCTTAGATGCATAAAAATATAAGCTTTTAGGTTATTCAATTAGATACAATTTTTCCGTCGGGGAATTGTGTCAGTTGTGCACTTTAAAGCTCTTAAAGAAAGCCACAAATAAAAGATTATAGAGTTGTTGTTTTCTGTTGAAATAGGTTACTAGGTGGAAGACTGTTTTTTTAAGGACGAAGAAAGCAATCAATATTTTATAAAAAGTGGTATTGGTATAAAATTTAAATTGATTTTCAAATTTAAAAAAGTTACGCTCTCCGATGGTTCTTTTGAGTTAATCCACCTTATATATCTCTCAAGTAAAGTTTTCTTAATGAAAAATTCATTTGTCAACTGTCCAATGATATTATAGCTATAAGTGTCTATTGTTAAATTTTTGTTTAAAAAAAACTTTTGTATATCCAAGAAAAACATTAGTTGAAACAGTTTTCATTGCCTCGAGAGATTTTTCTAAGATATTCATACAAACAAAAAACCAAAGAATAATTGTCTAAGCTTTTTGTAAAAAATTTTTTTTAACTTTTTATCACGTCGAAACTAATGACCAATGAAAATTTCGTGTCTTCGTAGATAATGATTTAGGGGAATCAAAAAAAATTATGTAACGTACTGTACATTAATTTTAATTGCAAGTTTTTGAAGTATCGATAACAAATTTAATAAAAAGTTTTAAAATGTTTACAATCCTAAAGTACATACTTTTAAAGATTTGTTTGACTGCTGAATGTTCTTGTTGTTACCGTAAAGTTATAAAAGTTAAAGTTAATGATTTCTTTTAGAGCATGTTACAGTTTTGAAAATAGCATTAATGACACTAAATTACATGCCGATGTATAGGCTAACTTCACCGCAGCTCTGAAACCAAAATGTTCTGGATATATAGTGAGCTAATATCCACAAAAAACTTTAATTAATAGCTAACTAATATTATAGATTTCACGTAATAGTTCTAATTAAATCAATATTACAGAAAGCTGTAGTATCCCAACAATCATAAAATCTGTAGTATGAAAAAAGTTAAAAAAAAATTTAACGGCAGTGACAGGCCGAAAGTTGGGGTGCAGAACTGTTGGGAACCGTTCTAAATGCTTATGTACCAAGTTTCATCTAATTTATCAGGTACAGGTGGTATTGATATTTAACAACAACAGGTGCTCGGGAGACCCCACACCACTTCGTTCACTTTAGCTCATAAACTAATAAGCTCCTTGCCATACATATTTGACTCTTTTTCCAAAGTGTCAATAAAATTCATTCACGAACGAATGCTGTATCCTCTCAACAAAAATTGAGAAATTGGTAAAACATTAAACTGGTGTTCGGAAGGTCCCCCACCACTTATCCAATATTGTCCAAAAACTAATCAGTTCTTTGTTATTTAAGTTTCCATCTTTTTTCAAAGTGTCATTAAAATAAATTAATGAATGAAGTCTGTATGCTGTAACTTTAAAAACAAAGTGTGAAAAGTCAGCAGTTGTAGGTAGATCCCCCCCGCAACTTTAATCAATGTGTCCCAAAAGATGATAATTATCTTCTCACACTAATTGGAACACTTTTCACAAGTTTCATCATAATCACTTCATTATTTTAGGCTGTAGTGTGCATAAAGACACTGAAAACTATTAAAAAATTGCAAAAAAAAATTTTGCCGGAAGTGAAAAACCGGAAGATGGGATCTGTAGTGAAACGTGCTAAATGATTATGTATTAAGTTTCATTCAATTCGATTTTCAGGTACAGATGTTATTGTCCTTTCAAAAAACAGGTCGGGGGACCACCCACAACTTTGTTCACTATCGTTCAAAAAATAATAGCTCCTTGCCATACATATTTGCATCTTTTTCCAAAGTGTCATCAAAATTCATTAACGAACCAATGTTGTATGCTCTCAACAAACATAAAAAATATGGTGGAAAAAACACCTGATGTATGGTGGTCGGTGGACCCCCAACCCTTTATCCAACGTACTCCAAAAGCTGATAAAATCTTTCTCATGTTACTTGAAAGTTTTTACCGACGTCTCATGAAAATCGATCGGTAATTGTAGGCTACAGTAGGGTAAACACCTGAAAAGAAAACTTTTTAACCGAAAGTAGGTATGCAGAAATATTGGAAGCAGTACTAAAACCTTATATACCAAGTTTCCATAAGAACATGAGCCGGGATTAGAAGTTATTGAAGATTTAAACTTAGAGGTGTTCGGGAGACCCCCCGCCATATTGTCCAAATCTGAAATGAATCCAGATCTTCAATTTTCAAGTGAACCTGGATCAATTGCCAAAGTTTCATCAATACCCTATGCAAGAATGTCACGCACCCACCCAACCACCACCAACCACGATAGAGAATGGTCCAAAACAAAAGAAAAAACAATTTAAAATTGTGGTGAAGTAAATATGAAATGAGAGAGAATAAATCGATTAAAATATATATAAAGAAAAAAACCAAGTGAGTATGGTAACTGGAATAATGCTTGAAAAGAACAAGTGAGTCTGTCAAAGTTATGATTGGGTGAAAAAGATGAGGAGCGAATTTTGAATCAACGTTATTTCGAGAACTGATGAACATCTTTGATTCTCAAAGACTACAGCAGATGGAAGACTTATATTCATAAAGACAAAGAAATGGTTACACGATTCTATTGACAGCAAAATTATGTGTTTATGTCTCCTGCCTCATTTATATATCATGTGCCATCGAAAAACTCCAACGATTTCCATAAAAACGAAAATATGTAGGCATTCCTAAACCTTTGACGACTAAGAACGGCGCATGCTTCAGTCTCACCTTTCATTCTATATGTCATTCGTCAAGATTTGTGAAAACCCACTTTTCTGAATTTTGAGCTAGCGGAGGGGTGGCCAGAACAGGATTGAAATCTAGTATGGTGGAGTAAATGATTGTGGAAGAGGTTAAGGATGCTGCTACAGAGGATAGCAGTAGTATCGAAGAGGTGACCAAGTAGGAGAAGAAGAGATTGTTGATGGATGAAGGGGCCGATACGCCACTCTCCGACAATATCGAGAGTTGGTGGCAGGAAGCTTGTGGGTAACAAAAGTGAATGTCCACCACTCCATAACAGCGCCAACTATGGTAGCCAAGATATTGACTAAGAAACAGCTAAGGCTCACGGTGATACAGGAATCTTGAATTTGGTAGTATAAGGGACACTAATCCAAACTCACCTAGAACGTTCATTATGATAAGGAAAAACATTAATTATATTTGTCTTTCAGATTTCTCTACCAGTACGCATTCCGGCATTTCCCTGTAAATTGAGAATCGGGACAAAAATGCAATAAATGAAATAAATATTTTCTAGTACGAATTTGTTATTTCCCGCGACACGGAAAACGGAGTTATGAAAAAAATGCTATAATTTTTTCTCAATTCCTTTTTTCACGATGTACCGGAATAGGACTGCAGGAAATTGGTGGCCATATCAATTACCAATACACTTGCGGGAATACGGGGTCAATTAATGGTGGTGTCAACTTACTTTGCAGAAGAATGGGAACATATACCGCCCGCAGCGATACAGCGAATTAAAACGATAAATTGGGTAGTACGAACATAAACTATCTCTCTTTCTCTGGCGTTTACATTCCGTGAAGGCATTTTGCCGTCTATGCAATTAGCTTCCATTCATCTCGTTCCATGACTAGGTGACCCCAGTTTCGACATCCTATATCACGAAGGTCTTGGGTGATGTCATCACGCTAGTGCTGTCTGGGTTGAGTGGGTCTTCCTCTCCAACGAACAGCAGCTGGTTGTTGTTGGGACGCTTTTTTATCATTCTATCCAATGGAGCCCGTTCTACATGACCAAACAATCCAATCCGGTTAGATTTGATGAATCCAATTGCATCGCAGCTTCCAAGGAGCTGTCTGATTTCGTGATTCATTCGGATTCTATACTGGTTTTCAGCAACTTTGCATGGACCATAAATTGTTCGTATGACCTTCTTCCCGAATGTTGATAGAATTCTATAATCGGAGGTAGTCAGTGTCCAGCTTTCACTTCCGAAGGTAAGTACAGGTCGAATTATTGCTTTGTAAAGTGTGATCTTACATGACCGCGAATGTTGTTTTGATCGCAGAAGTTTTGAGTATGAGTAGAAAACTCTGTATGTGGTAGAGAGATGAGCTTTGATATCTGCCTGAAACGGACATAATTAGAGAGGTGAATTTCGGTAAATAATTTATTCAGGTAAATAATTTATTTAAAGAAAATCCAAAGTGTGTTGCCCTTGAGAACACACCTACTTTCTCACTAGGAGAAGATAAGAGGTGTTGGACGTAACGATAGAAAGCATAGGTTTAGGAAACTCAAATACAATTTAAGACTTTCAAACGAACCCTCCTTGTCGGATCATAGAACGAATCTGTTTGCGTTGGATAGTATGAAAGAGAAACCACTTTTATTTCGGAACCCTAGAAATATAATCTTTATTCTGAAATTCTTTCTATATCTATACTCTGAAGTTCTTTAACGAGGCTGGATTGAAGTATGTTGGTGCTCTAACTGGGTACTGACTAGACAGAAGACATGTAGAATACAAAAGATCTCTTTGGTTGCAATACAACATTTCACCACCCATTACTAATCTGATCTAATCTAACACTTCACCTATTTTGTAAGTTTTTGTTAATATTTCGGTTTAAAATTTGAAAAATATGCTGAAACGAAGCTCGATATGGCCATGTAATTGAAATAAGTCCACATACGGCGATACCGTATAAAAACCGCGATAAGTCGGCAAACTTCCATTAAAAACTAATTCTAAAAAAACTATTTCAAAAGGAATATTATCCACAAAATATTTTGCCATTCCTAGACCCGTTATTCACTTAAGCGCAACACACTTTTCTAGATTTGATTTAAATGTATATTTACTCTATTTATGAAAGACAAGGTTCATGTATAAATTAAACCGGCTTAGAACTTTTTGATTTTAAATAAATATTTAATTATTAGGATTTTTGTGAGATATTCAACTTAAATAGCTGTGAAAATAATTTGAATTTTGACATGTGAAAGAATAATTGGATTTTTCTCAGAGACAAACTCAAATTCGCTTAAAAGCGTTTTGAACTAGTGAATTTTCTCGATAGCTTTTATTTGTTTATTGTTTATTGTAAGTAGCTTATTTTATTTCAAAAAACACAATAAGTGAACAACCGTTTTGAGTGTCTGTCTGTCCAGCACGGAGGACTATTTAATCTGAACGAGAGTTGTCCAGCACGGAGGACTATTTAAATAAACACGCGAATTTGTCCAGCACGGAGGACTATTTAATCACAAAACAAATAATGCACAATATATTATCTGACTATATTTATAAATGTCCCGCTTGTATATGAATTTATTGTGCTTATATTTTTTCACAATCGCGAAATGTTCCAGATTAACAAAATCATCAAATTAAAACACATATAAATTTATACATATATATTATATATATACTCTATATTTACCAGGCGTAGAAAATATTCAAATGCAATTTCAATTAATAAAAGATTTATTTTATAAAAATATAGCTTGCTTAAAAAATTTATCTGAATGATTATTTGTTGGTTTCAGTTTGGAGGCTCAGCAAAGAAGAAGGAATTAATTTTTTATTCATTACAAATTTTACAAATGTTTTGTTTGACATATTTCATTTTAAAAAAATTAGAGAGCTGCGCCATCTATTATTAGCTAGCTTAAACATAAATTGCGATAGTAGATGTTGCGTTAACAAATTCCCGCCCATTGAAGAATTTATTCTTCAATCATCAAGTAAATTTGATTGTGTTGATCTTGAATTAAATTTGGTATGACATTAGAGAAATAAAAATAGAATGATGAAGTTTTTAAAGTTTTTAAGTTTTTTTTTGAATGTCCTGATATGTAAAAATTTTCTGGACAAATTTGTTGTTTTGTTTCTGTTTTTCATGAAGTTTAACGCTGTAGTAGATTATTCCTCATTATAAGCCAGTGGACGATTTATGTTGATATAGGTTGAAATTGAACAGCAGCAAAATAGAAGACGATGCAATGCAAAAAGCTGTACTACATTCACCACCTTAGCCAATCGGCAATTTGCAAACCTTTGTGATTGGTCTTTTAAAGATTGATGAAGCCGTCTTCACAGTTATCACTCGCACCAAACCTTCCGCATCGGGATGCACTTCCAGAACTTTAGCTATTGCCCATTTACCTGGTGGAAGATTATCCTCCTTTATGGTGACAATATCACCAGTTTTCAAATTTTCGGTTGTGTGCTGCCACTTGTTCCGTTGTTGAAGGTTATTAAGATATTCTGCCTGATATTTTTTCCAAAAAATTTGAACTCTTTGCTGCACCAACTCCCATCTGGTAAGACGATTTATCGGGGTTTCCCTGTGATCCCTCTCCGGAATTGAACCAGTTGCCGAACCGAATAAAAAGTGTGAAGGCGTGAGAACGGCAATTGCATGATCTCCTCTGGCAATTGAATAGAGTGGCCGAGAATTAAGTATCACTTCAATCTGCGTCAGTAATGTCACCATTTCCTCGAATGTTGGGTGCATATTTCCGATAGTTTTAAGCAGATGCGTTTTTACAGATTTTACGGCTGATTCCCATAATCCACCAAAATTTGGTGCCACTGGTGGAATAAAATGCCACTGAGTTCCGTATTCGGCGAGGAACTCTAAAATGAAACAATTATTATTATTATTTAATTCTTTAATTACCTTTTTTAGTTCTCGGTCTGCTCCGATGAAATTCGATCCGTTATCGGTATAAATATCAGAAGGAACTCCCCTTCGTGCAGAAAATCTTCTTAGTGCTGCAACAAATGCAGTTGTTGTGAGATCACTGACCAATTCTAAGTGTATCGCCTTTGTTGACATACAGACAAAAATCGAAATGTAGCCCTTCACTAATTTTGCCCCTCTTCCCTTTTTTGTAGCTAACAGAATTGGTCCAGCATAATCAATTCCACATTTACTAAACGGCCTTGCTGGCGTAATCCTTGATTTTGGTAAGCTACCCATAAGCTGTTGTGAGGTTTTGCCTCGAAACTTGACACATGTTACGCAATCTTTTAGTGTTGCTCTAACTGTTGCTTGCCCACCGACAATCCAAAACTTTTGCCGAATGAGGTGAGACGTATGAGTAGGACCTGCATGCAAATTTCTTAGGTGGGTATCTGTTATTATAAATTTTGACAATATGTGTGATTTTGGAATGATAATAGGATGCTTGGCATCATATTCGATGTCAGCTAGTTGAAGCCTACCGCCTACTCGAAGAACATCATTTGAGTCAATAAATGGAGACAGAGAAACCAATCTTCTATTATTTGAAACACCTTTTGAAGATTTTAGATCTCTGATTTCTTTTGAAAATTCTTCATTTTGTGCCCATTTAACGCAAATAAATGTTACTTGATCTTGTTCATTCAATACTACGCTTGCATTTGGTCGCCATTTTCTCTTAAGGTTGTTATAAAATCGTACCACATAAACCAATATTCTGATGATTTTCTTCAATGACGAGTGTTTTTCAAATAAAATTGAAATAGGATTACTGAATGTTGTGACGGCATACAATTCTACCTTTTGCTTTTTACATTCTTCAGATGTTGGAACTTGAAATTGGTTACCAACAGCCGAATATGCATGTTTGTTATCAGACAGCCAAAGTGGTCCATCCCACCATAGCGCTAAATTTTTAAACTTGGATGCTAGAATACCTCTTGAGACAGGGTCCGCGGGATTTTCTTCATATCTCACATGGTACCAATGTTGTCTTGGAAATTTTTCAAGTATGTCGGCAGTTCGATTAGCCACGAACATTTTCCACTTAGCTGGATGATCTGATAGCCAAGACAGCACAATTGTAGAGTCTGTCCAAGCAAAATATCTTGCATGTTCTGGTAAAACACTTTTCACCGTTTCCATTAATTTTGCCAATAAATGAGCACTACATAATTCCAGCCTCGGTAAACTGACTTGTCGAATTGGAGCAACTTTAGATTTGGATGTAAGCAAACTGATTTTTATTTCACCATCTTCACCAGTAGTTTTTGTGTAGATCACAGCACCATACGCCTTTTCGCTAGCATCGCAGAACCCATGAACTTCAAAATTTTCTTGTTTAAGATCGACGTACCTCTGAATCTCCAAATCTTCTATATTTTGTATATCATTTCGTAGCTTTTGATATAATTTACATACTGCTGGGGGTACGTCATCGTCCCAGTTTAGTTTTAAAAGCCATAATCCCTGAAATAACATTTTAAATTGAATAGTTACGGGCGATAGCTAGCCTAGAGGATCAAATATTCTAGATGATTCAGAGAGTATTATACGTTTTGTAATCTTCGTCTGCGGTTTTACATTAACTCTGAAGCTGAAAGTATCATTTTCAGAATTCCATTGCAGCCCAAGAATTTTTATATCATTCTCACTATCGTCGCTAGATGCAAAAGAAAGACTCTTTTCTTTACCGTATTCAAGGACTTTAGGTGAATTGGACATCCATTTTGTCAAATTAAATCCCGCGGTATATAATAACTTAGACAATTTAACCTTTATATCTATAGCCTTCTCGATAGTGTCAGCTCCTGAAATGAAATCATCTACGTAAAAATCATTAGTTATTAAGTGCGAAACGAGTGGAGATATTTCTTTGTATTCAAAAGCGATTTGGTGAAGGCATCGTATCGCTAAAAACGCTGAGCTGGAGAGACCAAAGGTTACTGTCATCAATTTATAGTGTTGAATTTCTTGATTATTATTTCTCCATAGTATTCGTTGATAGTTAGTATCCTTATCAGCCACCCATATTTGATTATACATTTTTGATATATCAGCTGTTAATGAAATTTTATGTCTTCGGAATCGCATAAGAGTGCTCCACAAACTGGGTTGAATTGTAGGACCAACCATCAGTGTGTCATTTAAAGAAACACCGCTAGAACCTTTGGCGGAACCATCGAATACTATTCTGGTTTTTGTGGTTGAACTGCTCATTTTTATAACAGCGTGATGCGGCAGATAGAAGTGCTTGGAATAATCGTAAAGCATTTCTTCACTACTGAGCAATTTGAGATGTCCATTGAGAATTTGCTGATTTATGCATTTTGTGTACTCTTTCTTGAACTCTGCGCATGAATTTAATCTTTTTTCCAGGCTATTGAATCTTTTCTCTGCCAAATAATATGAATTACCCATACTGACTGCATTTTTCTTAAATGGCATTTCTACTATAAAACGACCATCAGAATGTCGGCGGTGTGTCTTCTTGGTTAAAAGTATTTCCGGTTGCTGGTAATTCTTCTAATTCCCAAAATTTTCGGAGTGTTAAATCTAGATTCATGTCGAGCTGAAAGTTAAGAATCGAAAAATTAGATTCAACTGACTTCAAAGGTTTAGTTGAACTCCCAGAAACCACCCATCCAAAAATTGAGTTCTTTGCTATGACTGAAGAATTTTTTGTCGCTTTTTGACCATCAAGTAGAAGATTAAAAAACCTATCTGCGCCTGTTAATATGTCAATGGATCCTGACCTGCTATAATCAGGATCTGCTAGTTGAAGCCCTTCCAAAAGTTCATCTTCATCATTAGTCAAGCTTGAACTAGGTAATTTACATGGCAGTCCCACCAAAATCAATGCATCTATTGAGATTTGGTTTTCGAACTGGTACAGCGAGTGTGCAGTTAATGTTACTACTCCTTTTGCCTTTAGTGTTCCGCTTGTTAATCCCGAAACAGTAATATTGGCGGTTCTTCTCTTTAAACCTAACCTTTGCACGCATGATTCTGTGATAAACGATGCTTGTGATCCTGAATCAAGTAGTGTACGGCATCTTTGCATCGTTCCGGAGGCGTCGGCTATCAATACAACAGCTGTTGGAAGAATTGCTTTATGTTTTATATACTTTGTATGTTGAAGTGTATGTGCAATCGAAGT